>VDFB02193867.1:137354475-137487999 GCA_007258455.2 Sequoia sempervirens | reverse complement strand
TTCTCACCCTACATCTCCCTATCTCCTTCTTTCCCCCCCCCTCTCTCCCCTCTACCTCTCCCTCTCTCTACCTCTCCCTCCCTACCTCTCTCTAGATTATTTTATTATTAATATAATATAATATATATTAGAATATATTAATATTAATATTAATATAATATATAATATTTATATTAATATTAATATAATATATAATATTTATATTATATAAGTATAATACTATATAATATTACATTGTATAAATTATATAATATAATATATATATATATATATATATAATATTATAATTTATATGTATTATATTTGATCGCTATAAGTTCATTTTTTGTTTAATATAATGGATTTCCATTTTGAAGAACAAAAGGGATATCTATTTATTTGAGTGCAAAAGATGGCCCAATTTCTATTTTGGGTGTTCCAAGGTCCCCACATGCTCTTTGGTGTTGGGAATGTCATGATTTCTACCTAATATAGATAAAATTTTACTTTTTCTACTCTTTTACACAATATTTTATTCTATCAATCATCAAGTTACTTGTTTTTGTTTGTATAATGAGAAGCATTAGTCATCATAAAACCAAAGGGAAGAGGAAATTTCAAGTGGAGGAAATTGAAGCAAGTAGGGACAAAGATAGATCAAGGAAGAGGGTGGAAATAAAAGGTTTGACAAATACTCTTCAAGGAGAAGGCTCTTCTTTACCGTTAAATTAAATTGAAAGAGACTATGATAGTGAATTTGAAAATGTTGAACATGAAATTGAAAAAAAAATGTTGAAACATGAAATTCAATTTGAAAATGTTGAAAACGAAATTGAAAATATTGCAAAATGTGATGAAACACCTATTGATAAGAGGAACAACATAGATGATGAAGAAGAAATACATCAATATTTTCTTGACGAATTTGGATATGAACCCCATGAAATTGAAATTGCACTCCATAATCCACTTGATCATAACATTGATAAAATTGATAACACACACAAAACAATGAAAGTCAATGTATCTCCAAATTACATAAGAAGAGAGGACCTTTGTAAAGAATAAAATGAAATCCTAAATCCATCTTTTTATAATCAGTCCAATAATATTGTAAAACATTCCAGAACCCCAAAATGGTTGGTTGAAATAGATGAGAAAATAATAGAAAAATTGATGGAAAAAGGTTATCATGAACCATTCCGTTGTGGGCTACCCAAATTTTTAATCAATACTTTTCTAAAAGGCATTAACTAAACAATTTCAAATTTTTATACAAATGCTAAAATCATACAAAATAAGACCATTACTAAAGAAATTGAAGGTTTGTGTAAACAAAAAGTATGATCGAAATAACATTATTGTTTAAAAATTTAATGCACTCAATTCTATTGTAAATACTATTAAGGAAAAATATAAGAGAGATACTCATAGAGTAATAACATCTTTAGTAAGCAATCAATTAAGAAAGGCATGATTATTGAGAAAAACATGTGTTGAATTAAGGCTAAATTGTAAAACATTGTCAAAATCACTAGCAATAAGATCAAGACTAGATATTCCTCTTCAAAATGAAACTTGCGATTTTAGTGGTAGGCTTCCATGAGTTGATAATAATCTAACTATTACCACAAACGATGAAATTCAATGATTTTGGCACTCTAACTCTAGAGTATCACTGAATGTAAAATATATTTTAAAATTAAGAATCAGTGATCAAGATCACACATCACATCATAAACATTTATTATAACATATCCAAAGAACATTGTACAAACTATTTTTTTAAACACCCAAATTTGAAAATCTCACAAAGGGCATTCAAATCTTGTAAGCCATTTTATTGTGTCTCTTAAAATTTGCAATATATGTTGCTGCAAATAATATGTGGAATTTTCTATGTATCATGAACTATTATGCAATATTCATTCTACTTTGCATGCTAATGAAATGCTACATGAGTGTGGTGCAATGAAACTACCAAGGTCATGGAGGGACTTATTAGATGTATTTTTATGTGCTAGAGATGATGGTTACATTTTTTATGATTGTTTAAATAAAAATTGTTCGCAATGTATTGGGTTATCAAATTTTATATCATGTATTCATGAGGGAAGCGAGCATGATTTTGGAAAGAAAATGGTTGAGAAACATATATTTGAGATAGTGAAATAAAATTTGAAGAGTGGAGGTGAAGGTTCTAGATGTGAGTTGGTTACAAGAGAAGTACGTGTTGCTGATTTTATTTTAGATTTTAAGATTTTTCTTTACAAGTATGCAAGATACAACCACAGGTCTAGATGGTTAGATAAACATTTCAAGATGTGTAAGGAATTTTCCCAATTGGAACTATTATCTCTATAGTCAATTTCACAAAAAACTACACATTGCAACCACAAAATGAAGTCCAATCTCAATATTGCAATTCAATTTAGATTGTTATTTTTGTTCACATCACATACATACATTCCCCTGATAGTACAAAAAAGAATAGGAATATATTCATTGAGTACCATTTTTATATGAGTGATGATCAATCTCATTTATATTGTTTTCAAAAAAAAATTATTGCAAGAAAAAGATATTACAATAGTTTAGCATCTCATTTAGTCATATAATTGTACCAATCAATTCAAGAATGCTTGTATGTTTTATTGGTTGAGAATAATGCATGCAAAGAGGGGTATACCTCATATTTGGAGTTTTTTGAAGTTGGGTATGGAAAATGGGAGCATGATGGAGAAGACGCGTGTGTAAAGAGAGCTCTACTTAAAGAACAACTATAGATTAGAGGTGGTGCTACATTCAGTGATGCAAGTTCAACTATTGAGTGGTGTAACTATGCATTGTCACAAGGAGGGGTACTTGATTTAGAAGTGCATAGGATTTTTTGGATGTTTGATGAAGGGATAGTGGGAGAGAGATTGGATTATCAGAAAATCAAGGAATCGTCAAATATTTATTCATTTCAAAGCTTAGATGCAAGTACATGGACTATTTGGACATGAGATTTATCTTTTTATTAGAGTTGTATTAAACTTTAGTGGGATAAATATGAGTCAAGTGAGTGGGTAGATACATGGATTCCACAATATTTAACTTATTTATATGAAGATCATTCATCTCTACTTAATGAAATGGAAAGTTTATTTGACTATGACCATATTTCAGACCTTGTACAACTAGGACATGTTTATGCGGTTATTACACCATATGGGAATGAAGAGAGATTAAACTATTGGTTGGTACAATGTTTTAAAGGAAAAAAAATCTAATACAACTTGTGACAGATGATGATGGATTCGCATATCTTACATGATCAATTGTTATTGTTGTAACTTGGTTGCAAATATATATGATTAGAAAGAATGGAATTCCTACATTTGCGGACTTTGAGAAGCACAAAACCATGATCATGTATTTACACATAGTTGTACCAATGAATGTTAAGCTATTGAAGCATCATGCAAAACAAAAAAACAAAAAAATATGAACGATTAGTAATGTTGATCATGAAGTAATATTGGATACTCTAAAGGTAAGAGATGAACCCTCAGGCACACTTGAGTAGAAAATTTATGTTTTCTATGGGACAAGTATGATATTATTCATCTAAGTCAGATTCATGCTTTTCTATGTATTGGATTAAAATTACATATGATAATTTATTTGTATATAAAATGTAGGCTTTTTGGAGAACAAAGGTATATTTTTTAAGTGATTTAGATCAATATATCCACCTTTTAGTTATGAGTATAATGAGCGTATGATGGTAATGAATCCACATATAATTCATAAATAGTGATTATTAATATTGCATCATATTTGGTTTTAGAAAATGTTCAACTAACTTTGCAATTCATGTTGCTTATGTCCAATTTTTAAATATTTATATGTAGGTCTATTTCACTCAAGTTTGGAGTACGACGAGGTTAAAATGGCAATAAATCCACCATTGTTGAGTTTAAAATATTTCTTCAAGATTGGTTTCTTAACAATTAACTTGTTTACATATGTGGGTTTTTTGGAGAATAAAGTTGTTGTGGATAGGCGATTGAGATCAATATAGTTATATCTTTTGTAGTGGTCACATATAATTCATAAGGTGACATATACAATATAATTTTAAGTAGTGATTCTTAATCTTGAATAATATCTTGTTTGTGAGAATGGTCAATTAAAAATTTGTAGTTCATGTTGCTTATGCTCAACAATTTTTCAATATTTATATACATGTCTATTTCACTCAAGTTTGGAGCACGAAAAGGTTACAATGATAATAAATCCACCATTGTTGAGTTTAAAATAGGTCTTCAAGAATATTTTTCTTAACAATTTACTTGTTGATATATGTCAATTTTTTGGAGTGAATAAAGCTACTATGGATATAGGTGATTGAGATCAATAGTTATATCTTTTACAGTGGTTACATATAATTCATAAGGTGACATCTATGATAGAATTTTAAGTAGTGATTCTTAATCTTGCATAATAATTGGTTTGAGAGAATGATCAATTAAAACTTTGTAGTTCATGTTGATTATGATCAATAATTTTTCAACATTTATATGTAAGTCTATAAATATGGTATGACCTTAACAATTTTGAGGTCTATTGATGACCTATCTCATTGAGTGAGGAGGAATGAATTCTACATGGAAAATGATAGGAATCACCATAGGGTGATAGAGATGAGAATGGCATGTATCCATAGAGAGGGATATGCTAAGATGATAGTTATAGGAGATAGATATCGTAGGGGCACATTTTTGTAGAGCACATTTACTGAAGACTACATTGATGTATTTATATATGAGGACATGGAAAATATGATATAGATGTTATTAGTTATATTGATGATGGATGTAATGTTTTATGTGTATGCTGACAATACACATAGTATGTAGTTAGATTCATTAGATTAGGATGCTCATAGGTATACATATTCACAAATCTCTAGTGTATGTATGTTCATGAATCTAATCTGTATGTATGTTCATTAATCTCATGTGTATGTTCATAAATCACATACGTATGTATGTTCACATAATTTTATAGTGTTCACAGTGTATGCATATATGTGTGTATATGTGTATGTTCATGATGTATGTATATTCATGAATATCATGTGTTTGTATTTTCATGTGTGTATGTTCTTGGTGTATGTAATCCCATGTTTATGTATGTGTGTATGTTCATGGTGTATGTAAACTCATGTGTATGTTCACGGTGCATGTAATCTCATGTGTATGTATGTGTGTACACAGTGTATGTAATCTCATGTGTATGTTCACAGTGTAGGTAATATCATGTGTATGTATGTGTGTATGTTCACATTGTATGTAGTCTATTAAATATGTATGTTAATGTGTGTATGTTCATGTTGTATGTAATGTCAAGTGTATGCATGTCATGTGTATGTGTGTATGTTCATGGTGTATGTAATCTCATATGTATGTATGTTCATGTGTGTATGTTCACGATGTATATAATCTCATGTGTATGTATGTTCATGTGTGTTCATGGTGTCTATAATATCATGTGTATGTATTAATGTTAATGAATCTCATGTGTCTTCTTGTTCATGTGTATGCTCATAAGGCTCTTAAGAGACTATGTTGGTATAGTGCACTTTGAAATGATCAGGTGACTTGGAGAACAAATAGAGCCCTTCCTTATCATTTATCTACCCACTTGGATGAGTTGGCATAGGTTTTTTTGGTCCAGGATGCACAAAATAAAAAATATGATTCTTACCAAATTTACACTACTCACCACTAATAGTTTTTACAAGTATGCATTCTAAGTTGGCATAGTCAAATGGCATTGAGTTGACCAAAACTAAGAAAGGTTAATATGAAGGGATTTCATATTAATTTGTAGGTGTAGAAAAAAAATTCTTAGGTGCTATGATCTTTGAGAACCACTCTGCCATAGTTTGGTAGTTTTTTGCTCTTAAGGCTCTTAAGAGACTATGCCAAAATAGTGCACTCTGAAATCATCGAGTGACTTGGAGAACAAAAAGATCCCTTACCTAGTGTTTTCCTACCCACCTGGATGTGTTGGAATACTTGGTTTTGGTCCAAGACACAGGAAGCAAGAAATAAGCTTCTTGCCAAATTTGCACTTCTCTTTATTGACAGTTTCTGCAAGTATGCATTCTAAGTTGGCACGGTCAAACAGTGTTGATTTGACCAAAACTGAGAGATTTTAATGAGGATGGATGCCATATTTAGTTTTAGGTGCATAAGAAACATTCTTAGGTTCCATAAGATCCCAAAACCACTTTGTCATAGTTCATAATTTTTTCTCTTAGGGCTCTTAAGAGACTATGAGAAATAGTGCACTCTAAAATGATCTGGTGACTTGGAGAATGAATAGAGCCCTTCCCTAGTGTTTACCTACCCACTTGGACATTTTGGTGCAATCGATTTTTGGTCCAAGATGCATGAAATGAAAAATATGCTTCTTTCCAAATTTGTACTACTCTTTATTAATAGTTTTTGCAAGTATGCATTCTAAGTTGGCATGATGAAATGATGTTGGGTTGACCAAAACTAAGAGAGGTTAATGTGGAGTGATGCCATATTGAATTGTAGGTGTATACAAAAAATTTCTTAGGTTCCAAAATCTCTAAGAACTACTCTGTCATAGCTCAACAGTTTTTGGCTCTTAGGGCTCTTAAGAGACTACATCAAAATAGTGCACTCCAAAATGATAGGGTGACTTGGAGAATGAATAGATACATTCCCTAGTGTTTACCTACCCACCTAGATGTGTTGGTGTAGCCTATTTGTCAAACCTAATGACAAACTTGTAACTTTACAATTTACCAACTTTTTTTTGAGCAATCATTTCCCATGGGCAAACTAGGGCTATCATATTTTTCTCATTTTTGTGAATAAAATGACACCCCATATCTAGATATTTGTGTGTACTACCCTAGGAAACAAAAGTGTTTAATTTTTTAGCATGTATTCATGGGATTTCATGATATTGTGGGTTGTTATCATTGTCCCAATATGACAGTGGATTGTTATATGGATTATGAAAACCCTAAACTCATGAAATTAATAATGACAATCCTAATCATCATGACTATATTATTGATCTAACTATCATCCTTCATTTTCAACAACTTGGATATGACCTCTTCAAGCTTAAAAAAATAGTGTACCCTAACTCTGTAGACACTTTCACTCCTCACCTCAATTCCTTTGGTCACACATCAAAACCATCAACCTTGATTCTAATGGTCACACATGATGTAGGAGCATCTGGGGGTACTAGTAATCAACATCACCCAAAATATTATTTTCCTTTATTTTAATTTTTAGTAAGGGCTAATGTGTGGGGAATTCAATAAATTTAAATTTAAAAATATTATAATTTCCCATATGGTGATTTTTAATTTTAATTTTGGAGGCAAATTAACTTCAATAAAGGTTACAAACACATCTCGAAGGAATATTTTAGCCTATGTGTCTATTTCAAGGTGGGGACCCCTTTACAATGCATGTCCTTGCATGTTGATTTGCATGATTTACATGCATTTGTATGTTGAGCACCCAAGCTTACATGTTGGTGCATGTTCTTGTATGGAGCCATAGGAGCCACCGAAGATTAAGGAAACATACAGATTGACCAAATTTGATTGGCTAAGGTTTAGGTGCCCATGTGAAGGCCATGTGAGCATTTAGTAATTTTATTATTTTATGCTTTTTCCCCTAATGGGGCATGGGTTTTCCAAGGAGGTATTTTTCATGTTGTTTTGGAATACCATAGTAGTATTCTGCCACTCAAAATTCTATATACTAATGCTTTGTCATTGTGAGAGGTTGGCTTTGACAAGTTACAGGTTTACATAACCAGATGCTATTGGATTGAGCATACGATTGAAGACTCCAAGTATTGCATAATTTTCCATACAAAAATACCAAGTTATAAGGGAGCTTGTGAGATTCTACATGTTGTAATCCTATTTCCCATTTGCTGCAACAAAATATATTATTTTCCTTCTTGCATTTTGTTGTGCAATTATCTAATGTTGTTGTGAATTTTTATATTTGTAAGGGAAGTCCCCTATATCAGTGGTATCAGAGTGGGAGTTCCTGAGTGTACAAGCAGAATTGTCGATGTAAGGAAGTTTACACCAAGAGTTGAGGGGTCTATGTTTTTTTGTTACATGTGTATGTGTAACTTGCAAGAGAAGATACAAAAAATATTTTTGGAGTAGAGGTTCTTGAGTGCGTAGACAGATCTCCAAAAATGAGGCAATTTACACTAGGACTTGTGGTTGTGGGTGTGAATGGTGAGAGATTGCACCAAACAAGTTGTATTTGAAAGAAAGAATGAGATGGGTCATGATGAGACCCTTGATAATTCCATTTTTGCAAAAATATTGGAAAGAAGTGAAAAAAAGGAAGCATCATGAAGAATTTGAAAAGATCCAGGCTGAAGTAAATGTATTGGAAAAGAAGATTAAATAGAAAGTGAGAGTATGGGAAGAGAGATATGGGAAGAAGAACGTTCTCTTGAAAGAGGACAGTGAAAAGAAGAGAAAAAAGAAAGAGTTTTGTAGCCCTTTGTTAAGGGTTGAATGTAAGGATGAACATGTAGGGACAAACCACACAAATGAAGAAGATAATGAGAGACAAGTTTCAGCAATGGTGAGTGGTAGAAGCAAAAGTGTTCCAGTAGTGAGGCTTGAAGAAATCCTTGTGTAGAAGGATGAAAAGGAAGATGAAGAGAGAGAGGAAGGAGATAAGGAAATTGAAACATAAGTATGTCTTGTTAAAGGCATAGTGAACTTGGTTGCAATAGAGATAGAGGATGAAAATAAGGATACAAAAATAGTTGAGTATCCTTTGGAGGATAAGAAGAAAGAAGAAAAGATGAAAGAGTTTGTAGCTGAGACATATCTTTTTGAAGGCATAATGGAGGTGAAGTTGCAGGTTGCAGTTGTAGTAGAAGAACCAAGGAGTGCAACAATAATTTTTCCTTTGGAGGACATGAAGATGGTGGAGGTGATGAATGCTGAAGACAAATGTGTTGTAGTTGAAGGTGAAAGTGAAAATATTGCATCAATAGATGTAAATTTTGATTGTAGTAATTGTGAAGAATGTGTTAATTTGAATTTATTTGGGTTTGAGGAAGTAGAAAGTGTGTAAACCTTCGATGGTTAAGGTGTAGCTTGAGAAAAGCCATCATGTTGGTATGGAAAGAAGAAAGATTGAAAAGGAGAAAATAGGAGTAGAAAATGGAATAATGAAAATATTTAATTTCTATGATTTTTTTGTCACTATAGGCATTGTTGATTCGGTGTTTTGCACACTTTCTCAACACAGGTAGCACATATGTGCATTACCTCTCTTGAAAGGAAATCTCCAACAACAAGTTGCTAAAAATCACTCCAAGGTCTCTCGGGTGTCAGGTCATGACTTGCATGGAATTCTGTAAGGAAAGCTTAGGTGCGGAACAAACTCTCCTAACATCAAAACCTCAGGGAAGAATGTAGAGGTGACTTTAAATTTTACAATTATAGTTCAATTAAGATACTCATGAAAGAAACAACAAAAACATAGAAATGTACATACACAATTCGGACACTAGATTTACAAGAGAAAAACCCACCACACCAAGAAAATCCTCTTTGTATTACAGTAAAGAAAATTACATACAAATTATAGACTTAACTTTTTGATGTGAATTTACAACAGCAACATTTCCTTGATCAACCTTGTACAAAACATCCCAGTTACAATGCTCTGTGAATTGAATTCATACACACTGATCAAAATGTGTTGAATCAAGCAACACTTTGTTATCTCACACTCTTATGTACATCATCATCTGCCATTGCTCGAGCATAATTGTTTCCCTCACAGTCTATTCATCTCCCTCACAGGAACAGTCGCAACAGTCCAACTACTATCGGTTCACAATTCACTTCTCTAATTGATCGAAAACAAACCACGTAAGATAGACATTCGGTCAAGGTGTTCAAATAGTATCACATGTCGGTGAGACACTAGGCCGTGTCTCCCCGATGCCACAATGCCTAATCACAGAACCATCGACAAGACCATCGCTATCGGTGAAACATCATACCGAACACAAATCCAGCTTGTACAGAACTATCGGCAAGAGTTTCGCTATCGCTAAGAGTCTCATAGAACTTTATGTCATACCGATGTTCATCATGCAAGGTTGTCGGCAAGACAAGTGCTATCGGCAAGAGCATATACGAAAAACATACCCGTCGACGAGACAAACAATATCGCCAAGACTTCACACTGATGTTCAACTCATGTAGCTCTATTAGAGAGACCCTCACTATCGCCAAGAGGTCATAACGATCACAGAACAGTCGGTGAGAGAAACACCATCGGCAGGAGTTCATACCAAGTGCAAACCTTTCAATGAGACCACAGTCATCGCTTAGACTCTTATTGAGCCTTCATGTCACCCCGATGACTTCGAGTGTATAACCATCAGCGAGACATATCTTGTTGGAATGAGACATTCTGAGTGTTCATGCCTCTCCCTGAAGAATTATGTCACCACGAGTCTCCCCAATAACCATTAGAAACCAACCTGTCGGCAAGAGATCTCCCTAGGCTGAAAGAGTTATATCTTTCACAGCGATCGACATGTCTTGCTGATGACTCCCATCTGCAAGACAAAAACAACATCTTGATGACCTGAGCATTTCAAATGATTAGAACACAACTGCTAGTTGGTAATACTTCCAGAGGGTCTCACCGACTTTCCTCTTTCACAAGTTTACATGCCAGTAAGATTGAGGCACATTTTCCAACAAATTCCTCAATTGATGTTTGATGTGATTTTGCTGGTAATCACAGGGTAGACTTATGAAACTGGATAGAATGAAGTGGATCTTAGGAATTGAAGTTCCTTGGGATGGAAGTTGATATGCACTTTGCTACAGGTTCAAACAACAATCTAGAACTCCAATGTTTTTCTTAAGTTTTTGCTTTACAATGTGCAATGAACCTTAGCATAGGTCATTTCCAAAAAAAAAAGGAAAAAAAGGGCAGGGAAGAGAAAAGTTTCCTGGATCTACAACTAACCATGAACAGTGATAATGGAGGTTTTTCTATGGACAACTTCCTTCAAACAAAATTTCACTTAACTAGAAAATTCGTAGTCTCATGAAATTTGTGCTATCTTCTAAGGCATACAAATATTTCACCATTCGTTCACCATATGCATGCATGAACAAAGACAAAAGTGTGGAGTAGATTTGAATTTAAGTCCAGACTAACTTTACACAGCTATCTACCAACAACAAACAACAAAAAGTATGGACTAGGAAGGCATCTACATAGCAGAAATTTGCATAACCACAGAACAACATTACTAAATCTATCAAAGTAATCTAAAACTAACTAAAACAGCAAAGAAAATCTAACTAAAACATTTAACTATTGGAGATGAATCATGAAACATGTAGAGAAACTCATAAATGCACCAAATTCAATGTATTTCTATTAAAATTTCTGCAGCATGTCATTACAACAACTCAACTCTCTTTTGAAAATGAGAGGAGACCCCGTATTTATAGTGTCCAAAAATTAAAATGAATGGCCAAGATTCATTACAAATTAGGATTCCACCTACCCCACAATATATTACATTTTAAAATACATTCTTGTCCTTATTTCTATTCCGTCTTCTAGTGGCAACACTGTAATATATTGTCTTTTGTTGATTGCTCTTTGTTGCAGCTATTCCTTGAGGAGTTCATCATCAATAATAAGGTTTCTCTCTAGTTTCTTCAAAGTGGCGTACTCCATGAACTTCATGATTCACGGTTTGAGCTTATCAATTTCCATGATCTGAGACTGTAGCACTTGGTAGCCCCATTGTTTGGACTGGTCAATGACCTTTTCCTAGTCTTCATCATATTTGGCAGTGTGGTCTCTAAATAGCTCAAATTGGGTGAAGGCTCAGGTGGAAAAACTCATAAAGTTGGTGGTGATCTTGGTGGACATCCCATCCTCCATCTTCTTCTAGAAATGAGGCTTTATCTTCTCAGGATCAATTTGCACAATAGGCATATCATAGTCTGTCATTAGCTTTAGGTATCGAATGAAATCCGCCTAACTTCCCTAGCCCATTCAATATCTACATCCAACTTATTGAGCACCTGCTCAAACCTTTCCTTCCTATTTTCAAAATCCATCCTCCATGTCTCCAAGAGCCAATGATTGTCCTCTTTAAATGCAAGCTCCTCCTTCCAAGTTTTCTTCAATAATTTGAGGATGGCCTCAATTTTCGGGTAAGTGGACCCGTATATGCTCAATAAATCTGTATAGAATTTCCTTGTGCTTTCAAGAGTCCTTTCTAACTCCAAGAACTTATTTTCTATTCTAAAAACATTATTAATGCCCATATTCCCAATGTATAAGACCTACCCAAACTAGCTCTTTGCGGTCTTATCCAAGTTCTTCCTCTTTTCGAGCTTGTCTATTTGCTCCTTTGATAGCAATTGTGGCAGGCCCAAAGATGTGGTAGGAATTTCCTTTATTGATGACCATTGCTGGATAAGAGTAGTCAAATCAGCCACTTGTGCTTTGAGCTCTTCCTTCAAAATATTATCCTACTAAATTAAATGCACTACCATGGTGACATACTCCTAAAGGTGCTCCACTTTTTGCTCTTTGGTAGTTGTTCCTAAATCAATAGTGGAAACATTATAACTTATCCCCTCTTCGCCCACTCTCGGTGTAGCTACTTGCACGGTCCTTGATCTAGAAGCATCCATCGTCACCTTGGATCTAACTTTGGGATTCTTTTTCTTGGTACTAATTTGTGCTTAGGCTAAGATAGCCTCCAGTCTTGCTTTTGGATCACTCGAGGCGGGAGCCTTCTTCTCAAGTTGCTTTTCCAGCCATTCGGGCATCTGAGTTTTTCCTTTGGGCGATTCACTACCACCTTTCTCTCCATCCCTTATGACTTCAATTTCCTTATCTTTGGAAGTTTCCTTCTCCACTCTAGTTTCTTCTCCCTCTTCTTCATCGAAGTCTCGGGTGAATGTTAGCCACTTGATTGGGGACTTGGTTGGCAGGTGTTCTTTGGGACTTTCTTCCCTCTCAACATCCTCTTCTTTCTCTTCTTTATCATGTTCATCTTCATGTCCGCTCTCCTCAAGATGCTCTAGATTTTTGTAGGTTTCAGCCTCCTCCTCGGTCTTAACTTCCTCTTTATCTTCCTTCTCCCCGTCCAGAGGTGCCTCTTCATGTTATTTTCTCTCTTTTTCTTCCTGTCCACCTGAGAGAGGAATCTCCTTATCATGTTTGGGGCCTTCTTCTTGTTGTTCACCTGTTGGAGGTTCCAAGCTTTCCTCCATCTTATCATCTTCCTATCTTCTTTCTCTGGAAGGTGGTCTTTCTATTTCTTCTATGACATCCTTTGGTTGTTGGCCCAACTCTTCCACAAAGTCAGGATCAAAAGTTTCTACAATATAATTTGTGTTGGCATCTTCTTCTTCTTCTCTTTCGAAGGATTCTGCTTCCTCTTCTTCATAGACCACCTCGTCAATCTGCAAATGTTGGTAGTCTAGGTGCTCGTGATATTCGTCTACTTCTTCTAATGCTTTTGTTGATTCAATCTCTCACCTTTCCTATTCTGCTGATATTTCCATTGTGGCCCTCATCTTCGGGGGCTCAATTGAAGGCTTTAAAATTAGAACACTAGCGAGGACTTGTGCCAAGGAATCTTGGATGGCTCGATTTAGTAATACCTTAGAAATTTCTGAGGGAGCATATTGCATGTGCTAGGAAAAATCCTCTAGGAGCAAGAGTGTTGACATTGGAATTGTTGTTGTTGGAAGCAAAAGTGATGAGGTTGGAGACATGGAAGTAAAGGAGAGTGGAGAGGTGGTGGAAGAAGAAGAATCAACCACCACGACTGGCCCAGTTGGTGAAGAAGAGGAAATGTGGACCGAAATGTCCATCACAGGCAAGGAGGTAGCCACCATAGCTTGAGATAACGACGAAGGAGCAGTAGTGGCAAAGGTAGTCGGTGGATACTTGGGCTGATCTATTTCCATTTCTTCTCCTTCATGGAGAGGTTCCTCCTGAATAATAGACACTGTAGTAGTATTGCTTGACCTTTTATGTTTCTTGGAAAGTTCACCTTCCGCACCCTTTCTTGCATACACTTTCGGGTTAGGCAATTTCTCCTTAGCCTCTTTTTTTTTTTTGGAGCAAGTGAGTGGAGGAGATTTGGATGTTTCTCCTATCGAGGCTGCAGCAGCACCATCACCTGTTGCACTAGGCTCAATTTCAAGCCCTTCATAGGTTAGGATGACCCCTTGTTGCTTTAATCAGGCAACTTTCCCATTGACCCATTCTCTTGTATGAGCTTTGATTGGTTTGGTTATGATATCGAAGTCATCGACCTCTTTCTTGTCCAAGTCTATTGCTGGTAGTGGTAGGCTAGCAACTGCATCGTACCTAGGATCCATAATTGTGCTCTCATCTTCTTCAACCTGATCAGGCATCGGAAACAAGTTCACCCTCTTCACAAAGTAGGTAGTCATTCGCATGTAATTCCTCATGCACACCTCCTTATCATCTTTGCAATCTGCCCAAAAATCTTCAGCGTGATGCAAATGGGCATAGTCAGGTCCAAGTGCCTTTCTTATATGCTTGTAACGGTCCATTCATAGACAAGTGGTATGCAGCCAGAAATGGTACTTGGCCAACTCCTTTTCAGAATTCCCTGTACATTGAGAGGTATGCAGCTTATACATCCATTGTCCAAAAGAAAGGAGATAAGGGATCCCAACCAAATGCTTGTTTCTAAGAAGGGTGTGTACATGTCACAGCTGCCGAGAGAGTTCTAACAATATAATCTGGTCGTTAGGGTATCGGGTAGTGTGTTTAGCCTTTCTATGAAGCCCTAAGTGCGGATGTACGTGAACTTGGGATATTGGATGAATAAGAAGGCATATTGTTTGAGGAAAGCGTGAGCACTATGGGAGACTTGCCTTTCGAAATCGCCTCCAAGTAGCTTGATAATATGACTTATGAAAACATCATTCACCTTGCAATAATCCTTCTTGAAATTCTTGTACTGCAATTGGGGGTAACTATCATAAACTTTCAATTCCTGACCGGATTCTTCATATGGAGCCCTGAACAATCCACTATACTACCTCCATTCAGCCAGCGAGTAAACTAGGTAAGATGCCAAATAAAACTTGGAGGTCTTTTTAACATTCATGAACTGTTGGTGGAAGCAATCGCTTATTATCTCTCCTTTGTAGAATGTGGTTTGTGTGGTGTCATCCTCCTTTCCATGGAGAATTTTCTCAACAAATTAAACCATCCATTCCTGGAAGTACGAAGTGGTGGGAAGGCTCATCACTTTTCTCAACAAGGTTACTAGGTTGTGATAATCTTCATAGAAATTACTGTGGAAGAGCTCCTGCAGAACCTTAGCAGTGCTGCCCCACTTCTCTCTAAGCCAATATTGGTTTATAAGTTTCTTACATCGAGTTGGGTCCTGATCCCACATTTCCTTACATTCCTCCATGGTTGGTAGTTCCATCTCCCCAAAGGTAGGGATGTGGAAGGTCTTTGTTATTGCTTTGCTCGACATGTTAGCTAGAATTTTCCCATCTCTGTCCACTATGGTTCTAGTTTTCAGCTGGTATGCTATCATGCAAGCCATTACTAGCTTAGGGGCAACAACAGATGGTGGAAATCCTGCAACCTTGACAATTTTTCTGCCTCTGATCAATGCGGCATTTTCTATCTTTGGACTGATTCTAACTCTTTGTTTAAATTCATCAATATCAATGTGCCTGATATTGGTATCTATAATATCCTTCCAATCCATGGTGACCTTTGAATGTAATGGCTCCCCTTGGAATTGGTACTTCATTTGATCCTTGTCCTCTTTTCCATGAGGAACCTTGCCTGTATTCTTTCCTTTTTCTTTCTCTATGGTTGCCCTCGAGGGTCTTGCACCCGATTCCATATATCCTACAAACAAAGGCATGATAAGCACAATCAAGCAAAAATACATACATGTTCACTAAAATCCATGTGGATGGAGTTAGGTTAGATAATATATTATCAAAGAAATCAAACATTTACTCTAGAATTTCATTATTTATTTTATGGGAGAAATTTGGTCGATCCGGGCCCCACCGGACGGACTTCCCTGGTAGGATTGTTGTTTTGAAGGGCAAACAAAGCAGGGAAATCTGTATGTTTTCCCCTGCCTTTAGATTAAGATTATTTGAAAGGTTCATGTAGGTGAGGGTCCCATTTGAGCACGTGGGTCGAGACTGGTTTCCAGATTGGATGTCATTTGGATCATCATTAGGGCACTAGGAGTCATGAAGAGGGAAAGTTGTCTAGCTTTTGTTGTTTGAGATGGCTCTGATGAAATGACATTTCGGGTTCAGATTTCTAGGGTCCAGGACCCGTGAGGCTTATGGACGGTCGACATCACTTTTTTATCATTTAAGTGTTTGAGCTGAAAGGGTCAGGAAGCCACTCGAGGATGGCCATTTGGAATGGCGAGCAATGGGCGAAAGTCCAATGGAGCAACCCAATAGATTGGACCCGACATTGCGTTTAGCTTTCAGATTTCCTTTGTTGAGTTCATCAGCATTTGGGGTACCAAGGTTTGCAGGTCAGAAAGATGTGCTCACTTTTCCTTATGCGACGATTGAGACAGGATGAAGTCCCAACGACAGAAGTTTGGTGGAGCAGGTCCGGTGGAGGCAAAGGCACTTAAGTTTCATCATTAGTTTCTCATGTAGAACAGGGACGCTCGGGACCCGGAGGGCAGAAGGTGGTCATTTGATGGTCGTGAGAAATGGCAAAGTGGCAACAAAGGTCTACAGATAGAACTCCAAGAACTGGGACCTAGAGGACACTAAGGATGTGACAGTTTGTTTTGCTCTTTTAACTCAGGTGGCAAATTGCAGGGCAGATCCCGAATCTCGGGTGGATGGGAGTATTTTTCCATTTCTGACGGTGAAAGTTATACGACATCCCAAGGATGGAATACTACGGGAGAAGACTCAGGAACTATGAATGGAGGCCGAGAGTTCAAATTTTGTTAAGTCCTGATGGTGGCCCGTCAAAGGAGATCCGGGGTCACGGGTCCGAGGAGACATCCTGCCATTTCAAGGTTTTACCTAGTAGTGATAGGAAGGTTCAGGTTTGAAGGACATGAGCGCTTTGTGGGAAGAATGATGTCAAGGCATGGAAGTTCTGGATTTAGTTTCATGATGATTTGAAGGTTTTCTTGAAATTTCGTCACATGGGTTTTTTAGGCCTAATCCTCCTCTATCGCATGAATGCATTTTAACTTTATTTTTCCCACCATTTAAATGTGAATTTACAAAAAAAACATGGGTTGGGTGAATGGAAAACCTACCTCATGAACTCGGTGAACGAGGCTACTAAATCTGTGAAGAATTGACAAATGAGGGCATCGGGCTTGAGGGAAGCGATCGAAGAAGGCACTAGACTTCTTTGAACTCTTCTAGCCAACCTGACATGTGAAAATGACAAGTTGGGCCACATATTTATACCTTTAAGTGCATTCAATACACCCTCATAAAAGCTTGTACAGCGGGCACGAAGTTGGTGGATTCAAATTTTGAGACAGTGGCGGGAGGTTCGAAACCTGAAGGCCGGAAGGACGAGAGCCAACGACCCCTTCAAATGTTAAAATTTAAAAGCACCGGAAAGAGGAGGCACAGGGTCTGAGGGGTGAAACTTTGACAAAGGGTCACTGTTCGGGAAGGGAAAACTCATAACGGAGTCCCAAGAAGAGAGGTCTAGCAGACCGCACCCAGAAAGGCGAAGGAAAGAGAGTGTCCCCGTTTCGAATGGGGCGTGTGTGCTGAGGGCACAATAAATGGTGACTCCACTGGGGAATGCTCTCGAGCATTCTAAGGATAAGTATTCATTCAGAACCTAGAATCTCTAGTTTCGCATACCAAGGGATAACTTCCAAAAGTGAACTGGGAGAACAAGTTCCTTAGTTGGGTCAATCTACAAAACATCTCAAAAGTGTGTGGTGAATTCATTTCCCTTTCCATGCAAGCCATGAAAAGAAGTGGCTAATCAAATGATGTGAGCTACATATATCATCCAAGACCAAAAGTAACCTGGACATTGCCCTGTTGCCAGTCAGGCGTCCATAGCCTCAACAAAGTTGTCGCTATGACCCCACGAATATTGCTCTATTGCCAGCTGGGCGTACATAGCCCCGATAGATTTATTTGCACACCCATACAATTGCTTTATTTCAAAATTTTCTTTTATTTCTTTTTGATATTTCTTTTCACACTTTATCTTTTGATCAACTGTGTAAGCATTGAAGCCTATGATGGGTTTAAGAGCCACAATAGTCACTAGAGAGGACTTAAGATTTTTCACTCACCAGGTTATCATAGCAACTATTGTATAGCCCTTTGGAAATAATTATCGTGAATTTTGTGAAAGGTTTGAGATGAATGCAAAAAGATTCAACCAAGGATCAAGTTCTAAAACAAAGTTCAAATGAGGAATTCATTCCCAAGCAGCTATCAGAGACCAATAGTCAAGAATGAATGTTTAACCAAAGAACACTAAGGATGGGTAGAGAAGTGAACCATTCATTGAATGAGCACGACCACCGAATCAGGGACGAAGAGCCCCTCATCAAAGGAAAATGGCTGGTAGATGAGTAAAACGAGATGATGCAAGACAATGAAATAGAAGCAAACCAAAAGGAAACCTAATCTAACCTATTTACATGTATTAACAGGAATAGATCTACACGAGCTTAGACTTGGAAGTAATGCTTCAAATGTTTCCCATTGACCAGCAATGAGACATCCTCACCAGTGAGGGTCTTTAAGTAGAAAGCATTGTCTCCCAATATTTCAGCTATCTGAAAGGTGCCAAGCCAAAGCTTGTCAAATTTTTTATGTCCCCCTTTCTTTTCATGGGCTTTGTCCGAACACAAAACTAGATTCGCAATTCTAAAGGCCTTAATCTTGGCTCATTGATTGAACCAACATTTGACTACACCCTGGTGTTTGGAAAAATTTTCTATTGCATGGTCTTGTACTTCTTCTAAGTGAAAAAACTTAGCTAACCTAGCTTCTCTATGGTCTCCCCCTTCGTAAAAGTCATTGATAAACTGGAGAGTGCATATTTTTAGGTGGATCAAAAAGAGAGGCTCTAAGTCGTAAACTAGATGAAATGGGGAATCATCAAGGGCAGCCTTGTGGTGAGTACGATCTGCCCAAAGGGAAAAATGGAGCTGAGTGTGCTAGTCCTTGGGATTCCTATCTTGCAGTTTCTTGATCACAGTGATCAAATTCTTGTTTGTGGATTTTGCTAGGCCATTTCCCTGAGGGTAGTAGCTGGATGAGAATTTAAGGGAAAATTTGTAGTTGAAGGCCCAACTAGAAAATTTTAATGAAGCAAATGCAGGTCCATTATCACACACTAATGCATAAGGGCAACCGAACTGATTTAAAATAAAACTTTCTAGAAAATTAGTGACTACCTCAGTGGTACATTGCCTACATGCAATTGATTTTCCATCTAGTGTAATAATCAGAGGTAGTAGGAATGTACTTGTGTCCTATAGATGAGGGAGCGCTTACCGAACCAATGAAATTGAGACCCCGTTGTGCAAACGGTCTCACCTCCAGAACATGTTGTAACGGGACAACAACATTCTTCTCCTTGGCAGCGGTAGTCTGGCATGTGTGACATGAGTGAACATGGCTATTAGCGTCCTTGAAGACTATATGCCAATAATATCCTGCTCTTAATATCTGATGCACAATGCCAGATCTGTGACCAATGCTGAACTTGTCATGGAACTCCCTTAGGACTCGATCTGCTTCTTCTCTGTCAAGGCATCTCAAGTAGATACCTTCATGATTTATTTTATATAAAATTGACCCTTGCAGCATGTAACTATTGCCTTTCAGGAAAAGTGCACGCTTTTGAACTCCCTATAGGTGGGAAGGGCACTTGTGATTCAACAAATAATAAACATCTTTGTACCACTACCCTGGAGAAACATCTTCAAGTTAGTATTGCTGCACTATAAGCTCTAGCCTTGCATTGGTTGTTGCCTCAGCAATCGTTCGAGTAAGTGCTTGTCCTCTCACCAATCTCATTGGCTGAATTTCCATGTCATACTCTTGGAGCAACGTGACCCACTTTTCTCTTCATTCACCTAACTCATTTTGCATAAGTAGTGTTTTCATGGTTGGGTCAGGAACTATGGCGAACACTTTATTACACAGGATGTAATGCCTGAACTTCTTCACTCCTCTAACAAGGGTGTATGCTTGTTTTTCTACGTTGTGGTAGCGCAGTTCAACATCTTTCAAAGGAGCACTCATGAAGGAAATCGGGTGCCCGTTCCCTTCATCATCTTTTTGTGTTAGAATACTGGTGCATGAATGATCTGAAGCAAAAAAATAGATGTAAAAAGGCTTCAAATAGTTTGGACTTACTAGCATGGATGCTTCAAGAATTTCTTGTTTAATTTCTTCGAAAGCCTGCTTTGCTTCGAGAGTCCACTTGATCTTGGCATCTTGCTTTAGCATGGCGTTGAGCGGCTTAACAATTTCAACAAAGCCTATAATAAATTTTCATACAAAGTTAATCTTTTCGAAGAAATATTTGAGCTCTTTCTTGTTGCCTGGCAGCTGGATCTTCAATAGAGACTGAATGCGCTCTGGATCAATGGAGATGCCTCACTCTGAGATGACATACCCCAACAGTTTCCCTTTAGTAACTCCAAAGATGCATTTCTTCATATTAAGGGAAACTCCAAACTCTCGGCACCTCTGGAAGACTTTGCATAGATCAAAGACATGATCACTCAGTTTCTTTGAAAACACCATCAGATCATCCATGTAGATGATTATGCACTTCCCAATCATATCTTTGAATGTGATGTCCATAGCACGTTGGAAGGTTGCGCTGGTGTTAATGAGCCCAAATGGCATTCTTCTATAGGCGAAGGTACCCCACTTGGTAGTGAATGTTGTTTTATGGTGATCTTCATACTGCACCATTACTTGATTATACCTTGAATAGTCGTTGAGGAAGGACATCATCTGTGAACCATTAGCAATTTTTAGTACTTCATCCAATGAAGGCACAGGGTAATTGTCTTTTTCTAAAGCTCGATTCAAATTGCGGAAGTCCATGCACAACTTGATTTCCCCATTCTTTTTTCTAACTGGTACCAAGTTGGTGACCCATGTAGAGTGCTAAATTGGAAAGATAATCCTTATTGACAACAACTTTTGTACTTCCTTGTATATAATTGGATCCAACAAAGTGTTTATGGGACACTCTTGCTTTCGGAAGGGCTTCACGTCAGGCTTGAGAGGGATAGTGTTTTTTAGGATGGAAGTATCAAATCTTCATAACTCCAAGCAACCACATCATGATACTTGTGAAGAGCATCAACAATCCCTTGCTTTTCTTCTATGGTACACACCTTGCCAATAAAGACATTTTTTATTTCCTTAGTTGTTATGAGGTTGTGGACATCACATTGATTGTTGATGGATTCCTTCTTGGCTTGCTGGTCTTGGTCTCTGATCTGACCCAAATCAAATATATGCTCTAGCTGGACCATGCCTCTAGGGATTGTGTTAGTCTTAAGGTTAATAACTCCTATATCTAACTCAGTTTCTTCTAGATCAACTTCATCTATTATTTGGGTGGAGAAGACATCGAAGCTCGTGATGAACTCAAGGATGTGTTTATCATCATTAAAGACTTGAAAGTGAGTGACATTATCTGGAACAGATGGAGTGGATGTTAGCTCAACTGTAAAGCACTTGAGGCCTGAAAGAGATAGTGGTCATAATGTGCTAGCTACTTGAGCCAAAGCAACAACTGTGTGATTTTGAGTGTGTGGGATCAATTGGATATTAAAAGCATCAAGACCCTCTAAGAGATCCCAAACTATGTGTCTATAATTAGCAAGCCTTCTGTCATGGAAAGAACAACTTTCGAACTTGTTTGACTACCAACTCGGAGTCATAAAAAACTTGTAGAATTTTGACATTTTTCTTTAGGGCCATAAGAAGACCATGCACTAAGGCTTCATACTCTGCTATGTTATTAGTCCAATAAAACTGCAACCTATGGGTAGTAAGAAAGGTCTTACCCATGGGGTTGATGAGTTTGAATCTGGAACCCATAAAATCAAAGCATCCAAAACTTGTAAATCTCCTTGACACCTAGTCCAATGAGGCCTTCGTTCTCCTTTATCTTGATATTTGCTTCCTTATCCTTTAGAGAATGTGTTGATTCAACATGATTGGCTACAGGTGGTTTTGTTGGAATCTCCTTTGGAAATTCTCTTGGAGTTAATCCCTTGGAATGTTCTACCATTGTTTGGAACATGATGCACTTGAACTCGGAGTGGACAACATTGTGGAATTTGCACCAATTTGGCAATAAAAGCTCTTGGAAATTCATTCAGGCACCCAAATTAAGCTAGTCTTGTACACACTTCTCCATGAAATCTTGGAAACTGCTTAGCAGTCCCAAGTCACTATCTTCATCTAGCTCATCATCTAACTCGACCACCATCTTTGTACTTTGAGGCATGTGAGTGAGGTTAGTGGGAAGGCTGCATTGCACTAAGAGTACTTCTACAACACATTCTTCCTGAGGTTTGAATTCTTCTTGATAGGAAAAGGGACAATAATTTCTCAATTTTGTCACAAAAAATAGCACCTCATTGTTATTGTTGTACTCCATAATCATGTATTTCATACAAGGCTCGCGATCTATGTGCATTTGGTTAGGCAGCCCTTTCCATGGAAACCACAAGTGAGAATGATTTGTTGCAGCATATCCATTCAACGTTCTAGTGAAATCTCACCCAAGAATGAGCTCGTAGGTATCAGGAATGTCAGCCACTTGTAGGTCAATGACTTGTTGTACCCTTGGATCTACAACAATCTGCATTGGGATCTGATTCATTTCTCCCATGATGTTGATCTTTGTTTTATCTAGCTGGGTCACTTTCCTTCTTGAAGGGGTAGGAGTAATCCCAAGAGCTTTGCAAATGGTAAGGGGCATAACATTAATGGAAACTCCTGATTCAAGCAAGAAGTTGTGTAAATTCTTCCCAAATATTTAGATGGTAGTGAGGAAAGGCGGAGTTTCAAACTTTCCTTGGAAAAGGTCTATAGGTATGCCAATCTGAGCTACTTGAGCCTTTTTCCTTTCACCCATTCTATCCTTAGTATGTCCAGGAGACTGATCCTTCAAGTTTTGTCTGTTGTTTTGGTTGGATTCTTTTGTAAGTTGTTCTCTCATGGGCTGATTTGAAAGAATATCCTTCAGTTTCCCTATGGTTTCCCGTGTCTCGAGTTCTTGTCTAGGTTCTTCAAAGGTGACCCTTTTGGCCGATGTCTCATGTGTTGCTTTAGAGGACAAAGTTCCATTAATCACCCGAAAGAAGGCATGCCTCACAGCAGGAACCTTAAGTAACTCAATGGCGGATAGGTTTACTTTAACTTTCTTGAACTCCTTAGCGACATACTCACCCATTTGCTCAATTTCAGATTTAAAGGCCCTACCTATGGCAGAGCTAGTAGGTTGAGTTTGTGTTTAGATTGAAGGGTTTTGGGGTTTCCCTTGACCCTGGTTTTGCAACTGATTATGAGTTTGATTTAATGACCTATCCTTGCTAAAATATATAGGGGGCACATGAGGAAAACTAGGATTGTTACTAGCATTTGGATCTAGTGGGGTAGTGAAGTAATTGAGTGGGGTGGATGTAGTGAATGCCCACCCTGCTTACCTATTCCTTAAATAATATGGTGTGGCTCTCTGATGAAACATGTGTACTTCATCCTCACGGGGTTCTTAATCATCTAAATGACCATTATATACTGAACCAAATAGTTGAGCCAAGGTTTCATCGTTACCTCTTTAACCTCCTCGACCTTTGTAGAGGTAGGCTCGTCATAGGGCTTATTCTTTCACTTTGCGGGAATGGGTAATGTTAACCACAAGCACTGAGGAGACGTATGGCTCAAACAGGACTATATCTCTGCAATTTGCACTGTCCATAGCATTCTGAACCTCCACCTGAAAGATTTAGGCCATTGTTTGGAATTCAGGGCAATCCAACTCAGAATGTCTGCTAGTCTTGTGAATCCTACACCATCCGAAAAGAGCTGCTTCAGTGAGATACACACCACTAGTGGTCTTTTCTATGCCAATAGGTTGGTCCAACAGGGTAGGAGCACCTCCGTTGTTTGGCCTTGTATTCCACATATCATTCTACCTCTAGGAAGGAATCCTTTCAAAATTTTGACCTGAGTTCTTCCCCTTGTCATATTTTTTTCCAGAAGAGGTGTCAGTCTATCTATCGTCTCTATTATCTCAATTGTCCTTGTTGTCTTTGTGGAGATTCACTTGAATGTTGTGCTAGGAGGCCTACAACTAATTATTCTGATTCATCAAGCGCGTTATCTTTGTGGACATTTTTCTAATCATCTTCATTAGCTCATCCAATTGATCCTTCTCTACGTTGTTTGGTTGCATCACTTGATTTTGTAGGAAAACCAGCGGGGCAACAGGCTAGTTTTGTTGCGCGGGAGGAAATTTTGGCACTGACAAGTATAATGGTGCTTGAGGCTGCTAAGAGAACACCTGCTGCTGTTGGGGAGCCTAAGGGTAGGTCTGTTATTGCTGGGGAACCTGAGAATGGGTCTGTTATTCTTGAGGCTACAAGTAAGAAGGCACAAGAGGTGCATAACTCATCGATTGTCTAGGGTGCAGGATGATGGGTAGTTGAGGCACCTGGTTAATAAGAGGTGTCTGATGAGAGAATGCTTGGTTAAGCCCTTGAAATTGCATTGGATGAGCCACTAGACCCACAGAGGGCAGTGGACCAGAGATGTTTTTCCCTAAGTCCGCACTGGCGACAATAGCTTCTACATAAGCAGCCACCAGCGTGGTGAGTGGTAGGTGCATCCTTTTTACCAATGCTGACATAAGATTATCTAATGCTACATAGTATATGGGAAGGGTCGCAACATCATTGTGCATGTATGTATCTTGAAGCCTCATAAAGGAACGATGAAAATGATCATTGAAGGAACCGATTGGTTCATTAATTTCCCTTTGGATGGACATAAACTGTCTGTACAACTCTGAGGGGTTGATCAGAATTTTATATTTCTACAGGAAAACATTCCTTATGAGGTCCCATGTAATAATGGACCCCCTCAGCAGATTGATATACCAATAAAAGGCTTCCTCCCTTAGTGAATATGGAAAGAGGTCGCATGTTGCATCCTAATGATCGATCTGCATATCTTTAATTGTTGTTTCAAATATCTTGATGTGTTCTTCTACCATCCTCTATGGATCTCGAGGATTGAACTTCATGCAGAAGCTCTCCGGATTTTTGGGAATAACATGATAAGCATCAAAGTGCAACAGAGAGGGATTTTGTGCTAACCAAGCCACGAGAGGCAGTGAAGGTGGTACCTATTGTTGAGGGGTAGCAATCTAGGTTTGTACTTGTTGTAGAATAGTAGCCTGGGGCTACACCTGGGCCACGACTGTTTGGACTATGCCTTGAAATTGGAGGTTTGGGAGAGGGACAACTTCCTATCCGCCAAAAGAATGAGGCCCAAAGGTAGTTTGGAGTGGCTAGGTGGATGTTGGATGAATGGTGAAGGAAGGTGAAGGTGGAAGGGAAGTGGAAGCGATGGAGAAAGAGGAATAGGAAGATTCTCCTCCCTTAGTTCATTTAGCCCTTGTGGGGGGCTGCAACTCCTAAAGTTCCCCTTTGTTTGGTGTTGATCTTAGAATTCTTTGAAACCTTTCAGGGGAGAACGATCCAATTTGATCTAGCTTAGCCTTTCCCTCCTTCTAGTGTCAGTTCTGTTGATGTGGTGTTTTGCACACTTTCTCAACAAAGGTAGCGCATATGCAAACTACCTCTCTTGAAAGGAAATCTCCAACAATAAGTTGTTGAAAATCACCCCAAGGTCTCTCAGGCGTCAGGTCATGACTTGCATGGAATTCCTCAGTTGATGTTTGATGTGATTTTGCTGGTAATCGCAGGCCAGAATTATGAAACTGGATAGAACAAAGTGGATCTTAGGAATTGAAGTTCCTTGGGATGGAATTTGATATGCACTTTGCTGCAGGTTCAAACAACAATCTGGAACTCCATTGTTTTTCTTAAGTTTTTGCTTTACAATGTGCAATGAACCTTAGCATAGGTCATTTCTAAAAAAAAAGGAAAAAAGGGCAGGAAAGAGGAAAGTTTCCTAGATTTGCAACTAACCATGAACAATGATCATGGAGGTTCTACTATGGACAACTTCCTTCAAACAAAATTTCACTTAAACAGAAAATTCACAGTCTCATGAAATTTGTGCTATCTTCTAAGGCATGTAGATATTTCACCATTCGTTCACCATATGCATGGATGAAAAAAGATAAAAGTGTGGAGTAGCTTTGAATTTAAGTCCAGACTAACTTTACACAGCTATCTACCAGCAACAAATAGCAAAAAGTATGGACTAGGAAGGAATCTACACAACAAAAATTTGCATAGCCACAAAAACAATTAGCAAAGGGTAGGGAAGAGGAAAGTTTCCTGGATCTGCAACTAAACATGAACAATGATCATGGAGGTTTTGCTATGGACAACTTCCTTCAAACAAAATTTCACTTAACCAGAAAATTCACAGTCTCATGAAATTTGTGCTATCTTCTAAGGCATGTAGATATTTCACCATTCGTTCACCATATGCATGGATGAATAAAGATAAAAGTGTGGAGTAGCTTTGAATTTAAGTCCAAACTAACTTTACATAGCTATCTACCAGCAACAAATAGCAAAAATTATGGACTAGGAAGGCATCTACACAACAGAAATTTGCATAACCACAGAACAACATTACCAAATCTATCAAAGTAATCTAAAACTAACTAAAATAACAAAGAAAATCTAACTAAAACATTTAACTATTGGAGATGAATCATGAAACATGTAGAGAAACTGAGAAATGCACGAAAGTCAATGTATTTCTATTAAAATTTCTGCACCATGTCATTACAACAACTCAACTCTGTTTTGAAAATGAGAGGAGACCCTCTATTTATAGTGTCCAAAAAGTAAAATGAATGGCCAAGATTAATTTGCACTATGTGGCCAAGATTCATTAAAAATTAGGGTTCCAACTACCCCACAATATATTACATTTTAAAATACATTCTTGTCCTTATTTCTATTTCATCTTCTAGTGGCAATACTGTAGCATTTTGTCTTTTGTTGATTGTTCTTTGCTGCAACTATTCCTTGAGGAGTTCATCATCAATAATAGGGTTTCCCTCTTGTTTCTTCAAAGTTGTGTACTCCATGAACTTCAAGATCAGTAGTTGGAGCTTATAAATTTCGATGATCTGAGACTATAGTACTTAGTAGCCCCACTGTTTGGACCGGTCAATGATCTTTTCCCAATCTTCATTATATTTGGTAGTGTGGTCTCTAAATAGCTCAAATTGGGTGAAGGATCGAGCGGAAAAACTCATAAAGTCGGTGGTGATATCGGTGGACATCCCATCCTCCATCTTCTTTTGGAAATGAGGCTTTATCTTCTCAGGATCAATTTGCATGACAAGCATATCATAGTTCGTCATTATCTTTAGGTACCAAATGCAATCCACCCTGACTTCCTTAGCCCATTCAATATCTAGATCCACCTTATTGAGCACCTACTCCAACCTTTCCTTTTGATTTTCAAAATCCATCCTCCACATCTCCATGAGCCAATGATTGTCCTCTTTAAATGCAAGCTCCTCCTTCCAAGTTTTCTTTAGTAATTTGAGGATGGCCTCAATTTTTGGGAAAGTAGACCTGTATATCCCCGGGAAATCTATACATAATTTCCTTGTGCCTTCAAGAGTCCTTTGTAACTCCAAGAACTTGTTTGTTATTCTAACAACATGATTGATGCCCATATTCCTGATGTATAAGACCTATCAAAACTAGCTCTCTACGGTCTTATCCAAGTTCCTTCCTCTTTTCGAGCTTGTCTATTTTCTCCTTCGACAAAAACTACGGCGGGGCCAAAGACATGGTAGGCATTTCCTCTATTGACAACCACTGCTAGATATAAGCAGATAGATCAACCACTTGTGCTTTGAGCACTTCCTTTGAAATCTTATCCTGCTGAATTAAATTCACTACCATGGCGATGGACTCCTGAAGGTGCTCCTCTTTCTGCTCTCTCATAGTTGTTCCTAAATCAATAGTGGAAACATTATAACTTATCCCCTCTTCGCCCAGTACTGGTGTAGCTACTTGCATAGTCCTTGATCCAGAAGCATCCATCGTCACCTTGGATCAAACTTTGGGCTTCTCCTCTTTCTTGGTACTAATTTTTGCTCAGGCTAAGATAGATTCTAGTCTTTCTTTTGGATCAGTCAGGGCAGGAGCCTTCTTCTCAAGTTGCTTTTCTAGCCATTCAGGCATTTGAGCTTTTCCTTTGGGTAATTCACTACCACCTTTATGTTCATCCCTTAGGACTTCAATTTCCTTATCTTTGGAAGTTTCCTTCTCCAATCTAGTGTCTTCTCCCTCTTCTTCATCGGAGTCTCGGGTGAATGTCAGGCACTTGATTGGGGACTTGGTGGGTAGGCGTTCTTTGGGACTTTCTTCCCTCTCATCCTCCTCTTCTTTCTCTTCTTTATCATGTTCATCTTCATGTCTGAGCTCCTCAGGCTGCTCTAGATTCTTGTAGGTTTCAGCCTCTTCCTCGGGCTTAACTTCCTCTTTATCTTCCTTCTCCCCATATAGAGGTGCCCCTTCATGTTCTTTTCTCTCCTGTTCTTCCTATCCCCCTAAGAGAGGCATCTCTTTATCATGTTTGGTGCCTTCTTCTTATTGTTCACCTATTGGAGGTTCCATGCTTTCCTCCATCTTATCATCTTCATGTCTTCTTTCTTCAGAAGGTGGTCTTTCTATTTATTCTCTGGAATCCTTTAGTTGTTGAGCCAACTCTTCCTCAAAGTCAGGATCGAAAGTTTCTACAATATATTTCGCGCTAGCATCTTCTTCTTCTTCTCTTTCAGAGGATTATGCTTCCTCTTCTTCACTAACCACCTCATCAATCTACAAATGTTGGTACTCTGGGTGCTCGTGATATTTGTTTGCTTCTTCTTCTAATTCTTTTGTTGCTTCAATCTCTCGCATTTCCCATTCTATTGATATTACCATTGTGGCCCTCATCTCCGGGGGCTTAGTTGGAGGCTTTGAAATTGGAATACTGGCGAGGACTTACGTCAAGGCAGCTTGGATGGCTGGATTTAGTAATAGTTCAAAAATTTATGAGGGAGCATTTTGCATGTGTCAGGAAAAAGCCTATGGGAGTGAGAGTGTTGGCATTGGAATCGTTGTTGTTTCTAGCGAGAGCGATACGGTCAGATACATGGAAGTAGAGGAGAGTGGAGAGGTGGTGACGGAAGAAGAATCAACCACCATTACTGGCCCATTTGGTGAAGAGGCAAGGTGGACCGAAATGTCCACTACAAGTAGGGAGGTAGCCACCATAGCTTGAGACAATGGTGTAGGAGCAGTAGTGATGGAGGCAATCGGTGGAGACTTGGGCTGATCTGTTTCCATTTATTCTCCTTTGTGGAGTGGTTCCTCGTGAATAATAGGCACTGTAGTAGTATTTCCTGATCTTTTATGTTTTTTGGAAGGTTAACCTTCCATAGCCTTTCTTTCATACACTTTCGGGTTAGGCAGCTACTCCTCAGTCTCTTTTCTTTTTCTGGAGCGAGTGAGTGGAGGAGATTTGGATGTTTGTCTTGTCAAGGTTGTAGTAGCTCCATCCTCTATTGCACTAGGCTCACTTTTGAGCCCTTGATAGGTCAGGATGACCCCTTGTTGCTTTAACCAGGCAACTTTCCCATTGACTCATTCTCTTGTATGAGCTTCGATTGGTTTGGTTATGATATCGAGGTCATCGACCTCTTGCTCATCCTAGTCTATTGTTGGTAGTGGCAGGCTAGCAACTGCATCATACCTAGGATTCATAATTGTGTTCTCATCTTCTTCAACCTAATCAGGCACCAGAAAAAAGTTCACCCTCTTCAAAAAGTAGGTAGTCATTTGCATGTAATGCCTCATATGCACCTTCTTATCATCTTGGCAATCTGCCCAGAAATCTTCAATGTGATGTAGATGGGCATAGTCGGGTCCAAGTGCCTTTCTTATATGCCCGTAAGGGTCCATTCGTGAATGGATGGTATGCAGCCAAAAATGGTACTTGGCCAACTCCTTTTAAGAATTCCCTACACATTGAGAGGTATGCAACTTATACATCCCTTGGCCAAAAGAAAGGGGATAAGGGATCCCTGTCAAATGCTTGCTGCTAAGAAGGGTGTGTACATGTCGTAGCTACTGAGAGAGTTCTAACAATATAATCTAGTCATTAGGGTATCAGGGCAGTTTTTTCAGCCTTTATGTGAAGCCCTGAGCGCAAATGTACATGAACTTGGGATATTGGATAAATAAGAAAGCATATTGTTTGAGGAAAGCAAGAGCACTATGGGAGACTTACCTTTTGAAATCGCCTCCAAGTAGCCTGATAATATGACCTATGAAAGCATCATTCACCCTACAATAATCCTTGTAATTTTTGTACCACAATTGGGGGTACCTATCATAAACTTTCAATTCCAGACCAGATTCTTAATTTGGAGCCCTGAACAATCTGCTATACTACCTACATTCATCCAATGAGTAAACTAGGTAAGATGTCATATAAAACTTGGAGGTCTTTTTAACATTCATGAACTGTTGGTGGAAGCAATCACTTATTATCCCTCCCTAGTAGAATGTGGTCTGCGTGGTGTCATCCTCCTTTTCGTGAAGGATTTTCTCAACAAAGTAAACCATCCATTCCTGGAAGTATGCAGTGGTGGGAAGGCCCATCACTCTGCTCAGCAAGGTTACTTGATCATCATAATCTTCATATAAATCATTGTGGAAGAGCTCCTGGGGAACCTTAGCAGTGCTGCCCTGCTTCTCTTTGAGCCAGTACTGATTTATAAGTTTCTTACATCTAGTTGGGTCTTGATCCCACATTGCCTTACATTCCTCCATGCTTGGTAGTTCCATCTCCCAAAAGGTAGGGATGTGGAAGGTCTTTTTTATTGCTTCACCCAACATGTTAGCTAGAATGTTCCCATCTCTATCCACTATGGTTCTGGTTTTCGGCTGGTATGCTGCCTTGCAAGCCATTACTAGCTTAGGGATGACAAGAGATGGAGGAAAGCCCATAGCCTTGGCAATTCCACTGCCTCTGATCAACCTGGTATTTTTTGTCTTTCAACTGATTCTGACTCTTTGTTTAAATTCATCGATATCGATGTGCCTAATATTGGTATCTATAATCTCCTTCCAATCCTTGGTGACCTTTGAATGCAATGGCTCCCCTTATAATTGGTACCTCATTTGATCCTTTTCCTCTTTTCCACGAGGAGCCCTACCTGTTTTCTTTCCTTTTTCTTTCTCTGGGAAAACAAAGGCATGATGAGCACAATCAAGCACAAAGACATACATGTTAGCTAAAATCCCTGTGGACGGAGTTAGATTAGATAATATATCATCCAAGCAATCAAACATTTACTCCAGAATATCATTAGTAATTTGATGGAAGGAATTTGGTTGATTCGGGCCCCAGGGGTCAGACTTCCTTGGTAGGATTGTTCTTTTTAAGGGCGAACAGAGCAGGGCAATCCGCATGTTTTCCCCCACCTTCAGATTAAGATGATTTGAAAGGTTCATGTAGGTGAGGGTCTCATTTGAGGACATGGTTCGAGACTGGTTTCCAGATTGGAGGTCATTTGGATCATCATTAGGGCACTCGGAGTCATGAAGAGGGAAAGTCGTCTAGGTTTTTTTGTTTGAGATGGCTCTGATGAAATGGCATTCCGAGGTTAAAGTTCCAGGGTCCAGGACCCATGAGGCTGAAGGATGGTTGACATCACTTTTTGATCATTTAAGTGTTTGGGCTGAAAGGGTCGGGAAGTAGCTCGAGGATGGTCGTTTGGAATGACGAGCAATGGGTGAAAGTTCAATGGAGCAACCCGGTGGACCGGACCCAACATTGCGGTTTCCTTTCAGATTTCCTTTGTTGAGTTCATTAGCATTCAGGGTACCGAGGTCCGTAGATTGGAAAGATGTGCTTGCTTTTCCTTATGCGATGGCTGAGACGGGACGAAGTCCTGACGATAGAAGTTTGAAGGAGTAGGTTCGGTGGAGGAAAAGGTACATAAATTTCATCATTGGTTACTCATGCAGCATAGGGACGCCCGAGACCCAGAGGGTGGAAGGTGGTCATTTGATGACTGCAAGAAATGGTGAAGTGGCAATGGAGGTCTGCGGATTAAACTCTGAGAACTAGGACCCAAAGGACGCTAAGGATGTGGCAGTTTGTTTTTCTCTTTTAACTCGGGCAACGAATTGCAGGGTGGATCTCGAATCTCGGGTGGACGGGACTATTTTTCTGTTTTGAATGGAAAAAGTTATATGGCATCCCAAGGATGAAATCTCATGGGAGAGGACTCAGGAAGTATGAATGGAGGCCGAGAGTTCAAATTTTGTTAAGTCCTGATAGCAGCCCGTCAAAGGAGATCCAAGGTCGTAGGCCCGGGGAGACATCCCGCCATTTCAAAGTTATTTCAGTTTGGAGGCTTTACTGAGTGGCGATAGGAAGACTCAGGTCCAAAGGATGCGAGCACTCTATGGGAAGAACGGTGCTAGGGCATGGAAGTTCTGGATTCAGTTTCATGATGATTTGAAGGTTTTCTTGTAATTTTGTCACATGGGTTTTTTAGGCCTAATCCTCCTCTATCGCATGAATGCATTTTAACTTTATTTTTCCCATTGTTTAAATGTGAAATCACCAAAAAAAACTTTGTGTGGGTAGACGGAAAACCTACCTCAAGAACCCGATGAAGAAGGCTACTAAATTCGCGAAGAATCGGCAAATGAGGGTGGTGGGCATGAGGGCAGCGGGTGACGAAGGCACTGGACTTCTCTAAACTTGATCTAAACTCTTCTGGCCAACCTGACATGTGAAAATGGCAAGTTGGGCCACATATTTATACTTCTAAGTGTATTTAATACACCCTCATAAATGCTTATATGATGGGTGAGAAGTTGGTGGATTCTAATTTTGAGATGGCAGTGGGAGGTCTGAAACCTGGAGGCGAGAAGGATGTGAGCCAATGGCTCCTTCAAATGTTAAAGTTTAAAAGCACCAACAAGAGGAGGTACAGGGTCCAATGGATGGAACTCCGATGAAGGGTGGTCGTTCGGGAAGGGAAAACTCATAACGGAGTCCCGAGAAGAGAGGTTTGGCAGACCGGGCTCGACGTAAGTGAAGGATGATCAATTTGCAGCGTAAGTCATGAGGACAATGGTCGAGGAGTCGGGTCCTGGGGCACGGGAAGGTGAAGGCCTTCAGATGTTTTGAAACAAAAAATGTGCAACGGAAATCTGGGGAGGGAGACTCACCATGGCGGACCCAGAAGACTCCAAGGCCGTTGGCAAAGGCAAACTGCCAAAGGAATTCTGCGAGAACCCAAGACTTAGCAAATTTAGCAAGAGTGAAACATGGTCAACTTGAGGTGAGACTTTGGAGGCATGTTGACCATCTAGGACACCAAAATGGGGGCATGAAAAATGAGGCGGCGACAAAATGACCCAACAAGGCAAAGGAAAGAGAGGTTCCCCATTCCAAATGAGGCGTGTGTGCTGAGGGCACAAAGGCATGAGTGTAGTGAATGAGCATTAGTCAAAATTTTCTTGGAGGAGAAGGAAAGATTTTAGTGATTTAATTCCCACAAAGGTGGAATATGAGAGTGAAATTTGGTGGAGGTGGTTGGGTTATGGTGGATTTGATTCCACATCGAGGAAGAGGAATAAAGAGTAGAGTTGTCAGAGGAGGAGGATGCTTGTTCTAGCTAAGTGTTGGAAAAGAAGAAAGAAAAATTTCCTAGGTACCATCTCAACATTGGAGTATGCTACAAGTTACTTGCAACTTGAAAGAGTAGTTCTACTAAACTCCATTTTGTGAGCATATGCTCACAAGCCTCCTACTCGACATGTCTAATGCAAGAGCATCTGGTGGTACTAGCAATCAACATCACCCAAAATATATTTTCCTTTATTTTAATTTTCAATAAGGGCTAATGTGTGGGAAATTAAGTAAATTCAAATTTCAAAATACTAAAATTTTATCATATAGTGATTTGTAATTTTAATTTTGGAGGAAAATTAACTTTAGTAAAGGTTACAAAAGTATCTTAGAGGAATATTCCATCTTGGGCATCCATTTCAAGGTGGGGTCCACTTTACAATGCATATCCTTACACGTTGATTTGCATGACTTACACATGTATTTGCATGTTGAGCACCCAAGCTTGCATGTTGGTGCATGTTCTTGCACGGAGCCATGGGAGCTACTAAAGATTAAGGAAACATCTAGATTGACCAAATTTTATTGGCTAAGGTTTAAGCATCCATGTGAAGGCCATGTGAGCATTTAGTAATTTTTATTATTTTATGCTTTTTCCTCAAATGGAGCATGGGTTTTCCAAGGAGGTACTTTGCATTTTTTTTAGAATACCATAGTGGTATTTTGTCATTCAAACTTTTATATATTGATGTCAGATCATTGTGAGAGGTTGGCTTTGAGGAGTTCCAGGTTTACATAACCAAATGCTACCAGATTGAGCATAGGATTGAAGAATCCAAGTGTTGCAGATTTTTGTATGCAGAAAGCCCATATTGTAAGGGAGCTTGTGAGCTTCTGCATGTTGTAATCCCATTTCCTATTTACTACAATAAAATATATTATTTTTCCTTCTTGTATTTTTTTGTGTAATTCTCTATCGTTGTTGTGAGTTTTTAGATTTGTGAGAGGATTTCCTTGCATCAAAACATCAAAACCAATACACCCATAAATACCATCAACCTCAATTCCTTTCGTTACACCTCAAAACCAATACACCTAACATCATTTAGTAAAAACTTATCAAGATCCATACTTTGAAATTTGTGCATCATGGTGCCAAATCAATAGTGTAGACACATCTAGATTGATGGGTTTATGTTAAGAAAGGTCCTATTTCGCACCCTACCTTGGCCAATCGTTATAGACTATAGTGTGTTAATGCTTTCTCTTAAGAGCCCTAAGTGCCAAAAAGTGCCAAACTTTGATGGGGTTTTTCTAAAAAGTGTGGCACCTAAAAATGTTCCTTCTAAAGATATATGGTCATGTAGGGTCCCTCCACAATAAAATCTCTCATTTTTCATATCTCCAAACCATTTGACTATGAGGATAAATTTTCAAATGTTGCAAAATGTGTCAATTGTGTTTAGAATTTTTTTTTCAAGAACCATACTTTATATTTTGTGCATTGTGGGGAAAAATGATAATGTCAAAACATCTAGATGGGAGAGTTTATGCTAGGAAAGGTCCTACTTCACACCCCAACTTGTCTAATCATTCCAGACTACATTGTTTCAATCCTTTCTCTCAAAATCCCTAAGTGCCAAACTTTGGCGAAGTTGTTTCTAAGAAAATATGATACTCCATAAATATTCTATCTAATTCTTACATGGTCACTTAGGTTCCCTTCACAATAACCTCTCTCAATTTTTTAAAAATCCAATCTATTTGGCAGTGGTAGCAAGTTTTCAAACGTTGCAAAAAATGTCTAATGCATTGAAGAAAAAAGTTACGAGGTAGAATAATTTTTATTCTAAGCATCATGGGACTAAATTGATAGTGTGAACACATCCAAGTGGGTAATTTTATGCTAGGAAAGGTCATATTTCATACCCTAGCTTTCCTAGTCATTTTAGACTACATTGTGCCAACACTTTCTCTTAAGATCCATAAGTACCAAAAAGTGCCAAAATTTGATGGGGTATTTTTCAAAAATCGTGGCACCTAAAAAAAATATTTTGAGGGTACAATGTCAAGTAGGGTCCCTCCACAATAAACTCTCTCAAATTTGTAAAACTCCAATCTATTTAGTTGTGGTGACAAGTTTTCAAATGTTGCAAAAAGCATCAAATGTATTGAAGAAAAAGTTACAAGGTAACATAATTTTTGTTTTGTGCATCATGGGTCCAAAACAACAATGCAAAAATTTCCAAGTGGGTGGGTTTTATGATATAAAAATTCCTATTTCACACCCCATATTGCTTGATCGTTCTAGACTACATTGCATCAATGTTTTCTCTTAAGAGCCCTAAGTGCCAAAAAGTGCCAAACTTTGACATGATTTTTCTTGGAAACTATGGTGCTTACAAACATTTTTTCTAAAGGTATAGGTCATTTAGGGTCCCTCTACCATAAAATCTCTTATTTTTTCACATCTCCAAGTTGTTTCACCACAACGAAAATATTTCATATGTTGCAAAAAGTGTCAGATGCATTCAATAAAAAGTTGTTGGGAGGTATTTTTTACATTCTTCATCTCATGGGGCTAAACTGAGAATTCCAATATGTTGGGATGGGTGGATTTATTCTATTAGAGGTCTCATTTTTACACCCAAGCATCTTGATCCTTTTGGGGATAAATTAGACCAAAAAATTTTACTTGAAAACACTAATATCCTAGTTACCAACCCTTCAATTACTACATATAAACGCTTTCATTATTTAGATATTTTTAATGAGACAAATCTTATTATGTATACAATGGGGGAAATTTTTATGATGATTTTAGAAGTCTTATATAACATTGAGGAGCCCTTTGTTAAACCTCTTCTTTCACAAACTCTTATTGTGTTTAGATCTAATGATAAGAGTCTCACATGAAATATGTGATATAAGCCTATATAGGTTTCAGATAGTCACCTACAATTCAATTTTGTGTCACTATCAAAAGTTCATATGGTGATGAACATTGAACCTTTATATGATAGTTATAATAGAGACAAAGAATATATATGAGGGTTTTAAAAGTAAGTTGCAATTAATGGAAAAAGAGTTAACATATTTGATGGATAGTAGCATATGATTCCTATAAGAAAAACATGCATAGGAATATGTCATAATAAACCTTCAATGCACCATAATTTGTTATTGTGTTTAGTTGGAAATGTTTGAGGGACAATTATATCAAACACAAATGTGAAATTGTGAGATACCTAAATTTTCTATATTACACTAGTTATCAACCATTTTTATCCTTTAGAGTACTTTTTCTCTAAATATGCCTTCATATCCAAATAGAACCTACCACATCTAGAAAAACTTTCCATAGTCATTATTAACCTTTTTACATCCTAGATACTACCATAGCATGCTCTTGTCCTCTAGATAGGATCATGTGTGCTAATGCCCCTCAATTCAAAAGCACATTTCCCATGCAAATAATTTCCTTCTCACTCACATAGAAACCTAATTCACCTTTGATAATCAAAATGGGTCAATTAGCTTCTGAAAGAAAAGCTAAGGAAATGAATACACAAGAAATCACAAAATCAAAAAAGAAATAGACACTCAAGGATAGTAACAACATTTATGAGTCACCTAGCAACAATTAAAGGACATGTAAGATAGTAGACATACACCATTTTTACCTCCATTAGTTGGTCATCATTGTTGACCCCTAAGTTTCACACACTTTAAGATTTCTCCTAGTACTACAATTATTTTTTTCCCTAGGTAGCAATTTATAGGTTTATGTCAAGGTTGTCACACCAAACTAGAACACCACTATGCCACTTGCATACGATAATGATGCAGAGGTGACAACAACTTCCAATCAACCCAATTTAAAATCAACAATTCCAATATTCTTTCCTATCTCACAATTCCACAACAAGAAATATTGCTATCCAAAACAAATTTAAATTGCACACCAAAAGTCCTGATTTTATTAATGAAAATCCACACAATCTATTTGGAATCTACAAGCAAAGTTTTACAAACAAAAATGAAGGCCTTCTCAGGACTCCCACAAACCTCTGCTTTCACCCCCAATGTGCTTTATTTTCAACATGCACCTTAAATCAATTAGATGCTAATTATGCCTGCATTCATTTCACTCACAGCTACACCTCAATTCTCACCCAGTTTCCATGGAAAACCAACCAAACTCTTTGATGTGTATTCGCCTTACTCTCTTATTTCCAACCAATGCACTTTACATCCACTACCTGTGTGCATTCCCCACATTCACTTGCAATGCACCTTTGCCTCACTGCTACCTTGTAAGCCCTTGTTCTATGCATCCTTTTGCATACTCAGTCGATCTTCCTATTGACGACTATCGACCTCTCTCTTCTGGCGCTGCTTCCTTCCTCGTGAGTCCTTTTTCTTTCTTGCTTCATCAGCATGTTTGCCTCTTCAAAACCTGTGATCCTCTTGAAGATGAAAAGGCACCAAAATAAACATCAATTTCCTTTCTTTAAAATTATGTATTTTGGTGTCCAAATTGATGGTTCCCTGATTTGACAAGATGGTCGATATCTTCCTCAGTGTTTACAAATGAAGCTTGGATTGATTGATTTAAATTCTATTTTATACTCCTATTTTCCACTGTCCCAGCAATCATTATGAATCAACATTTTAATGAGGCATTTATTCAAACACTTTCATGCCTTACTTATGCATCTAGGCTTGCATACCACGACCAGGGCAGTTGCTTACAACATCTACAAAATTCTCAATGACAATGATGTAAACAACCTATGCTTCCACATATGCACACACGTTTACAAGGTAGTTGCAAATACAACATTTGATACAATTTCACCAAAGACCTATATCTTGGTAAAGTATCAAATTTAAGAGATTTAGGCATAGCAAAGGAGTAAAACCAAAACAAAACCAAAATTGAAGGAAATTAGATCAACAATGTTTTTGGGTGGTGCGGATCGCCCATTTTCCCACGTGCTCCTGCACCAAACATGCCAGGTAAAATGGAATGTTCCTTGAGTTGTAAACTCGGGAACATTCAAAGGTTCATGGGACAGTAATCCCATGTTTTTTTATCCAACACTGCTCCTTATCCATGGGAGCCTTCTCTCTTCTATACTTCAGCTCGTCCTCAACACTCAAGCCATCTCCACTGACATTATCTTGTTTCTCTGAACAACCTCTTACCATAGGTCCATCTCAGTGCCCTCTACATTTTCTTGGACTACTATTCTTTCTTTCTCTATTGCACTATTGTAATAAATTAGAACCCAATCTGTTCTTTCCCTCCAAAATCTTCTCTTTGAGTGGCTGCAAATCACTACACTTACTTTGTTCATCTTCCTCTACTCATTGCTTCTCTGCACTACAACAAACAATACAGTTGGATTCTTTCACTTGTTTCTCTTTCTCCTTCAGAGAATTCAACATATACTCTTGTCCATCTTTCTGGATGGTGTACACATTCTTCCTACCATCATAAATATCTTCCTTGTCAAACTTCCATGGTCTACCCAACAACACATGACATGCAATCATAGGCATTATGTCAGCCAACACCTCATCTTCGTAAGAAGCACTCTGAAAAATTACTAAGCACGGTTCTCTCATAGTCATTTTGTGCTCCTTCTGCAACCAAAAAACTTTGTACAAACTACGATGCTTACTCCTTTTCAAAATTAGTTTTTCTACCATTTCCTCTAAAACTAAGTTATCCATACTACCACTATCAACTATAACTTTACAACACACCTCTAGCCTTACACAGAGTTTGAAAAAGACTTCTTCTTTAAGATGGTTTCTCCTCCCTTATATTTGGATTCACCAACACTCTTTTCATCATGAGAGATTTTCCTTCTTCTAGGTTTGCTACTTTTGGGGATGCATTACACTCCTCATCTTCTTGTGCCGAGTTTTTTCTTGCTACACTCTTCTTGTTTCCTTCATGTACTTGAGAACACTCAAAAGCACAATGGCCAACTTCTCCACACTGATAACATCTGAACAAAAGCTCTCTATTGCTTCCGCCACATCATCTTGTTGGTAGCTCCTTTTCTTTGGTGTTTTGAGCCCCTTATTTTCTCTATTTTGGCTTGGATTCTTCCCCAATCTTCTTTCCCTTACTGCTACTCGATTGTCCCTTTTTAGTTCCAAATCTTCTTCGACTTTTGGAATTATTTATTTTCCTCTTCATTCATTTCTCCTCTGCCTTCAACGCATACTGATATGCTTCCTCAACTGTGGTAATCTTTAGCATACTCATTTCATACTATATGTTAAACCTCAAGCCATTCACATACCTGGCTGCCTTTTTCATATCAATTTCATGCCTTCCAGATCAAATAGCCAGCTTGTAAAATTATTTCATGTAATCTTTTACGCTCATATCTTTTTGCTTCAAATTTTGCAGTTTCTTGAATAGCTCCATTTCATAATCTCTAGGTATGAATTCCTTCTTCAACTTCTTTACCATCTGGTTCTACCTCATTATTCGGGGATCTCCATCCATTTCTCATTCTTTCTGCAATCCTTTCCACCATAAAGCAGCATGCCCTTTCAATTTCATTTCAGTTATCTTCACCCGTTGTGAGTCTTCAATATCCTCCAATTCAAAGTACTCCTCCAGCTCTCCAATCCAATCAATTAACTCATCTGGATTTAACATTCCAGAAAAGTTTGATAAATCCATCTTATTGCTCTTTGTTATTCTCAAAAGAGCTCTCAAAAATCTTTCTTGTTTAACATCCACTGGTCATTCCTCCTCCTCCTTCTCTTCTTCTTCTTCTCTTTTGTGTTCTTCACCTTCAATTTCTTCCTCATTCTCATGTTCTCTTCCTCTTTCTCTTATTCCCCTTATGTTACCAACACCTACTTCCCCCTGGTTTTTGATACCTTCAATCACTATGGCACAAAATATTTCAAGTACAACCTCTATTTTGGGTCTTCCTCTTCCTCTTCCTCTTCCTATTCGGGGTGGCATCTCTTCCAATCAATGGTTTCAACTCTTAATTGTTCGGGATTCCACACACACCCACAACAATTCTTTCGATCTCTACACTTCTGTCACTCTCTCCCATAGATCTTGATGGATACTCTCCATGCTCAAAACCACCTGCTCTGATACCAATTTTATGCAGAGGCATCATCAACTTCCAATCAACCCAATTTAAAATCAACAATTCCAATCTTATTGCCTATCTCACAATTCCACAGTAAGAAATCTTGCTATCCAAAACAAATTTAAATTACACACCAAAAGTCTTGATTTTATTAATGAAAATCCACACAATCTATTTGGAATCTACAAGAAAAGTATTACAAAAAAAACTTAAGGCCTTCTCAGGACTCCCACAAACCTCTGCTTTCACCCCTAATGTGCTTTGTTTTCAGCATGCACCTTAAATTAATTAGATGCTAATTATGCCTGCATTCATTTCACTCACAGCTACACCTCAACTCTCTCCCAGTTTCCCTAGAAAATCAACCAAACTCTTTGATGTTTATCTACCTTACTCTCTTATTTCCAACTAGTGCACTTTCCACTGCCTGTGTGCATTCCCCACATTCACTTGCAACACACCTTTGCCTCAATGCTACCTTGCAAGCCCTTGTTTTATGCTTCCTTCTACATACTTAGTCAGTCTTCCTATTTACCACTATCGGCCTCTCTCTTCTGGTGCCACTTCCTTCCTCACAAGTCCTTTTTTCTTTCTTGCTTCATCGGCCTGTTCACCTCTTCAAAACCCATGATTGTCTTGAAGATGAAAATGTACCCAAATAAACATCAATTTTCTTTCTTAAAAATTATGTATTTTGGTGTCCAAATTGATGGTTCCCCGATTTTCCAAGATGGTTGATATCTCCCTTAGCATTTACAAATGAAGTTTGGATTGATCGATTTAAAATTTGTTTTATAATCCTATTGTCCATCATCCCAACAATCATTATGAATTAACATTTTAATGAGGCATTTAGTCAAACACTTTTGTGCCTTATTTATGCATATAGGCTTGCATACCACGACCAAGGTAGTTGCTTATAACAACATCTACAAAATTCTCAATGACAATGATGTAAATAGCCTATGCTTCCACATATGCACACGCGTTTACAAGGCAGTTGCAAATACACCATTTGCTACAATTTCACCAAAGGCCTATATCTTGGTAGAGTCAAATTTAAGAGATTTAGGCACAACAAAGGAGGAAAAACAAAACAAAACCAAAATTGAAGGAAATCAAATCAATAATGTTTTTGGGTGGTGCGAATCGCCCATTTTCCGACGTGCTCTTGCACCAGACAATGACCATAGCATGCATTGATGAGGATACTAAATAGAACCATAACCATATGAACATGACACCACCACCTATGATAACATCCTTAACCGCATAACCAAAATTTAAAAATCATAATCTGAATCTAAGAACATAAAAACCTCCTCATGCTTTCTTTATTTCATGCTAAAAATATTCATGATGTATTTCTCTCCTTTTACTTTATATGGAAAATCACAATTTCAATTCCTTATTCTTAACCTAAGAAGAAAAAATGAATGATAAAATATTTTTTATATTTATGTTATATTTTATTATACTGAAAAGATACATAGAATGATACTTTAATGTCACTAGAACCTATATTCTCATGACCTCACACTCATTACACATTTTTTGAAAATCTTATCTAAGACTTTCACAAATCGTCTATAAAATAAAAATATATATTGATTTTGTCTTAAATTTATATATAAATTTCTTAAAATGTATCATTTGACTTCAAAATTTCCAAAAGCTTCAAGCTTAGTGGGTGATTTTTATAGTTGATATTACTAATAAATAACAAGCTCTTAAACACATATCCATAAATATTTAATGCAAGATCTCCAATAATTAAATATGGAGTCTATTTTTCATAAAATATTAGTTTAAAATAATTAATATTTTTAATTATAATGAGTTATGTAGGTGATATTAAATTTCTAGAAGAGTTATTAATGTAAATTTAATTTGTGACTATTGAATGATATTTAAATTATTAGATTTGATTATTTAATTAATATATTTATTTCAAAAAAATATATGTAAAGCATATTCTATATCTATTTTATTCTTGACAAAAAAATGAAAATATTTTTTTTAAAACATCTACCTAAATTTATGTTGAGTAATGCACTTACCTTTTGTATTTGTTTGTTAATTTTGTAATTTCTTTTTTGTTGTTTTGATTAAAGGTAAAAGATGGGTTTTGAAGGGGCCTAGAACCCTACACAAAAAAGAGCAGCTGACAAAAAGAAGAAACCATTAACCAACAATCAGCCCAGTGACAACAAACACACAGCCAAAAAATAGCCAAAAAGATGGAAACTAGACGAAAACACTACATATTATTCAAGATCTCCACAACTTCCATCTCATTCTCAACCATCTTGTGCACATTCTTTGCAATATTAGAGGCCTCAACAGAGGCACCAGCCTGAGCTTCATTATGTTCCTTGTTCTAACCCCTGACCCACCAGTCTTTACCTCTTCCCTAAAAAAAAAACCTTTACCCACAACTTTCTCACCCTCACCAGCCACAGTTGACAACTTACTAATAGCCACAACATCATCCCCAGAGACCTTCTCCTTTTTCTTTTTCATCAGAGGGGAACTAACCCTAGCAGAGACCGAATTGTCTACAATAGTAGGAGCATCACCCTTTTTCATAACAACATTCCTAATATCATCAATTTTTTCCTCAAGAGCAGAAAATCTACTTCCCCAATTCTTCTTCAAATTAGTGGTTTCCTTAGCAACAGTATAAGCAACAGTATTTAGGGACTCCATCACCTGATCAATCTGGCTTTGAACAAAAACATCCTTAGCCTTGCTAGCAACACCTCTAGTTCTAATATTAGTCCTATTGATCTCATGAAAAAACCATTTAAACAATTTAAAAAAACATTGGCAGAATCACGAGCTGAGCCCAACACATCAATCTCATCTTTGTCAAAATTCTCAATACGCTTTCCCATAGCCACATCCTCATCAGAAGTACTAGGAGGAGCTTTCTGATTAGAAACATTCATACATTTACCAATAGGAATAGGATTCTTCAGCATCCGAATGGAGCAAGCAATTTCCTCTACAACAGCCTTCCTTTTCTGCACCCTATCCATTTCCTCTTTACTAGTACCCACCTCAGCAACACCAACACCACTTTGCTTACCTTGCTTCGGTAGAACAATTGCAACACTTGGAGGAGCCTCACCATAAACACCACCAGCCAAGGTTAGAGGGAATCCCTTCTCCAGAAGAGGGTCCACACTTGACACTTTTCATTTCCAGCTTCCATCCTCCACAACCTGCACAGTTTTGACTTAGGGGGAGGAGAAGAAGCTTCCCCATAAAGGTTGCATTTGTCCTTTCCCCTCCTAATAGGAATCTCCTCCATCTCATCACTGCATTTCATGTAGCCCGCTTTGTCCCCCAACTTCTTTTTACCACTTTTACCCACAACAGGGGAAATGGGGCCCTCCTCCAGAGATGCATAAGAATTTGGAACATAATCAACATCAACATCCCTATCCAACTCTGAATCCTCATTTAAAATAAGCTTCCTCCTCTTATACTTCTTACCACCTCTTTCATCCCCTGAATCTGTCTCATATCCTTCCTGGGGCTTAGTAGTATTATCCTCATTATTTCCTCAGCTACATCACACCAAAGTGCTTTCAAAGAGCTACACAGATACCTACCGCTTTTAGCAGGCTTCAAGTCAGTTGCTTCATTCTTTTTGAAGAAAATGGCCATTGCAGTTTGCTCTTCTTTCTTATCCCTAAAAACCTTCATACCCCACACAACAAGGCCAGTAATTTGGGCAATAAGTTCTTCATCCACCACAAAATCTCTCCCTCCCAGGTTTAGAAACCTCTCCTTCCATCCTTGAACAACTAAATCTGTGACTTGGAGATTATTACCATGCAATTTTTCCATGTATAGAGTAAGGCCACCCTTCTCAAGGACTTCCCAAACCTCTTTCTTCTACTTCACAGTATCACAAGACTTTAGCTCAGCCCAATTTCTATCCCCACCCATGGCAGAAAACTTGACACACAACAACCAAGCACTCAGCCAAAAGCACTTGCAACAAAATCCAGAGCCAACTAAACTAGCATAAATTAACCAAAGACTTGAAAAAAAGGAAAAAAATGCCCAAATTCCATGTGAAGCCAGCTTCCGGACAGAGATGCAAAAATGAACATTGAGCCTTGTAAAAGCCATCACTTCTAATCAAATCTTTAACATCCTTAGTCATGAAGATCAAGCACGTGATCAAGGAAAAACAACCTTTCATTCGACAAAAGAACCCCAAAAGATTAGCATTCATTATTAACAATGGTCGAGGCCTCAAATGGAATTTGGGTCATTTAACTCCCATTCCTTACTATCACGAACACCATAGTTGGCAAAAAAATCTGCCAGCCTATTTCCTTCTCTCAAAACATGGGAAATATAAACATTATCAAAAGAATTAGTAATATTAATAGAATCTCTAACCATAGCCTCAATGGTCCAAGAAGGAGGGGAAATATTCTTCAAATTATTTATAACATTCAAGGAATCACCCTCCACCCAGACCTTCTGATACCCTTTCCTTTGTGCCAACTTGAGACTATGATAAGTTGTAGCTAGATTTCTTTTTAGTTGTTATAGTCTACACTCTTTTTATTTATTTATTATTTTTTAAAATATTTATGTGTTTTTTGAGTATGTTTTACTATGTCCACTATACATTATTTGTATTGAAGTTTTAAAAAATATTTTTTTAATTTTTTTAATTTTTAATATAGTGTGGGTCATATATTGTTTTGAAAAAATAATTTAATATACCAACCATGTATTTTAGAAAAAAAACACACTTACAACATGGAGCACTTTTATGCCACTAGATAATGCCTCTCAAAATAATAATAACTTTCAACAAATAATAATCATTTTAACATTATTTAATTAATAAATATAGTTAATTAGTTTACATGAAACTCATGAAAATTATATTCTTGTTATTCCATTCTTATTGAATACAAAGAGAAACAAATACATATTCAATATACTTAAACTATGAACCTATGACAAAAGCAAACATTATGTACTATGTGATGACACTTAGTATATTTGTAAAGGTACTTCTCATTTCCCTCATTTTATATTCAATTTAACACTTTATAAACATGACTTATAATCATTTCTTATTGTTTGAAGCTTTTATAAACCCTTAAATCTATACCCGACACCCAAATCCCATCGCACATCACTTCTTAACACCTATGTGTATCCATTCTTAATTATTTGCATGTTTAGATACTAGCCCACCATGCTCTTGTCCTTTCAAATATGACCAAACATATTAGTTCCCCAAATTCAAATGATATCTTTCTCACACAAAAACTCTATTTTCATATAACCTTAATCCTAACTCACCTTCAACAACAAAAAAATAATAAAGAGTATTTAAAAAAGAAATTAAGATCATTGGAAGGGTATGTTAAGCACAACCAAGTACACACAAATTAGGGCATTACGAACACTTAGTAACTATTAAACCTCCAATATACACTCCTTAACACACCTTCATTGCTACACAATATTTTTTTACTACACATAATATTTCTTCTCAAGCAAATGGCATCCTAGTGTCTCATTATTAAATAGGATTTCTTCCCCATGAAAATTTAAATTTATAAAAATTTATTAAATAAAATAGCAATTTATTTCATAGTAAAAGAGATATATAAAACAAATTAATGAAAAAAGTTATCTCATTTTTTTTTAACAAAAAAAGGGTTTAAAAGAACATTATAAAATGGAAAACCTATAAAAAGAGTGTAAAAAGAAATTAATAATTGTAATGATATTCATTATTATGTGATGTTTGAGTGTGATGGTTGGAAGTTATCTTTTGGAATATTATGTTTTATGGCCACTTTTGAATGACAATGGTTTGATTACGAGCATAGGAGAGGGTGTACATAGTGCATCTCACTCAAGGTACCTAGTACATCTAGGATTGTCTTGGCTAAGGCTTGTGGTGAGTAGGCATGGTGTATGAGCATGTGTTATGTTTTTACACAAGTTCCTTCTAGAGTGTGTCATAGTTACTAGGTCTTACTATTGATCTTCTAGAGACAATAGAACTATTTTTAAAATTTATGTTAGATAAGTATTACTTGACTTTTGATGGGAACTATAATATTTAAAAGTTGATAATAAAAACAAACCTTCACTTATTTAATATTATATTTCATATTCTAAATGTTTAACATTATATTTAATTAAATATTGTTAATAAATTAATTAATTTCATTAATTAATACTACATTATGTGTAAACAAATATTGCTTAGTTTAATATTGGAAATCTACTATGTTCCACTTACACAAACATGTCCATTGCCTATTATTAATTCAATCTAGAAACAATCATTTGACACATTTTTTCTCATAAATTATAGATTGTAAATTCCACTACAATAAACACAATTATATATAAAATAGAACACCAATACATTAAAAAAATTAATATGTAAACAAAAAATGATAAATAAGACTTAATAAAATATAAATTTCAAAACCAAAAACCTCCCCCCTAACCTCATTTACACATGCTACTTCTATTTTAACCAACAAAAAAAAAAAAAATTGTATTCTTTGATGACAATTGTTGTATAGCTCATATAATTTTATATATTTTGTTGCTTTGATGATCCAAATTTTGGTGGTGGTTGTTGTCTTTGTGGTTGGTTCTTGTGTTGTGTTCTTTGCTACTTCCAGTAGCTTCATTTATGTAATTTTTTTTATTGCTTTGTTCAATGTTAAAAATAACATGTACATCTCAACTTAAGATATTTTTAATATTTAAGATTTGAAGCATACTATTAAATATTAAATAGTCATTTTAATCATAATCATAAATGATAAAAGTATATTTTTTTAGATCTCAGTTTACATCAACATGTGGAATCCCCACTTAGAAGAAAAAACACTCTTATCATTATGATATGTAAAAATCTAATATCTCTAATTATCATTAAAAAAATTTAAAAAAATTGCAATTAAGAATATTAACCTCCCTCCCCATTTTCAAGGACCCACCAAAAGGACACCCCAGGGATTGAAATTAATTATTATTACTATTTTAAAAAAAACATTAAAGTCATTTAAAGTGATCCGTTAAAACCGTCAATATTTCCTCGACCTAAAAATCCGGAAAAACTCGCTTTCTCACCGGGTGTTTAAAATCATTCAGCGTAGATATTTACTATCGGCGGGTAGCGCTTGACAGCGACAGCACCTCGGACAATCCGGCACTAAAATCTATATTTAAATCTTTATGACAGCTGGCGAGTTTTCATTGAGCAAATTAAAGTATTAAACTCCAAGATGACGTCATCGTACAAACACAAAGATACGACAAATTCCAATTATTTGCAGAGCCGTAAGTGTCAGTTACATCTGCCAGGTGGCAGAGACGAGCCGTCTTGGGCTCTTCTGCTTTTGTCGTGTACCGCGCGTTTTAAGGGACATAGATTTCTTTATTCAATGATTATGGATAGGGTTTTCAAATGATTTTATGTTTATCTATTATTATTCCCAAGAAAAATTATATTCTTTTTCACTTTCTATTTTTTTATTATTTCTTAATTCTTGGGAACATTTGTATTTATCATATAAAAGACTTAAAGTGTAAATTATAAGGTTTATTTTTTTTCCTTACAAAAGTATTTAAAATTATTGATCATTTGTGTCAATTAATAGTAATTGTTTTAAATTTTTATTTTTATTCTCATTTGGTTTTTTATATGTAAAAAATTTGAGATTTGCTATAATTTTTTATAAAAATTTATCATAATTTAATTACTATTTAATACCCATCAAAATCATTAGTTTTTAAATTATTAGTGAAGTTGATTAAAATTGAGATATTTTTTTTGTTTGATAGTATAATTGAGTTTATATCAATCAACATCATTTATTTTTAATTATTAACTAATTTATCTATCTTAATATATTAATCTATATATTATACGCTAAGAGATTTCATTTTCAAGGCTTTTTTTTTTTTGATTTTTTGCTTCTTTGCCTTCAAGAGCAGGTCATCATTGGACTTAGTCATCATTATTTCCCTTAGTCATTGTCCTTTGTGAGACCTTTCCAACTCAAAAGTCTAGTTAGGAAACCTCACTTAGTCATCTTGTCATTGTCATTTAGTCCTTCAAACAAGTCCTTTGATGATCCAAATTGAGACATAGATCAGGCTTTGAGTGGTTGAGTAAACCTTTTTCCAAAAGAAGTCAATCATCATTTAAACCTTTGTATTGGCATACCTTAGTCCTCATTTTGCATCCCTTATTCCAAATATACAAAAAAAAAAAAAAAAAAAATAGTGTTATAAGTTTTCATCTTAGTCTTCATTGTCCTTTTGCATTAGTCATTCCCTTTAGAAAAAATTGTCATATTGCATTCCTTATTACCAAAAATCCAAAAAACATAGTTGCATTTGCATCCTTTATTCAAAAATCCAAAAACATAAGTTGCATATCATTCCCATCATCTAGTTGTCATTTTCCTCTTCCTCATTTGAGCAAATCCTTATATGGTTGAAACTAGGCTTCAAAGAAAAAGAAGACAAATGGCTAATTTTGGACAAGACACCAACAATTATATCTTTTCCAATGACATGAATCAAAACATGAACCAAGACACATCCTTTATCAATCCTTTCAGCGACATGAACATGCAATCCTCTCCACGCAACCCCTTCAAACCATTTATACAAAGGGACCAACACATAAAAGTATATGTAGAAGACTTAGAGGTTGCAACCCAAAATCCTGAGGTGGCATCCTTTGTAGAGGATTTGGTCTTGCATGATCTAGACAAATACCTAGCCATGGTTTTAGACCAAGGGGAAAAATTACCATGTGGGTTTGACATTAACACTTTAAGAGCAGCCTCTCCTAGTCATGATGCAAACAATACAAACAATACCTCCAACACTAATCAACCTCAAAACAATGCAAGCAATAACATTGGTACCACCTCACAAATTGCCACAAGCACCATCAATGCTATCTCTAATGGCACATCTAATCAAAATAATTCCAACACAATCAATGCAACATCCATTGGAGGGACACCAACTATGTCATAAGCTATGTCACAATCAATGCCTAACATGTCAACAACATCATCACAGTCAATTGGAGCTACCTTTGGATCCTCATCAATGGGGGCAAGCTCTTCAAACCCCCTATTTGGAGCTTCATCTAGTGCCATGGGAACATCATCATCAAATCCTTTCATTGGTTCTTCATTCAATCCCTTTGGAGGAAGTAAATGACGTATTTTCATTCGAGGACCACAACCAACTGTCAACATGTCATCACAACTTAATACTTATACTTCCCAAGGGAAAAACACCAATGTTCCCCATGGAAAATTCCACCAATTTGGACAAGGCAATCAAATGACACAGCATATGACTTCATTTGGGAACCAAAATATTCAAGGTGAACACATCCCGCAAATATCGACTAACATGGCTCGAGGACATATTCCCACATATGCATCACACATCCACACTCATCAACACATCCCTAATCAAAACTTGCAATACCAACAACATTCAAATCAAAACACATCATACTTCTCACAACAACATATTCCACAACAATATCAAAATGCATCTTCACAACAAATGGGGACTCATGGGACACCCATCACTCCCATGTGTGATGCAACAAACAATCCTATAATCGACGCTTTGACAGCTGAAGTGGCAAACTTGCAAAAACAAATAGAGACTATGCAAATGTCCAATAAAAAGCCACATAAATCATATGACCTATGTCCATACCCTTTTGACACAAGTCTATACATGCCACCATTCCCTCTTGGATACATGGCACCAAACTTCACTAAATACAAAGGCAAGACGAACCCCCTTGAACACATTCAAAAATTCACAACCAATTTCGTGGATATTTCCTATGAACATACTTACTTGATGAGACTCTTCCCTAAGAGTCTTGTAGGCCCCGTGCTTGAATGGTTTTCCACTTTACAATAAGGAATAAAATCATGGGATGAACTTGCAAACAAATTTGTATGAAATTATGCTTATAACATTGACACAGATGTCTCCATTACCAACTTATGCACACTTACACAAGAAGAAGCTTGTGAGACCTTCATTCCATTCTTTCAAAGATGGAGAAGCTTAGAAAGTCGTTGCCATATTGACATCCCTGAGAAAGAAAAAGTCGACATGTTTTTCCAAACCCTCCTAGGTCCATTGAAATACAACGTGCAAGTCCACTGCTCCACAACCTTCATAGACTTAGTTGAAAAGGGTGCCCAACTTGAGAAGGCCCTTATTGATAAAGGAGAACTAAAGTATGGCCCTAAGAACACGAACATAAACCCACCCATGGAGAAGAATAAATATTGGGTCAAGAACAAACACATTACCAATGATGGTGTTGTTGATGCTAAGGCAGTAAACACAATAGGTCCTATACTTACTCTTAAAGGAGTGCCACTACAAAATTCACCAATGACCACACCGACACCTACTACTAATGCCATTCAAAATAGTCACAATAATCAAGACAATCAAAACCAAGAACAACCACAACAAACCAAACAATTCCCAAAGAGATGCACATATACTCCCTTGGGTGAACCAATAGAAGACGTCCTTAAAAAGCTCCTTCAAAATGGTGTCATCACATTAAAGGACCCTAAGCCATATGACCCAGGATATTTTAAGTCATCATGGTGGGACAACAACACTTTCTATGATTACCACCGTGCTAAAGGGCATAAAACCTCCTCTTGTCGACAACTAAGAAATTTAATACAAGATCTCATTGAAAATCACACAATTGAACTAGGTGGACAACAATTTGCGTCAAATGCAGACCATTCTATTTACAAAAACCCACTGCATGACCATGGTTCGAATAATCCCTCAACGTCAGGTCCTAAAAATAATAATAACTGTGCTAACTATATCTGCACCACTTTTGACTATTTTGGTGGACCCATTATTAATCATATCTGAGCTGCCAACGAACATGTGAATACCATTACTATCAAAAGAGAACTTGAATGTAATGTCACAACTTGTGGTGGCAAAGTCACCATAGTTGGTCCTCCTCCCCCTAGATAGCCAAAAATCACGATACCTAGTCCATCCACCAAACAATCACAATCGGGTCCATCCACCAAACAGTCGCAACCTAAGGGACAATTCAACCTTATTGACCAACTAGGAAAAACACTTGCTCAAATATCTATACTTGTTGTTACATAGTTCTCCCGCACATAAGGCCATACTTGACAAAACCTTGCAAGAGTCTTTTGTCCCTCATGGCATTGATGTCAACCAGTTTGAAGCCATGGTGGGATACCTAACCACTCCCAATCACATAACATTTTCAAACCAAAACTATTTGTCACCAAAATCCAATCATAACGACACCTTACACATTGAAGTCTTCATCCATAAACATAAGGTTAGACGAGTTTTAGTAGATGGCAGAGCAAGACTAAACATATGCTCCCTAAAATTGGTTAAGACTCTAGGCTTTTCTAATGCTTGTGTAGACGCTACAAAGAGCATTGTTATAAAGGCGTATGAGGATGAAGAACGTTCCTCTCGAGGTGTTATCACCCTTCCTATCAGAGTTGGGTTGGTAATTATAGACACAACTTTCCAAGTCCTAGATCTTGAACTACCCTATAACATCTTGCTTGGTCAACCTTGGATTCATGCCCCAAAAGTTGTTCCATCCACTTATCACCAATTTCTAAAGTTTCCTTTTGATGTCACCAAAATCACTATATATGGAGACACCAATTTAAGGGGTATTTCAAAACATCAAGTCCCCATCAACTGTGAAGCTTCGACTTCCTCTTCTTCCAAATTCATTGACCCGTCCACACTTACTAAACCCTCCATGACGATATCCACTTCCTCGACCTCCACATCTACTTCTTCGACATCCACCACTTCATCCACTTCCATCATCCCAAGCGTTGATCTGAGTGTTAAGATCCAAGACCTAGGTTGTGGAGAATTCAAATTGAACATGACATACTGCATCACCAAAATACCCAAGTCTACTAAGGCTTATGGTCGACCTTGTTTCAGAATGGAGCCTAAGGAAATGTTTAGAGTTCCTCCAACACACATTTTTTATAAAATGGGGAAAGATGAGCAAAGAAGACATTGAAGACCTATTAACTTAAATTTATAAAGACCCAGAAGATTCATCCCCATTACCAATCCAGATATATGGAAAATGCTATGACATAATGAAGGAAAAAGGCTACGATGGAACTAGTGGCCTAGGTAAAAATAAAACTGGAAGGCGGGAACCTTTAATGCCTTATGCAAGACCAAAACATCTTGGGTTAGGGTTTGGACCACTCAAAACTGGCGATCAAAGTACCAATGTACTTTCAAGTGAGAGAGTATATGCTTTCGAAAGTGTCGATAATATTGAAGACTCCCTTTCTGAAATTGACTCACACAAATGGGAATTTGGCTCCCAAAGATCCTTAAGTGACTTTTTCCTTCATGAATTGCTCCTAGAACCTAGTGAACCTATTTTCGAAGAAATATTCTGGAAAATGTTTAAGATTGAACCAACACAAAATAATGATGACCCTAAAACCCCAAAGAAAAGAGAAGACTGGGGTAGACTCTTTTTCCCTCATAATAATGACATGCCTTAATCCTCTTCTAATCCTATTGACCATCATTCTCATTTGTCTGTCTAACCATCTGACCCCACTGACCATCATTCAGATTCATCTGAATCGCCACATGACACTATCGATCATGATTCCAATCCCTTTGTCCCCTAATTTTCTAATGGGTATGAAACAAGTGAAGGAGAATATTGGATAGAATCTGACTGGGAATTGGATTATGACAATTTTATCTTTAACCTCTCTAAATCCGCCTGCATGCTTTCTACATCCTCCCCACCATTCACCAATACTGATGATGGTATCTCCTTAGTCTACCCATACCTAATTGATTGGGATCAACAAGGCCCGCCAACTATGGACATATTTCAAAATGATGAGGCCATTGCAAAATTCATGGGACTACATGAGGGCATACCAAGTGGAGACCACAAGGCTAGATTTGCTATAGACCTAGATTGTGCAGTGTACTTTGGGGAGACTGCATCATCCTCTAGTCACAAAAAGAAAAATAAAAATAAAAGAAAAAATGACATGTAGATTTAGGTGAAAACTAAAAGGCACCTTCTAACGATAAAAAAAGTAAAAATAAAGGACGTATTTGAGGGTGAAAACCTCCTCGAGCTGCCCAAGGATGGAGGACTAGACTTTCTCCCCGTCACTCAGGAAAAATTGGCAATTCTCATAGAGGACACCATGGAAGTCAACATATCTACAACAAAAGATCCTAAAATTGTCCTCTTTACAACATCTTTAATAGAGGAAGAGAAACCTGAATTTCATAAATTCTTCTCAAAACTTAAGATTAACTTTCCATGGTCCTATGCTGATATGCTTGGGTAGGATCCAAACTAGTCTTGCACCATTTTCCCTCACTTCCAGACACCAAGCTAGTGAAATAGAAGTTGTGAAAGATGCACCCATAGATCGCCTTGTTAGTCATTTAGTAAAACTCAAGAAATTGCTAGATGTGGGATTCATACGGTCAATAGACTACGCTGAATGGATTTCAAATCTGGTACCAGTCACAAATCCAAACGGTCAAATCCACATTTGCACAGACTTTTGTGATCTAAGTAAGACATGCCCAAAGGATGAATTTCCATTACCAAACATAGACATCATTGTTGACCTTATAGTGGGATATGAGATGTCCCTCATGGATGGTTTCTCGGGTTATAATCAAATTTATATTGCCCCTGAAGATCAACACAAAACAAATTTCACATTTCCTTGGGGTACATATTGCTGGAATGTCATGCCTTTTGGTCTCAAGAATGTAAGCACAATATATCAAAGAGCCATGACAACAATATTCCATGACATGAAGCACAAGCTAATGGAAGATTATGTGGATGACCTTTTGGAAAAATATTTGATACGTAAGGACCACCTAAATGTCCTAGAAAAAAATTTCAAAAGGCTAGAAGAATACAAGGTCCATTTGAATCCTAAGAAATGCGTCTATGGTGTGACATCAAGAAAACTTTTGGGATATATAGTTTCTCGCAGAGGCATTGAAGTCGATCCTACCAAAGTAAAATCTATATTAGACATGCCTCCACCAAAAGGAATCAATGAATTGAGGACATTGTAAGGCAGACTACAATCTATCTGGTGCTTCATAGCACAACTAGCAAACAAGTGCCAGCCATTTCAGTATCTCCTACGCAAAAGTATCCCTTTTGTGTAGACTGATAAATGTCAATAGGCCTTCCAACATATCAAAGACTATCTATTTTCACCACCTATCTTAATGCCACCTATTGAAGGAAAGCTTTTGATTATATACATTTCTACAACAACTTCAGCACTAGGGGCATTACTGGCACAAAACGACCATGATGAGAAAGAAAGGGCAATATACTACATCAATCGGACATTGGTCAGATATGAACTGAACTACACATCCATTGAATGTGCTTGTCTAGCAGTGGTCTTTGCAGCTCAAAAATCAAGACATTACATGTTGAATCACATTACACATTTAGCAGCAAAGATTGATCCCTTGAAATATCAAGAAGATCAACTGGAATATGCACTTGTGGAAGGTGATCATCCATTGGTAGTAGACTTTCCTGATGAGTCCATATTTCATGCAGAACGTAAATCGCCTTGGAAACTATACTTCGACGGGTCTCATACTAGTCATGGCTCGAGGGCGGGTATACTATTTATCACACCACAAGGAGATTCCATCCCTAAGTCATTTCACATTGCTTTTCCATGTACAAATAATGTGTCAGAAAATGAGGCACTTGTTACAGGACTCAGAATGGCCATAAAATGGAAAATCAAGACACTTCTAGTCTTTGGAGATTCACGGTTGGTCATCAACCAGGCCAATGGAGAATATGACACCAAAGACGAAAAATTGATGCCCTATAAGCACATGGTTGATAGCTTCCACTCATATTTTCACATGCTTACTTTTGAACAAATTCTAAGGGTAGAAAACAAGGCAGTGGATACAATGGCTACAATTGGATCTCTCCTTGACATTCCTAGTAATTTGCCGCAACTTGAGTTTTTGGTGGAACAACTCTTGGTTCCTGCATATGACATTCTAGAATCAAAGATGGTTTGCAAGCTTTTTGGTCCCAACTCTCCATGGTATCAAGACATTTATGACTTTCTCCAGTCCCAAATCCTTCCCCCAAACCTATCCAACAACCAACGAAAGTCCTTTATCCACAAAGCTGCCTAATACACCATCATCAGTGACACCCTATACCGTCGTAGCTTTGACAATACCCTTCTTCGATGTCTCGACACTGACGAAGCATGAATGACCTTACATGAGGTACATGAGGGTATATGTGGATCCCATTCGAGTGGCCCAACCTTAGCTAAGAATATCATGAGACTTGGGTATTACTGGCTGACAATGGAAAAGGATGCATTTGATTTTGTCAGAATGTGTCGCCAATGTCAGATACACAGTGATTTGATTCATGCACCAGCATAGGAACTTTAGTCGATTACTTCTCCTTGGCCCTTCGCACAATGGAGACTCGACCTCGTGGGAAAAATCCATCCTACCTCTTCTAATGGTCACAAATTCATTATCACCACCACTAAATACTTCACTAAGTGGATCGAATCCACCCCCTCACATACATAACTGGAATTTTTTTTATAAATTCATCCTCAACTACATCATTTGCTAGTATGGTATTCCACAGTCCATCATCACAGACAACAGGCATCCTTTCAGAAATTAAGAAGTTTGTGAGTTATGTGAATGCTTCCACATCCAACACCATTTCTCCACACCATACTACTTGCACAGGAAAGGTCAAGCTAAGGCGTCCAATAAGACAATCATCAAAATTATTAAGAAGACAGTCAATGACATTGGCCTTGACTGGCACATCCAACTTAACCCTACTCTATGGGCTTACCGCACCTACAGGAGCCACTCCATTCACTGTGGTCTTCAAATCCAAAGCCATCTTTCCCATCGAGGTTGAAATTCCATCCTTAAGAGTCTCCATGAAGGGTCTAATCGATGATGAAGAATATAGACAGTCACAACTACATGAGCTAGAGATGTTAGATGAAAGAAGACATAATGCCTTGAATCATTTATAGGCATATCAAAACCTTTATAGGAGCTACAATAAAAGAGTCTTGGTTCAAAAGTTTGACATTGGTGACCTAGTCCTCATGCAAAATCCTAAGAATCAGGCTGACAAAGAAAAACTCAGAAAGTTTGAGCCCAATTGGTGCGGTCCTTATATCATAACTGCCTCATTCAATTTTGGAGCATACTAGTTAGCTACTCCTGACGGTGAACAATTGACAAATCCCATCAACAGCGTACATCTCAAAAAATTCTATGCATAGCATCAAAGAGCTAGGCTAAAAACCTCAAAAATATAAAAAAATTTGAAAAATACAAAAAATCGTCACCCTGATGAAAACCTAGCAAATAGGGGTCTTGGTGACACCAAAAAAATAAAAAAGTGAAAAAAATAGTAAAGAGAAATAATTCGTCCAATAGTGAAAACCTGGTAAACAAGCACTTTGGATAAGTACCATGGTGAAAACCTAGCAAACAAGCGCCATGTGTAGTCGGTCATTGCTCTGCCATCTACTGTCACTCTATCTACCTTGGTTCATAATAAACACCCGCTTTTCTGACACTATCATGACACGTATCACAATTCCCTATCATTTATTTCCATGGTTGACAACAGTTGACACCAGGTCTTATGTACCATTTGTCTGTCACTCCAAGCATGTCCTTTTCACATCCTTCAAACATGGCTAGTCTTTGACCTTACTTGGGGCAATCCTTATCACCTGACTATATAGTGGGTATCGCACATGGTCCTATCACTCAAAAATTTCCTAAAAAAAAGACCTAAATTTTGAAAAATGTCTTAAAAAAAACCTAAAATTTGAAAATGTCCTAAAAAAAGAATTAAAAATCATAAAATGTCCTAAAAAAGACCTAAAAATCAAAACATTTCAAAAACACAAAAAAAATCCAAATAACACTCAAAAACAAAAACAGAGTTGTATCTTGTCAAGTCAATCATGTTGGTCAATCTTAGTCATTGTCAAACTACGTTGTCTCTGGGCATTTGCTACGTAGGCAAGACTCATCTTTGGGCCCCTGAGACATTAGGTCAGTCTTTTTAGGTTTGTCAAAATAAAAATCATGACTCAATCTTTTGTCATTACGACAAGGTCATTGGTCATGTCGAACTACAAGGTCTCTGAGTGTATGATGTAGGCAATGCCATCAATCAATGAGCCCTCGAGGCCACACTAGGTCAGTCTATTAGGGTTCACAACACTACATTGGCACACACAAATGTTCTCAAAACAAATAGGTCATTCCAAAACAGACAAACTCCTAAAACAAACTATGATAGTCATTTAATCAACATGTCACTTACATTAGCATGTCAATAACGTGGCATGTAGTCAATTTTGTCAACACAAGTCAAACTCAGTCAAAACCAGTCAAATTGTCAACTTTGGGTTATTTTTTAGTGTGTCCTTCTGAAGAACAACCTCTGTCATTTATTCCTTAGGATGTGTCCTTCCTAGGCATTGTCACTGTCATTTGGTATTTTGAGGGATTCTCGTGACATTTGAGAATCGTTCCTCTCAACACCGACATCATTCAGGGTGTGTCCTTCCTGAATTTGGCATCAATTAGCATTCATCAGCTAGACATTGTCAAAACTTTACACCTGACATCTAGACATTTTCAAAACTTGACACCTGACATCTTGACACTATCAAAAACCTAACATCTTGACATCGACAACACCTGACATCGTCAAACATGACAACTTTGGCATTTGACACCGTCAAACCTGGCAAATTGACATCAAAACACTTGACATTCAGACATACTTGGCAAAGATTATCTTGGAATTTGGTCCTTTGATCTTTCATCGTGCTACTAGTTTCTCAAGGATGTCCTGACAATAGGATTTAGAGAAGCAGCGTTGAATCATGATGATTGGTATGTCTTGTCTTTATGAGGCAGTCATGTTGCTAGTTCCTCGAGGATGGCTTGGCAACATGATTTATAGGAACAATGAAATTTCATGACTTGTATTTATTGTTTGTGTTGTCTTCTTTATATTTATGGTTGATTGTGGCAAAAGACTGGGGCAATCACACTCTTAGTATGAATCATGATCGTCCTTGTCTGCGACTGCTTGTCTCATGTGATGGAATGACCTTGCATATCTTGATCTATGTCATATCATGGTGTTTGTTGGCCATTACAATAATCCACCCAATGATGATTAAGAGCAACAATTATTGGTCCTATGGTAATATGTTGAAGGATTCGGTCTCTAGACTAACATCCATATCCTCCATGCTAACATTTCTTCTATTCCACTTATCTATTTTCCTCTTATCAATTTTGAGAGCACACTCGTGTTCTTTGAACCCGCATGTCCTCTCGAGGGGGCATACCATAACCCTTCTCGTCATCTTTCCTCATCCTCTTTACACTGGGGCATGTTTCCACATTCTTCCTAACATAATTAAAATATTTAATTATGTCCTTTGGTCCACTTTTAGCTATTAATTAAATAATTCATAATTATTTAATTAATGCATGTCTTTTATTCCTCTTGATTATTTAAGTAAATAAATTATATTTACTTATTTAAATGTGTCACTAATTCTCTAATGTCTTTCAATAATTAATTAAATTCCTAAATTTATTTAATTATCTTGGTCCTTTAATTCTTCCTAGTTATTTAATAAATAAATTTTATTTATTTATTTATTTATTTAAATACGAAATTAATTCCTAAATGACTTCTGATAATTAAATAAATTCTTTAATTTATTTAATTCTTGTCCACCTTGGCATCTCCCCATTTTAAATAAAATTATTTATTTAAAATGGTCCCACTTTCTAATTTTCCCTCTTTTAGTAAATAATTCCAATTAATTATATATTGTCACATGACCCCACATTTTTTAATTAAATTGATTTTTAATTCAAAATAACAACTTTCCCTCTTAAATCAAATAATTTCTATTATTATTTGATTTTCCATCTCTCTCTTTTTTTGTGCCAATCTTATCTCCGTGTCACATGCAATCTTGTCCCTTGATTTAATTTTCTAAAATCAAATCTTAACCACTCATTTCAAATTTAGCCTAATGTTACCCTAACACTAATTGTGGGTTGTCATATTGAATATTGTCCATTGATTCTAGGGCATTTGTCAACTTTCAATCTAGGCCATTCATCCAAAATTGCATTTTCTATAAAAAGACATTTTTGCTCTCATTTTGGCACCTCATGTTTGCTTGATCTCATGACATCTTAGCTCTTGCAATCTTGTCTTAGGCATACTTCACATCTCTTGGCATTTTGGCATACTTTAGGCATACTTTAGTCTTTGCTTACTAGTTGCATAGTTGCATAGTATTGCATTTGTGATCAAATCCTTCAACATTCACTTAGGTCTTGGCATAGTCATAGATTGCTCACACAAAATTTGAGGGCAAACTACATATTGCAGAAAATAGAGAAGGTGTAATGGAGGTCAATCATGGAGTTTGAAGATATTTGATGAGATTATTCCTTTTATTTTCATGTTTTCCTCCTTTGTGCTTCATTATGTACTTTGGGTTTGTTTATATTATGCACTAATCTGCTAACCTAGATTTTTCCCATAGTTACACTTTTCCTTCAGCCATTCAAAAATTACAGAGAGATACAAACATTTTTGAGCCTCTAGTTTTAGGCATTCTTTCTATGTATTTGTCGAATGAAGGTATTTCACAAAACTTCACTCCATGTAATCTTGCTATACACTCATTTCTTTTCCAGAAGGAACAAACTTGAACAAAATATTGCCAGAAAATGGAATGCTCATTGGGCATCATGCATCCATGTCTGAGATGGAAAGGAGAAATTCTGCAAAATCCTCCATCCACCCCCAATCTTCTTAGGACTCTAGATTCAAAAGGAGCTTGAGAACTCTGCTATAGTTTTGTGCCTTGCCAATTTTGCACCTTTGACGTTGAGAAGAAATGTGTATCTTTTAACTCTTTCTCTTGGGACCATGAGCAAACAAAAAATTTTGGGGCGAGGGATGCCCTCACCCAATTGCGACCACACCAGTATGTCTTCAATATCCAGAATAAAAACATATTAAACTCAAACTGAAAAGGTTGTTCAGCTCCATACTTAGACAGGAGGTTGCCAACTTTAAACGATTACAAGGACAACATCAACCAAAGCACAAAATCATTTAGTTTGAAATAAATCCAAATGAAGAAGAGATTTTCCATCTTAAACACACGTACAGGGAAAATTTCTATTAAGGGAATAAGATTTATGTCATCATTGCATTTTAAATAAGTTTGAAACTAACTTGAACCATACAATATTGAAGTGGAAAGACCGTGGGGAAAATGTGAAAGCCAAGAAAGGTAACAACTACATTCATTATTTTATGTGCAATTAGCAATCTATACTTTGTTGAATTACAAGAATTGTACAATAAGGAGAAACCGTTACATTAAAATACAATGTGTGCTTCCAGAATGGCAATGCACAGATTATAGAGAAGATTAAACATATCAACTTAAGAATGTTAAACCACCATACAAGCTTTTCAAGGGGTGGTATTATATGTTAATGTTGTTTATACAAGAATGCATGCATCAGGATTAAACCTGTGATAAGACTGCCATGCCAAAGAAACAAACAATCTTATACCATATCCCATTGACTCCTAATTTTGGTATAAAGCTTCGAAATAAAGGAATACATGTCAGTAACAAGGATTCTCTTATCTATAGTAGCTAAATAAGGAGATTAAATCATTAACCAAGGAAAAAACATCTGGTAACGAAAATAATAACTTTTGTGCTAATTTCCTAAATGACTAAAAAATTGAATTGCATCCTCCTTCTTTCCCTTTTTAAATAAGTAATGGCGTTGCTTGGTTTTCCACCATTCCTTCCAATAAATTGACAAAAATGTTGATTGGTATGCTTACCATTATGGGCAGTTAAACCATTATCGATGTCAACCTCTAGCACTATCATTGGTTACAAATTCCCGACTCTTCATTTCACAGCGCACGAAAAAAGTTATTAGCAAAATACGAATAGACTCCCACTATCTATTATTAGGAGAATATGAATAATTTATTTTCCCTAAGACCATTAATTTTGTTGGCCTCCTATAGGGGTTGCTTCCATTGTAGGCTTACGCCTCTCAATGTAATGAAATAGATTAAAAAAAATTAATTTTGTTTCACATAATTTTTTTTAAAAATTGAATATATTAAATTATATAAATTTAAATTTAAATTTTGTTGTAGATGGTTCTTGATTATTAAATTTGGTATACAATATCAATTATATGTATTCAATTTAAATAATTCAAATATTTTATTTGATTAATAAAATATAGCATCGAAAATTGTCACCCTTGACAATTTAACACTAGTTGTTTTTCCCCTTAAATTATTGAGCCTAATTGGATCCTAATTTCCTAAACTATGCATTTTATAGTCCATTTATATCACTTTCCAAAAAATTGCAAGCATTGAACAAATGCATCTAATTAATATTTTTCCCTAACACTTAATGTCTTGGAAAATAGGGCCAAGACCCATTCACCCTAGGGCATATGGGTCCCCTTATTTTGCCAGGGAACAATTTTGGATATGTCAGTGTCGACATTTTAACATTCAAAATTCAAATTGAAAATATCAACTATTGGGATTTAATTTGTGGGAAATTGAATAAATGCATACCTAGTTATTGCATCATTTGAAATTGAAGTGAAATGACCAAATAATAAGTGAACATTGAGAGCACTATCAAGCAAGTCAAGAGCAAAATTTTAGAGCTTTACTGTAGAAATAAAGATCCTAATATCATGTCAAATCCTATGTGAGTTTATGTGTGTTCACATTATCATTGTTTTGTGAAGGCTAACACTTTTGTAGGTCTGTAAAGAATTTGAGAAAATCAAGTAACCAAGATCCCCTTGAAGTGATGTGTATGACTTCAATCCTTCAAGGAAGCCATTGAAGGGTGGTGAGTTGTAGTACTTTATGATTTCATCATTCCTTCCTATCATTTATCCATTTATCATTAACATTTCCATTGTGGAAGTGGAAACACTAACATGGGGTTTGACTAAGGAAAGCCCCTAAATGGCACAACATCTCTTCTCTTTGTGAATGTGTAGATTTTAGGTTTGAAGAGGATTGAAGAAAGATTGAAGAAAAGTTGTTCAATGTTGCAATTGAAGCCCCACATCTTGTCAACTCAGGAAAACTCACCTAAAGAATTATCTAATAGTGTTCTAACAACTCTACAACTGGGAATCAAAAGCTCAGGTCTGTCATTAGAGGACCTCAAAAATAGAGTTGGAAAGGTGTATAAGGACCCATACACCCTAGGGAAACTTTTCTACCCTGTAGTGATTAGAACCAACTTTCAAGATAGGTACACAATCCTCTGCACTTCCCAGATCTACCTACATTTTTCTATTTCTATCTGTTAATTGTTGGATTGTTGCATTTTGCATATTAGGTCATACAGTATAATTAGATTAATCATAGAAAATTAATTCCAATCCACTTCTAAGGCTCAAAAGGATCAAATCCATGTTTGATTGGCTCACCTTCATGGTTGAAAGTCAATCTAAACACCTTGTTGATTTGCATCCTAATGTACCTTTGAAAAATGAGTAAAACCAATCCTAGGTTTTATGCACTAAACTTAGAGTTCCCTTTTTATTATGTTAAATTTTAGTGAACCCGATATTTTGACATAATAAACCTTCTAAGATTTAAAGTAATTCAACCCTAGATCTAGGTTTTGAATTGCATTGTTTTGCATTTCTCATTTAGGGTTTCATTTTTGTATCATACAAAGTTACAAAAAAAAAAAAATTGCATATCATATTACATCATAGGTTGCAATAGGGTTAGTTTCAATCACTTAGGTCAGATTTACATTCAAAATTGCTTTCATAATTGTCATTTCTTGTTCAAACATTTGCATTTGAGGTATATTGTTTTCAATTGAGAAAGCTCTAGAAAAATACTCAGTTATAGACCTGTTTGCACACAAAAGCAGAACCTTTAGATAGTATAATAAGCATTCAACTTTTGAATTTTTAGAACCCCTATCAAGGACTCAAATGTCCTTGGGCACCTCTGTCCTTATACACTTGCATTAACAAACTTTTTGCACTCCTTTGTCTTTGTGATTTCAGTATGTTTGTGCTTATAGATCTCTATTTTGGAATTCTTAATTGCATTCATGTAGGAATCTTTCATTTAGCTCAAAAAGTGAAAAAAATTGCTTTATTTGTTTCAAAATTACATCAAAATCATCATTTTCAGATTTAGGCATCTTACAATTAGTCAATTTGTGCATTTTAGATTAAAAAATTGCATTCAAAATTGTCATTTATTGTTCACGTATTGTTACACACTTGCACATTGGCATAAATTAAGAAAATTTTGGAAAAAAATATTCATTGTTAATTCTATCTACAGCCAGACGTAGAATCCTTAAGCAGAATTACACACAATTAGACTTTGAATTGTTAGGGTTAGAAATGGCAGATATCTAACAATTAAATGCAGATTTAATTAATAAATAGAGAAACTAAAACACACATAGAATAAATCTTAACACAGAGAATTTAACGTGGTTCACCCAATCTGGGCTACATCCACCAAATCGCAGCCATCCAATACTTTTATTATCCAGTAAAACCCTATTACAATCTTGCGAATAATCATGTTTTTCATCATACAGTAGTACCCATCCGAACCCCTTTTTAACAAGCTTAGAAGCTTCCAGATTTTAGGGTTCTACAAAATCAGATTTTTCCTTTTTCATTGATTTTTCCCTTTTTCGGTGATCACGCGAAAAAGTAGGAAGAAAATTTTTCTCGTGGGCTGGCCCCCAGACCCTGGTAAGGATAGGGGCCAGGGTGTACAGATACCATGGGCTATACAATATAGCATGATCAAGTCACCACATACCAACAATCTCCCACTTGGAGACTGATCCTGGATGACATTGCTGCAATTATAGCTCCCACTGGAAATAAGTACCTTGGACCCTACTACTCTGTTATACTTGAATTCAACCTTGAAGACCAACCGAAGCTGAAGAGGAGCTCAGCTTCTCCCTTTTCACTGCCTTCGTAAACATATCCGTTGGATTGACATCTGTATGTATCTTGTCCAGCTTGACCTGTCCATTCTACAAGACCCGAATGAAATGATATCTCAACTGTATGTGTTTTGTTTTAGAATGCAAAGCAAAATTCTTTGCAAGATGTATAGCACTCTGGCTGTCTGTAAACAAGTAATTTCCAGCTTGTTGTTTTCCCAACTCATCCATGAAAATTTGCAGCCATATCATCTCCTTTGTCACTTCTGTTGGCAACATACTTGCCTCTGTGGTGGATAAAGCAACCACCTTCTGCAATCGAGAAATCCAACTCACTGTTGTACCACCAACTGTAAATACATAACCTATGGTACTCTGCCTGGTATCTATATCCCCTGCCAAATCTAAGTCAACATAGCCTTTTAAATCAATGTTAGAGCCCCCAAAACATAAGCATTTACTGGATGTACCTCTCAAGTACCTGAGAATCCATTTTACTGCATTCCAATGCTCAACTCCGAGATGACTCAAATACCTACTAACAACTCCTACGACATGTGCAATATCCGGTCTCGTGCATACCATGGCGTACATTAAACTGCCTACAGCTGAAGCATATTGTACCGTGGACATTTTTTCTTCCTCTCTAGTGTCTTCGGACACATATCCTTAGTCAATTTAACATGACTAGGCAAAGGTGTTGACAACTTTTGCATTTTCCATATGAAATCTCTGCAACACCTTTTCAACATAATTAGCTTGAAATAGAAACAATTTTCTGTTTACCCTATCTCTTACAAATTTTCATACCAAGGATTTGTTTTGCTGCCCCCAAATCTTTCATAGCAAAATATTTTGCTAACTGTTGTTTTAGCTCACTTATGTGATCCATGTTAAACCCAGCTACAAGCATGTCATCAACATATAAACACAAAATAATGTAGTTGTCATTATCCAACCTCTTAAAATAAACACAATGGTCAGAATTACACCTGCTGTAGCCTTGCTCAACCATAAAACTATCAAATTTCAAGTACCATTGTCGAGGTGCTTGCTTCAAGCCATATAAACTTTTATTCAATCTACACACTAGTTTCTCCTTACATTTGACCTCAAATCCTTCTGGTTGTTCCATATATATTTCCTCTTCCAAATCACCATGGAGAAAGGTTGTTTTAACATCAAGTTGTTCTAAATGCAAATCTTCAGCAGCCACAATACTTAAAACAATACGAATAGAAGTCATTTTAACAACAAGAGAAAAAATCTCATCAAAATCAATAACCCTTTTCTGTGCAATTCCCTTTACAACTAATCTGGCTTTAAATCTTTTCTTACCTCCATCCTTCTCTTTCAGCCTATAAATCCATTTGTTTGGTAAAGCCTTTTTACCTATAGGCAACTTGTATAAATCCCAAGTCTGATTTTCCAGCAAGGAGTCCATTTCTTCTTTCATTCCATGCTCCCACTAAACCTTGGTATCCACCTGCATAGCTTTATCATAATATTTTGGTTCACCAGCATCAGTTAATAGAATAGTATACAAAGAGGGAGAGAATCTTTCTGGAGGTCTACTTAACCTTAAAGATCGTCTAACAGGAGTTTGTGGTATTAGTTGTTGTTGTTGTTGCCCAGCATGAGGAACCACTGAAACATCATTGTTGGGAATATCATCCAACACTACATAATCATTTTCTTTCTTCTCATGCTGCACAGATCTTTGTACAACACTTTTTCATTGAATATGACATCCCTGCTTCTCACAATTTTTTGATTTTCAAAATCCCAAAGCCTATAACCAAATTCATCAATGTCATATCCAACAAATACACATTTCTTTGATTTTGCATCAAGCTTGGTTCTATTTTCAGAATCTACATGTGCAAATGCTTCACAATCGAAGGTTTTTAGAAAAGAATAACTCACCTTCTTACCTTTCCATACTTCCTCTGGAATACCACAACTCAAAGGATTAGAGGGACCTCTATTAATTAAATACACAGCAGTGTTTACAGTCTCTCCCACATTTTTAAAGGCAGCCCAGCATGCAATCTCATAGTCCGTGCACGCTCCATTATTATCCTATTCATGCGCTCAGCCACTCCATTTTCCTGTGGAGTCCTTGGAACCATTTTCTACCTATGAATACCATTAGAGGAACAATAATCTTCAAAATCTTTACTGCAATACTCACCACCATTATCAGATATGAGACATTTTATCTTTTTACCCGTCTCATTCTCAACCAAGCTTCTCCATTTTTTGAAAGTTTCAAATACATTAGATTTATGCCTAAGGAAATAAATCCATACCTTTCTAGTTGCATCATCAATGAATGTAACATAATACAGAGAGCCACCGAGAGAAGATACCTGAGCTGGTCCCCATACATCCGTATGCACAAGCTCCAATTTCTCATCTTTCTTTTGCTTCCCATCCTTGAGAAAACTAACTCTCTTTTGTTTTCCATACACACAACTTTCACAGAAATCCATATTAACACATTTTAGACCTGGTAAAACATTATTTGAATGAAGTACTTTCATACCTTTTGCACTCATATGCCCAAGTCTATTATGCCACAGTGCTGATTCAGAGTCCACAACAATTGTATGATCTTCTACCTGCTTAACTACAGCAACTGTTCCTAAACATTGACCTTTTTCTCAGAATAATTAAAGTAGAAGGAACAAGATGACCAGACAAAGATATAAGGTGCCTACTTTCACACCTTTGCTACTACTAAGGCACCCTTTGTGACCTTCCAATTTTTATCACTAAATGTAACAACACAACCTTCATCATCTAGTTTCCTAATGAAATTAAATTTCTGCTTAACTTTGAACATGCCTTACCTCACGTGAGTAGCCAATGATTCTCATTCTGAACTTAATCTTGATTCTTCCCTTTCCAACAATCTGACAGGGTTCATTATCTCCTAAATAAACCAGCCCAAAATCCCCTTGGACATAATCAAGAAAATAACTTCTATGGGGGGTAGCATGAAATGAAGCCCCAATCTAACACAAGAATCATCAGCATTATCAAGGAAAGAATCAAAGCATCCTCATCAACTTATTACTTACCACATTTGCCTCTTTACTTCCTTCCTTTTTGTCATCTTTATTTTTTGGAGACCAGCAATCTTTCTTCAAATGACCGGCTTACCACAGTACCAGCAATCCCTCTTGTCTCTAGATTGGGACCTTTTGCCCTTTGATTTTCCTCGTGACTTCCCATGATTTCCAAAATTGTTTCTCTCTCCTTTGTTTTTCCCCTACCGTGATTCAAAACACTCCTGATGTGGATGTTCCACTTTGAGCTTTTCCTACAATTTCCTCACTCAAAATAACACCAACAACATCATCAAATCTCATGTATTCAACCTAAATAGAATTGCTACCACCATTACCAAGCTATTCCATTTTCGCAAAGTAGAACACGTAATCCAAAAGATCCCTAACTTCTTCATCAAAGTTTACTTTTACAGAAGTTAATTGACTGGTGACCGTATTAAACTCATTCAAATGATCAGTAACTGACCCACCTTCTACCATTTTCATATTAAATAAATGCTTCATAAGAAATACCTTATTTGAAGTGGAAGGCTTTTCATATAACTTTTCCAAGGTTTCCATCAACTCTTGAGTTGTCTTTGATGTTGTAATATTGAACGCCACTGATTGTGCCAGGCATAAACGAATACTACCAAGAGCCTTTCTATCCAAGATTTCCCAGTCCTCATCTGACATTGCTATGGGTTTCTTGGCCTTCCCTTCTAATGGCTGCCATAAATCCTTCTGATAGAGATAGTCCTCCATCTGCATCTTCCATAACTGATAGTTTTTCCCATTAAACTTCTCAACCTTCTTACCCTCGCCTGCCATTGCTCCCACTCAACCATAAGATTTTCCTACAGACGATAATTGAAACACAACCCGCTCTGATACCACTTGTTAGGGTTAGAAATGGCAGATATCTAACAATTGAATGTAGATTTAATTAATAAATAGAGAAACTAAAACACACACAGAATTTAACGTGGTTCACCCAATCTAGGCTACATCCACCAAACCGCAACCATCCAATACTTTTATTATCCAGTAAAACCCTATTACAATCTTGCGAATAATCACATTTTTCATCATACAGTATACCCATCCGAACCCCTTTTTAACAAGCTTAGAAGCTTCCAGGTTTTAGGGTTCTACAAAATCAGATTTTTCCTTTTTCATTGATTTTTCCCTTTTCCAAACCCCAGCAAGGATAAGGGCTGGGGTTTACAATATACCATGGGCTATACAGTATAGCATGATCAGTTGCCACATACCAACAATCTCCCACTTGGATACTGATCAGGCTCCATACCAACACATGAATTTCTAGAAAACTTGCCTAGGACACAGACGCCCTTAGGCGCCTCTTGTTGGCATGGTTTATCATTGATGTCAAAGGTTGATGGAGTTTGTTGGTTTATGTTCATTGCAAGGTGTTGATATTGATGCAAAAGTGTCAAAGGTATATGGTGTTGACACTCATTCATTTTATGGTATCACAAAACTATTTTATGGTGTTGACACTCATTCATTTTATGGTGATTGATGCAACTTCATGGTATTGATATTTGATACATCCAAAGTTTTGCTTCAAGAAAGACAAAGAATTTTTTGTTCATCTCATGGTTGAAGGTATTTGTCATTCTTCTCAATATTGGTCATTTCATGGTGTTGATGTATTCTCTGATTCAAGACAAAGAATGCAAAGTAATTATTATCCATTTAGAGATCATGGACTACTTATACCTTATGAAGGATTTAAAAGGAAAGTTTTATTTATGTTATACTTGAGAGTTGATGAGCTATAAGAGGTGGAAAGTAAGTTAAGTAATATCTTAACAGTTTAAGGCCATTTGAAAACTGTCCCCTATTCCTAGGGTTTAACCAGTTAAGCAAGTTAATAATTCATATTATACTACCTATAGTAAAATCAATGGCTACAAGTTAACTGCTGCTTTTGTGGGTCATGAAGATCAATGGTCTTGTTTTAAATTGGTTACCGAGTATTCTTTGAAGATTCTACTTTGACAAGCTCTTGGGTGTCATTGCCCTTGGTTTGATTAGATACAATTTTGTAACTATTTTGAAGGAAGTGATGGATTGAAGAATGAAGCCAATGCATTGAGTGGGTTTCAACTATGGTCTGGGATTGGTGTGAGTATATTGAAGACCTTGATAGTATGTTGTTGTTAGAATAATGCACAGACAAAGAGGTTTGAATAAAAAAGTTATATAGTGCCACTTCATTATTGTATTCATGGTGTGTGTTATGCATTGCACAAAATGAGTGATCATGGTCTGAGATCTATAGGTTTGCATTGAAGTCATTGATACCATGGTTTTTGTGGAAATAAACATAGAGAGGAAAGATTTAAATGACAGTATCATATGTTATGTTTCTTGAAGATATGGCCTCAATGAAAGTTTATTGAAGGTGATGATACCATGATTCTTGTCAAGATTAAACATTGATAGGGAGTATCGAATGACAATATATACAAAGGTTATGTGCTTTCCTCTATACAACAAAGATTCTTGAGATGTATCTCTCTCTGCATAGTTTTGTGTGACTTGAGAGTGATCACATGTGAATGGAGTTTGAGTTAAAGGAAGGACAGTGTGTGTATTCTCTAGATGTGAAGATGTCATTGTGATTGAATTCTAATAGTATCTATGTAACAAGAAGTCATTTCTATGTTATATATTTGATCATTCTAAGAATGTTACAGTCAAGATGTGTGCAATCAGTGAGTTTCTTGTCCACATCTATTTTAGTTGGTAAAAGAAGTGATTATCCATGTATGTAGGGTTAAGTGTTATTTGTTTGTGTATGAAACAAGGGAGATTGATAATCTTGTGCATATTGTAAATAGAGTTGTACTTTGTATTTTATTCTTCATATTTCTCATTGGACTTGGTGCTCTTGTTGAGTTTGGAGTTGGTGCTCCTGTTGAATTTAGAGTTCGTACTCTATTGTACTTAGTGATATTTTGGTCAATGAGACCTAGATTTGGTGCTCTAATGTACTCAATGAGAGTTTGGACAGGGAAACCTAGAGTTGGTGCTCTATTGTAATCAGTGAGATTTTGGTCAGTGAGACATAATGAAGATTTTGATTAGATTGGATAGTGGTTTTTCCCTACTTAGGTTTTTCCACTTAAATACTTGTGTCATGGTTTCATTTGCATGATTCTATTATTTTCTATATCTTTGGCATGTTGGCATTAATTTCTTTTACAACTATTGGGTTGATTAATGAACTAGTTTTATTAGATCACCGATTCACCCCCCTCTCTCAGTGACCCATTGTATTCCAACACCTCTATCATCCTGCTCATTTTGGATAATTTTTTTGTGATAGAATCTTCTCAGGATACTTTTTCCAGACTTTTTGTTTGCCTTCCAAAAACCTAGTGCACAACAGTCTAAACCTTGTTGAAAAGCATCATCATGATGGCCCAATGTTTTTCTCAAAGGTTGAATTCTTTGAAATCCTTTGTGGATGTTTCAATTTTTGTGTTTGGTGATGACCCTAATTCCAATGAGAACATTCATGATCCTTCACCTCCAAATGCATGTCCTTGTGATGTAGAAATATTGGGACAAGATGAGGAGATTGTGAATGAATTCTTACATAATTCTTCATGCAAATTGAAGAATAATGTAGCCTTTTATCCCTTCATGTAATGTCATAATCACCCATACCAACAATCAACACCTCCTACCATACCACCACTTGACATGTTCACTTTTTTACATCCAAAAAGTGACTCGCAAGTTATACCTCAACCAATGTGCATGGAGACACCTATCAATAACAATCACAAGGAAAGCACATCAACCAACCTCCCATCATATGAGAATAAAGTTACAAACACACACATTCACCTAGAATAAAGTTATGGATAAGGCTTTACAATCTTAATAAAACAAGAATGTGACATGAAGAATGAACATGAAATCCATTGCCTCTTGGAACAAACACCATCATAAGACACTAAAGGAGTAGGTTACCAAGATCATCCACCTTTACATCAAATATTTGTCCCACCAGCCAAGAAATCAAAAGTACATGGTTCTACTAAGAAGTTACATTTCTTGCATCCTATATCCAAGACTGGATGGGCCTTAGAAACACTTCTCAAACTAGGGTACATTACATTACCACCCATCCATGACCGAGAAGATAAGAAAGGAAAGAGTACAAATACATCTTACTTTGAATATCATAGAATACTTGGGCATCATTTTGATGAATGTCATGAGCTTTAAAGTGGAAATCAAGAAAATTTGATCCTTATGGGGATCAAATTGAACATATGATAGATTAACATCCATTTGCTTTTCTCCTTGCCATGTGGTAGTTGTAGTATCACACAATACTCACTACCATCCATGAGAGTATAAAATTAGCTTTATGCAATCATATTTTATTTTGAAAGGAGAAACATATCATAATCCATTTGGCTCACCTTTTTCCTTACACTCTGGGGGAAAGGGGTTAGGTAGCCTTTTGTTGGGTGCATTCCTTCTTGGGATCCCTTTATTTCTCCTTAAAACATTAGTGTAGCAAGTACACTAACATTTTAAGGGGGGGCATATAGTCTCTCGTTTATTATGTGTATGTGAAATGGTCTCTTTTTAGTGATGATAGAATACATTTCCTAGGAAGTGTGACCTTGTTTATCAAAGTGTGGCCTTCTTGATTTATATGAAATGTCTCCTTTGTGGTGATATTGGGATTGATGTACCCTAAGTGTGTGACCTTTCTTAACATATGGCATTCCCCTTGGTGGTAATGCTATGGCTAGTATTCCCTAAGGTGTGAGTTTCTATTCCACAACTTGTCCTCTCTCAGTGGTGATGTCATGTGTGATATTCCCTAAGGTGTGACCTCTCATGAGTTGAGAAAAGCTCCTTTGTTGTTTTTATAAATCACCTTTTGTGGTGGTGTTGTTATAACGCCCCTTGAGGTTTTAGCCTTATCCTATCATCATTTTTGTGCCCCCTAAGGTGAGTTTTGTTCATCCCTCGAGATGTTAACTTTGTGCACCCTCTAAGGTGAGTTTTTTTTTTCCTTGGGATATTAAACTTTGTGCACCCCTTGAGGTGAGTTTTTTTTCATCCTCTAAGACATTAAACTGTGTGCAACCCTTGAGGTGAGTTTTGTTCATCCCCCATGATGTCAAACTTCGTGCACCCCCTAAGATTATTTTTTTGTGCTCATTGAAGCGATATTTTGTAAGATAGTTCATGGATTTGACATAACAAAGCTTGTTTGGTCATGAATTTGAGCACCCCTTTTCAACATGGCCACCTAGCATAACACAAATTTCTTACTAGTGGATCCATGTATCCCATGAGTGATATGGCATAATATAACTTGCTAGTCCTCATGGGAGCATTTATTTATTCGATAGATGATGTTTGGTACTTGAGATAATTTAAGACTGAGGTCTCTTTACCTTACCGAATTGAACCCTTTTAATATTAACCTTGTATTTTGTTGTGTGTCTTTTGTATGTATTCTTCATGTTCACATCATGTTTTTTTTCATTTTTTCGTCATCTTTATGTTCCACCATTCCATGTGTTTTCATTGTGTATGCTTCATATTTTTTGACATGTATGTTTGTGTATGTTGTCTTGATGCATTTCATACATGTGTGTTCCTTTGTGCTTACATTGGTTTTCCATGGGATCTTGGATCTGAGGGCCTTGTGCACTCCCCCTAGATCATTATTCATCCTATCTCTTCAACATTTGGACAATCAAACCCGTCTTGACATATATTTTATACTTTAGTGTGAGTTTGAGTGTAAGTTCATACTCTCACTAAAGTGGGGGCTAAATGTAGCATAAAAAATTATCACCCTTGACAATTTCATGCTAGGTTATTCTCCCCCTAAATTATTGAACCTAATTGGGTCCTTGATTTCCTTAATCATGCATTCTATAGCCCATTTGTACCATTTTCTCAGAAATTGCAAGAATTGAAAAAATGCATCTAATTAATATGTTGCCCCTAACACTTAATGCCCTAGAAAATAGGGCGAGGACCCATTTTCCCTAGGGCATATGGGTCCCCCTATTTTCTTGGGGACCAATTTTGGATATGTCAGTGTTGGAATTTTAACAATCAAAATTTAAATTGCAAATGTCAACTACTAAGATTTAATTTACGATAAATTGAACAAATTCCTATATATACCTAGTTATTGTATCATTTGAAATCAAAGTGAAATGATCAGGCAATAAGTGAACATTGAGAGCACTATAAAGAAATTCAAGAGCAACATTTAAAATCTTTATTTCAATAATTCAAGATGTTAAAATCATTTCAAATCCTATGTGAGTTTATGTGTGTTCATGTTATCATTGTTTTATGAAGGCTAACACTTTTATAGTTCTCCCTGAAAGCATTTGAGAAAATCAAGCAAGCAAGATCCAAGGCCTTGAAGTGATGTGTATGATTTCAATCCTTCAAGGAATCCATTGAAGGGTGGTGATTTGTAGTACTTTGTGATTTCATCATTCCTTCCTATCATTTATCCATTTATCATTAACATTGCCATTATGGAAGTGGAAACACCAACATGGGGTTTGACTAAGGCAAGCCCCTAAATGGCACAACATCTCTTCTCTTTGTGAATGTGCAGATTTAAGGTTTGAAGAGGATTGAAGGAAGATTGAATATAAATTGTTCATTGTTTCAATTGAAGACCTACATCTTGTCAACTCACAGAAACTCACCTACAGAATTATCCAAAAGTGTTCTGACAACTCTAAAATCAAGAATTCGAAGCACGGATTTGTCATCAAAGGACCTCAAAAATAGAGATGGAAAGGTGTATAAGGACTCATATGCCCTAAGGCGACTCTATCTCCCTACATTTATCAAAACCAAATTTTTAGGACATGTACATAGTCCTCTACACTTCCCAGATCTACCTACAATTTTTTGTTTATGTCTGTTAATAGGTAGATTATTGCATTTTACATATTAGGTCATATAGTCTAATTAGATCAATCATAGAAAATAAATTTTAGTCCACTTCTAAGGCTAAAAAAGGATTAGATCCAAGTTTGATTAGCTCACCTTCATGGTTGAAAGTCAATATAAAAACCTTGTTTATTTGCATCCTAATGTACATTCGAAAAAGGAGCAAAATCAATCCTAGGTTTTATGCACTAAACTTAGGGTTCCCTTTTCTTATGTTACACAAAATAAATATATTTAGTTATAAATTTTTTAATAATTATGCAATGATATTATTATTATAAGATGTCTAATATTATTATTAGAGTCTAATTTTAAAAACTTAAATAAAATTATAATGTAACATTATTGTAATATGATTTCTAAGAATAATTTTGGACAAAAAATAAAATACAAAGATAAATGAAATGTATATCTTAACCATTTTGTGGCCCTTATTTATCCAATAACAAATAATAATAAAAATGAAAATTGTTTGATTATTATTGGTTGATGCTTTGAATTTGTATTAGTAATTACTATTTATATCATTAATAATATGAAAGATTACTGGTTCAAATTGTACATTAGATTTATTTCAATAAAAACCCTTATTTATGTTAAGGTATACTATTTTTAATATGTTATGTGAAAGAGCATGTTTAATATTGGTTATCTTTAATGAGCATTCAAGTGATCAATTTTGTATAGTTGTGTTTCCCAATATGAGTATAATATTAAAGGTCCTAAATAGTTGATGTTAATAAAAATTAATATTACAATATTGTCATTCAATCTTTATCTTATAAAATTAGGGACATTAAGTCCTTTGAGTTGATTGAGTGCTTCCTCTATTGGGGCATAATAGTGCCTTGGCCTCCTTGACCACTTGTATTAGTGGTTGAGTTGGGATCAATACACCCCCTCCTTTGTTAGGAGAGTCCTCTCATGTTTTAACTAGCCCTCTACCCTTTTTAGTTAGTTAAGTAGTCATCCTCTCTCTTGTTGGTTGATTTGGGAGAGAACATAAATACCCTTTCTATGGATAGTTCTCTTAATCATACATATGTACATATAAGAGATGATTAATATTAACCAAACCATTAACTATTTCCCTCTCTCTTAGTGATAGAAAAAATAATTGATGTAATTTTTTTTTTATATAACAAATTCCTCTATCTCACAATAATAGCATTTTTGTTGATTTAATAAGAATAAAATAGTAATGGTTTAGCCAAATGTTGTGGATAACATAAGTTTTTTTCTATTTGAATAGTAATATCTTATTTTTATATTAGAGTTGGAGATGGATTATAATAATAAAAAAAATCAACTAGTGAATTAAATCAATTATCACACTACCATGATGAAAATGCTACTAGATAAACCATTGCAAGTTCCATCCCATTGGACATTATCATAAATATCCCCTTGATCATAAACTATAAAATTTTCCCATGGGTGTAGCCACCCAAGATTAAGAGAGCATAATGGAAAGGACAAAGAAGACCAATATGAGAGAATACATTGTATTCTATTAAAGGATGCAATAGAGTGGAATATAATATATTACATAAGATTGTTCATATGAGAGAAAGAGGTGGGTATATATAGGATACAACACCAAGAGAAACAAATGTACAACCACTATGGGATAAAGTACAAATTCCCTACATAAAATTAACTAATAAAGTGTGAATAAGACCTAAATGATAAGCTAGTTAGACAATATACCTTGTCTAAAGAAATGCTTCCCTTAAGTGCAACTAAGGGAGGAAAAAGAAAAGAGAAAAAACTCAAAGATGGGTGCCACAACAAGGCTTGATAAGGTACCCATTCTAAATTAAGTTTTAGACTACTTAAATTTCAATATGAGCTAGGCATGAAAATCTTAATTTACTAGAATTTGGAGTACAACATTAACAATTTGATTTTAGACATGTAAATTGAAAAGATTAAGAACCCAACACAAAAATATGGAGAACATTGTCCAAGATGCTAGTGTGTCACATGGACATCTATGTATCATGCTATCATCTATATGACCCAAAATTTTAAGAAACTTCTAAAAGATACTTTATTTCATCTAATTCTTACTTAGCATTACTCCATCACTAAAGGGGAGGGCATTGGAATGAAGAGTAGGTAAATTAATTTTAAATAAATGATCAATAATTTCATCTTCTTTCATGAAAATATCCTTATAAATGTGAGGAATTTTAGGAGAGGGATCAAAATAATAGAGTGGCATGGGAAGGGCTAAGTCACCATTGCATACATGCAACATGATATCTTGAACCTTCTAAGAAAAGATAGAAACTGATGTAATATAAGAAGTTGATTTTAAAATTTTAATTTTGTTTTTGGAAGAAAATGAAAGGAGAAATAAAGTGTTTTTGTTTCGAATTGATAGGTTCATCAAAATGTAGATTAAAATTTAGGTTACTTAAATTTTAATATTACATTAATATGAGATAGGAATCAAAATGATAATTTACTAGAATTTAGAGTATATAATTAAAATTTTGAGTTTAGAAGTATAAATAGTATTAAATAAATAACTTTTCACCAAAAGATGAACACTATCTAGGACACAAACATTTTTTATTGATGTCAACCCATCGTACTATCATTTGTACAACTCAAAATATTAAGAAACTTCTAGAAAATATTATATTTTAGTTCAATTGCTTACCTAGTCTAAATAACTAGAAACAAGAACATACCAATAGTATTCTAAGTGACAAAAAATGAATAAATGAGAGAAATAATAAGGTTTAAATTACTTAAAATGAAAAACAATAATAAGAAGTGAATAGGAAAACACTTGCAGAACCTCTATATAGCCAAATTCTCCTAAAATTCCTATAACTACAAGAAATAGGAAAAACAATTGGGGTTGTTTGGGATCTTTCCGAGAGTGATTGGGTCCCTATGTTGGTCTTCTAACTTCCATTAGTAGCCAAGATGAGTAATTACCAAAATAAAGTGTATGCTCCTATCCTATATGTATCTATGAATTGAAAGAGAAATAACTAATACAATAAGAGTAAACTTAAATAAAAAATATGTTAGTGTAAAAATAACTTTTCTACATCTAGCTTCTAGTTATCTAGATCCTAGACCTAGTAGACCTATTCACACTAACTTAATTTCACTTAGTGGTTTATTTATCTCACCTCATAGACACATGACACATTCTCTCACACTTGTCTCAAGTGTTCTTCATGGGTCACATCTCTTGGAGGGTTATTTAGTGTTTCAATTTCACCTTTCTACTTCCTCTTTGTCCTACATAAAGAAGGATATCATTGTACATTTACACATGTATTATCATAGTTTTTGGCTAATTATTTTTGCTTGAATTCTCATGTGGAATCTCTTAAATTTTTTATTCATAGTTTTCTACTCCAATATGGTATCAAAATAAATTGGTTTTGTCCACTATGTTGTGGTGAGGTTTATTTACCCAAATTTTACTTTTTAAGCTATTTTTTAGACATTAAAATTATTATTTTTTGTGTAATTTTTAATGGGCCATATCTTTCACTCCAATTATTAAAATTGACCCCAAAAAATATAATTCACAAGGGAGTATAAATAGTTTACTTATCAAAACAAGTTAGATGTGGCAATGGACATAATTGGTCTCCATGTATCTAATAATTCTCAATTTATTCTTGTCAATTGTAAAACTCCTAAGAAAATGTGGGACAAGTTTAATGATCTATTTAGTATAGTTGATGAATTCAAAATAATTCAATTAGATGCTAAATTAACAACATTGTTTGTTGATGCATTTTCTTCTCCTAAAGATTTATTAGTCAAGTTTAAATCTTTTATTTCTCAACATCAAGGTTTTGATTAAAAAATATAAAGAATGTGTCTTTTTGGTTATGTCAAAGCTAAAAGGACCTTATTAGATCTTTTATTCTACCTTATACTCTATAATTCATGCTCTTGGAACAACATTTATAATGACCACTTTTGAATAGTTTTATGAAAAAATCACAAAAGAATAATCTAAGTTAATCTCTATGGATTTTATCACCTCTTCAAAAAGTCAAGCACTAGTCATTCAATCATCTAATAGAAAAGGCAAGAAATCTTTAAAAAAACTCTTTTAGAAGGTAGAATCAACTTCAAAAATTGAGAAACCCTCTAAGTATAAGAAAAAACTAATCCACAAGCCACATCCTCTTCACAACTAGTTAAGAATACTTATACTTCAAAGAAAAAAAGTAGAGGACCATGCTTTATATGGATTACTATAGTGTTGTAAATTGCATTCCCTTGCAATTTCACACTATGCTTTATGCCCACTATGGTGTCCATTCCTTTAGTATTTTTGCAGGCTCATTTTAGCCCTTGCATCAAAAGAAAATTCTTAGGGTGCTCAAGACTTCTTTTTCAGGGTTTCTTTTGTGTTTCCCTTATGTTATTCTTGTAACTTTTCATTTTTTAGTGTAATTTGTTTTGACACTAGCACCTTGCATGGATGTATGTGCATAGTGCTAGTGTATCGTGACAATTTTCATTCAAAAAGCCCATTCTAATAATTTTTCCACTTGTCGCCTTTCCAAGTCAATAGAAATAGCTCAAAGTAATTTGTAATGGATCATCAATGTCTTCCTCTTTCCTCCTTTTCTCACTTTTGAGTCTAATATTCATTGGGAAACTCTCTTGGATCTCTCTCTCAGCTCTCTAGCACTCTCAAGCTCATACACAACTGTCTATATATTGTTACAACACTTTCATAGTATTTTATCATAGCCCTCTTGTTCTCTTTGGCCTCTTCAAGCATTGTAGGTAATATCATTATATTTTCTTATTCCCTCGAGAACCTTGGGGGTTTATCACATCCTTTATCTTTCATTTCAATGTTTTTTCTTACTATATATGTACTTTGAATAAGAACACATGCTATCTAATTTTTTATCAATCTATATTGGTTTTTGTGAAGGTGGAAACACCAAAGAAGGGGTTTGATTGAGTAAAATCCCCAAACAATCCCAAAAAATTATCATCTTGTTGTGTTTATATGTTAGGTGGATTCTAGAGTTCAAATCACTTATTCTGGCACTTGTTGCTCATGTTTATGTTAGATGACAATGTGGCATTAGGAAATTCATGTGATGCATTGGAATCCTTAGCTAAGAATATTAGGTTTGAACCATATGTTCTTTATTTTTTGTATTTTCCATTTCTACAGTTATTACATTTTATTTATCTTTTTTTAGTAGATATTTTCACTAGTTTATTTTCATTGAATTATTTTATCTAGTTAATTTAATCTAAGTGTATGTAGTGAAATTTACTCTCAAAGGAACCTAGCTTTCATTTTGTTAGATTTAAATTTCCTATATTAAATTTATAAAATCATGACATCAAGTTTTGTTATCAAAGGATTATAACTTTGGAAGAGGCCATGAAGACACATAATACTAATATTTTAAGACCTAGTAAGGGATAGGCACTTAGAAATAGAGGTTTTCATTCATCCATCGATAGTTAGATAGTTGATTGAGGAGTCTCTTATCACATGAATCATTCGCATGAGATTCTTGAGCCTCTTTTTAACAACACTACTTCTTACATTTTAGTGGGTAACTCTTCATTGATTCTAGTTTTAGGGTTTGGTACAATATAATTGATAAAAGGTTTTATTGGGGATGTTCTCTATGTTCTTGATATTTTGTCTAATATTATATCTATTTAGTGGATTTTTTATAATGGTGATGGGAAAAGAGTTGAGCTTTCACCACATTATGTAGTTATTAAACAAACACATTCAAAGAGATTTGTTTCTTCAGGTAGAGAAAATCACGAGTCTAGATTGTATAGGTTTCATGATTTTGAGTCAACATGTGGTACATCACACATTTCCCAATTTGATTTGTTTATTACACTTTTGCATGAGAGATTTTAACACATCAATTACAAGTATCTTTATTAGTTGAGTACATGGGAGATGGTACTTGGACTTCCTAAGGTACAAGGTGTGAATAGGATCTAAAAAGTAAATCAATTAGGTAGTATTCCCAATTCACACCAACATAAACCAATTCCATATCAAGTTATCTTTGCCCTAGGACACTAGATAGAAACCATAAAGACACAAGTATGAAGAGTTCATATGAAATTAATGAATTCACATGGAGTTAAAAAGTTTAAGTTCACATTAAGTTAACAAGTTAATAGTGTTAGTATTTTACTAGCTAGTCAACAATTTTGATGATAATGATGTTATTTTTCCTTCAAATGTCAATATTAAATGCACTTACATTTTCTCACTAATTATAAACTATCCTCCACAAAACATAATTTTTTACAAATGTTTATTCTTGAAATCATAATTAGCTATAAAAAGGAACTTGTAGATAAAAATATTCACTAGAACTAAGAGTGTTACTTTTTATTACTAAACTATATTTATCTACTTGCTATTAAATTTGATTTTTAATAAAATAATAAACTCTAATTATTATTTATATTCTAAAATAAGAAAACTAAATTTTAGTTAAGGTTGCACTATAATTAGGAAAAGAAATGGGCTAGAGTTGAGGAAAGCATCTAAATGTTTAGTAGAAACAACAAATAAAAATGGTTAAAAGTTGATTAGAGGACTTGTCCTAACATAATATGTTATAAAAATTTCTACATTAGATAATAGTAAAAAATGTCTTGTCTAGTATGCTCCTATCTCAAGTTAGAAATGATTTTTACTTGCACAATATGCTAGTGCCATGTGCATTAATGGATAGGTCCTCTATAATTATCACCTAAAAAATCTATACATGTGATAATAATTCGAATCCAACAAAGAATTCAAAATTACAATATTGGGTAAGTTGGAACCTGTGTACTCGTAGCAATGAGATGTTTGCATCCAAAAGTCCATTTAACTTAACCAAAATAGAGTTTTATACAACTATCTAGAATCCCAAGAGTCTCCAGAATCCAATAAGTTTGAAATGAATAGTATTTTCAAAAAAACAAATACAATATAACTATGAAATATGGGTGATCCCACAATGGGTTACACTGTTTGTCTAAACTTGACATTGAACTGGACTTTTTTAACTAAATCTTCACTTTTGGGCACCTATAGCTGCTAAACCATGAGGAATTTGAATATGGTGCAAACTAGTGATTTGTGATATTTTGTCTGTAAATTCTAAATATATATTTTTTAAAAAAATTAGAATCAAATTGCAATTATTTTTCCATCTCCTTCGATAACTAGTTTTTACAATAAACAATATTTTCAAAGAGCAATGTTTACTGTATAACACAACTTTTTTTCTATGAAGGATAAAATTCTAATTTTTTTGAATTTAGATTTGTAACTATGATAGCTAGCTCCTTCATTTGGTTTCATAGTGTTTTATTGAATATTTTTTACTTAATTAAGTTTGGAAGTCAAACCAATTACAATTCAGACATAGGTTTACTGTATAACACTTTTTTTTTTGTATTTATTGAAATTCTTTTTTTTTTGGATGAAGGACATCAATACCAAGAGTATAGATATTTTTTAGAATTTTTTTGGTAACCTAATATTTTTCCACATGTGTAGAACAAAAATCTTGATTTTTGATGAAAAACCTACATTCACAAGAAATAAAAAATAAATATAATAATCAAATTAAATATATTTAAAATTATAATTTTTGGGAAGCTTATAATAAGAAATACATACTTAAAAAACATAAATTTTAAATGAATTCATTTGATCCCCCAAAAGGTAAATCAAAAGTGATTGTTTATTAGCATTTTGATAGGTGTAGAGGAGACTCCATTATAGGTATGGTTTAAAACTAGCAGGGTTCTATCCAAGGGGGTTTGATCTAAGAGGGTTTGATCAAACCCTCTTCAATTAAATTACTTTAAATGGAACCTTTCAAGGCTTAAATCATTATATTTTCTTAAAATATGTGATTTCAACAAAAATCAAGATGTCCCAGAAAGTGTAACCCATTATTGTAGTTGCACCCATTTCAAAAAACTAGGAAAATATTTACCCCAACTTGGTGGGGTCATAAATTTCTACTTGGTGCTCGAAATTCAAATCTGTTTACACCATTGGAAAGCTCTCCAAAATGACTAATGCAAGTTTTAAACCTGAATTCTTCTTTGAAGACCTCCGAAAATGCAATTTACTAGAACCTAGAAAATATCAAAAAAATCCAAAATATTGGATTTTTGGTTTTCTTAGTTTTTATTTCCTTTAGAACATCCTTGGACTACCCTAGACCATTCCTCTCCCCCTTGAGAGTCAATGGGCCCCATTGCACTAGCCTGCTACAATAGATGAGGAAAATGTTAAGCAATCTATTCACTCGTATACCACTTGTTGTGATGCAGGTGTTGGCCTGCCTAGACAATATGATACAAAGAAATTTGTGTTCCTCAAAAAGAATCCACATGAACACCAACAATTTTATCACTAACCAATGGAGCGATAATTTCAGGATTAAAATTTTTAGCATGAATTGTATCAACCACTTCTAAAGTGTCCAACAAGGGTGGAAAATATGGATGAATAACCTCAGCATTGATGAATCACTGGTGGAATGCTGGATGAATCCCCAAAAATGGTGGAATATTTAATTCGAAAGCATTCTCTCCAACCTACTTGAGAAGAGTATATGGTCCATAACATAGAGGACAGAGTTTCTTATGTGGTCCTTGAAGTCTCTTATTTTGAAGATGTAGCCAAACCTTATTGCCCACCTAAAAATGGTGTGGTGTGTATTGTTGATCATGATGCTCCTTGTATTTCCGATTAACATGTTGCACTATCTCATGAACTTTCTTTTGGAGATGATGAGTTTTCTCAACAAACTTGGAAGCTTTATCTACCTCCTTTTCTCCATATGATGATAGTTCAATTTCAATGACTGAAAGAGAAATATCCAAAGGAGCTAAAGGTTGATATCCCAAATAGACCTCAAATGGACAATGTCCAGTAGTACCATGTATGGAATGATTGTAGCTATATTGTACATATGGAAGAATCTCATCCCAAGTACAAGTATGATGAGAATGATAAATATGAAGGATGTGGATAATCATAAGATTCACTACCTCAGTTTTTCCATCAGTCTATGAATGGAATGCTATAGACTTTGTAAGCATGGTATCCATCATTGCCCAAAGTGCTAACCAAAACTTTCCAAAAAATTTGTTATCCTTATCAAAAATAATGCTTTGTGGCAACCCAAAGTGGACCCAAATATTAGAAAATAATAGCTTCGTGGTATCCTTTGTTGAGATCCCTTTCTTGTAGGCTACCATAATGGTCATCTTGGAAAACCTATCCACCACTACATAAACACAATCATGACCACACTTATTAGTAGGAAAACCAAACATAAATTCCATAGAGATAGATTAACAAGGTCTATTCACAATAGGAAGTGGCATGTACAATTCGCTTTTCTAATTTGTAGGTTTGGCAATAGCACAGGCAATACATGACTGAATATAGGAGATGACATCCTTCTACATCTTGGGCTGGTAAAAATATCTCTCAAGCACAAAAAGAGTTTTACCAATGCCAAAATTTCCTACAGTGCGACTATAATGTGCTTCCAATATCATCTTTTCCCTCTCTTTTGCAAGAAACCATCTATGGCCCATATTGTAAATGATACCATCTTGAATATGAAAATCATAAACTTTCTTACCTTGTGTCAACTAAGTGTAGAATTCAAAGAAATCATCATCGGTAGTATACAAATCAAGCCAAATTATTGTTTCATTCCCATGAGAGTCGAGTACCATGAGTGGTGCTTGAATTGGAGGTCTACTCAAAAAATTTGCAACCTTGTTATTACTGCCCTTTTGTGACATATATCGATATGAAATTTTTTTGCAACTTCCCTTGTGTCTACAAAACTTGCAGGGGTTTATGATTTGTGTAGATAACAGTTTCCTTTCCAAGAATGTAATGCTTCCATTGTTTGCAAGCTTGCACAATTGCATACATTTCTTTTCCATATGTGGGATATCATTGAACTATATCAAAGAATTTTTTGCTATGATATGCCATCAGATGACCATGCTACATGAGAACTACTCCAAGGGTATAAGCAGATGCATCTGTTTTAATTTCAAAAGGTAGTTGCAAATCTGGAAATGCCAAGACTGGGGTTGAGCATAGCCTCTTCTTCAACTCCTCAAAAGCATGTTGCTACACCTTTGCCCAATTTTTTTTTTCCTTGGATCCACCTCTAAGTACTTGATTCATAGGCCATGCCAAATGAGAGAAGCCAACTACAAACCTTTGATAGAAATTTTCTAACCCCAAGAAACTATGAAGTTATGTGACATTCCTAGGAGAAGGCCTAGCCTTAATGACCTCGATATTTGTAGGATCAACATGAACATCTCTATTGTACAAAATGTATCCAAAATATCAGATGCTCTCCAATCCAAAAAAACCTTTTTTGTCCATTGGCATAGATTTTGTGTTGCTATGATGTTGAAAGTACCTATTCGACATGTTGTATATGTTCATCCCAAGTCTTACTGAAGATGATAATATCATCTAAATAGACCACCATGAAGGATTCATTGAAGGGTTTGAGAATGTCATTCATCAACCTCATGAAGGTGGTCAGGGCATTCGTCATCCCAAAAGGCATCACCAACCATTCAAACAATCCTTCTTTGGAATTGAAGATAGTTTTCCACATATCTACAGGGTCAATTAGCCCTTGATGATATCTAGACTCAAAATCAATATTCATAAAGAAATTTTCCCCGCGTAGCTGGTGCAATTGGATATTTTTTCTTCACTATGATCTTGTTCAAGGCACGATAGTCAATACATAGCCTTCATGTGCCATTTGTCTTCCTAGCCAAAATAATCAAACTACTACAAGGGGATGCACTGGGTTAAATATGACCTTTCTGAATTAGTTCCTCAATCTATTGTTTGATCTCATCATTTTCCAATATTGATCTCCTATATAATGTCCCATTTGGTAAGGGTGTCCTTGGGATGATATCACTTGAATCCTTAACCTACTACTGTAGCAAAACTCCTATGGGTAAAGTGAAGACATCTTGATATCCTACCAATATTGTATCCATCTATTTTTGTTGAACAGAGGTGGTTGTTGTTGCAACATTAATACTACTTATGACTTTCTTCTCTTTTTTCAGTCATATCATTAGTAGTACAAAAGCTCCAGTATGGGAAATCAAACATCTACACTATTTTGCACTAATTAAAGAAGAAGATTTTTATAGGACTTACCTCAAGAATTTGATACTTTTGTTCAGAAAATAACATTGCACGACCTTGACTCATATGCAGTTCATGGTGCTAATACATATATGGTTGTCCCAGCAACACATCACATACATCAAAGGGTGCTACATCACATGTGACTTCATTTTTGAATGGTTTTATGGAATAGGATAAGAAAAACTATTTGTTTACCTGTATATCCCTTCCTTGACTCACCCATCCCATGGAGTATGGTTGCAAGTGAGGTATAGTCTTTAGATTCAATCATTTTATGACTTTAATAAAAAATAGAATTTTTTGACTTCTACTATACACTATGAAGTGTAGCGCCTTGCCATTCATCCACATCTATGAATGGAATAGATGTTCCTCATCTTCTAAATGTATGATTTTTGTAGTGGCAATGGAGGCATTTGGATCTACTTCAATAATTTTTTCACCACTCTATTTTTCAAAGGGATTTGTTGGAAACTATAACAACTCTGATGTTTTGCTTAGAAAAATTTCAATTTTTTCACCTCAAGTGAATGATCCATGAAGCTATAACATAGCAATAAAAAAATTATATTCCATAATGTAAATTACATACATATTTGAAATAAACACTATTCCAAACTTCCATTGTAGTTCATTGTAATTTCACAAATCTTTCCATAACATAGATTTCATATTGAATAATTCAAGTTGATCATTCACGATTACATTCTTCCATATAAATGAGTACTTGATACATGCATAGCTCCTCTAAGCTTCATTTGGAAATAGATATACAAATTGATCTTGTTGTCGCCACATTGGTGCATGCATTCTAGATGTTTCCATTCAATGGTGCACACACTCTACTTGTCCCCAATACTAGTGAAAACATCCATAAACCTCAGTTGCCAATTGATGAGGAGAAGCATCACTCAAGAAATTTTCCACCAACCATGGACTCAAATGTGGTCCCCCACACATCTACCATATCTGGTAAGATGGCCCTACCCTTCGATGAAGAGATTGGTTGGTAAAACCCCATAGCAATAGCCTGTCTAAGCTTAGTGTTGTGCCCTACATAACTAGGACTTGTAGACACTCCAATCCTAAACTACCATGCATAAAATGGAACACAGTGAACAAACAATGCAATCAGTGGAAAATTACACTACTTTTGCCAAAGTATTCTCACTCAATACTTTGAGTGGCAATCATCCTATTCACATACACTACCATAGCTCGGTTTGGGTTATACCACTTATATACTATGCTTAGGTAATTTCCTTCCATAGGTAATCATTGACCTCAAAAATAAGTTGTTCCCCTTTTCCCAAAACATAATGGTATCTTTACTAATAAAGCATAAGCATAAGTTACCTCCCCTTGAATGGATATTCTAATCCCTAGGAATAACATACAAGCTTTTCTAGTCTACACATTAACTTTTCATAAACAACTTAACAAGATATTCCCTTCAATGGATAACCTAGTTCCAAGAATAACCTTATAATCTAAAGTATAGCTACATAACGTTCATCTTATCATAAAATAAATATTCATAAATAACTGACTCCATTCAGGAATATATCACGTCAATAAGTTATTCCCATCAAGGGTATAATCTCATTAATAATTGACCTCAATCAAGGAGTAATCATAACAATAAATGATTCTATTTGAGGGAATAACCTCCTTAATAAAAGGGGTTATTCAGTGAGTAGAATATTGTCAACAATATTACTTCACATCAAGAGTATAAAGCAACCAAATAGGTAACATCTCTAATCCAATAGGCAATCCCACCTATAGCCCAAAAAAATAGTATTTCATAAATTCAAGTGATCTACTTAACCACATAGGTGAGTCTCAAACTTCGTATACCCTAATCCTAGATATAATCTATAATCAACAATTAGTCTGATTGTATAGGTTAATCTCAACCTATTTGCTTCAAACAAAGCTCAACTACATGACCCATCCAAGTAGGTTATTCTCAACCTATTGGTTCCAATGGGTAAACAAGTAAATATCCCAATCCTAGTAGATAATTATTATCCTTGGGTTTCAATCATTAATCAAATATACTTATAGACCCACATAGGTTACTCTAAACCTAGGGTTCATTCAATACTAAAGTAATGATCAAGTGATCATACAAGTATAGATTAGCAATATGACGTCTCATCCTATCATATCTTATCACTGTTGATGTTATGTTAAACCTTGAAATTCCTAAGGTCTCCTAGCATTATAAGCTAACAGTGTCAAGTCACCTCATGAAATTGATACATTTCACATTATACATGTAGTGTAAACTATCTATGTATAGAAACATCATCTCAGTTCCCATATAGGGTATATAAGAGTATTAAATCACTCCCTTAAGCTATTTACACTTTCACCAAATTTAGTATATAATACTATTGATAAACAATCACTCCTTACTATGGAGTATGTAAAACATTCATAAGGAAATCATAACATTCGTGATTCTTTTCCTTTCCAAACAAGAAAATAGATCATTACTCTATTTCAAGTAATCTAATGCATTTCAATTTAAACACACAAGGCAAGCAATCTTTCAAATAAAAGATAAAACACAAAGAGAATAGAATCTTAGGCCTATTAATCGCTTATTCCAATTGACTCACTAGATCTCAAGCTTGATCCCCTCTTAAAATCAGCTCAACAACAAAACCCTCTCAACTCCTCTCACTAAAGTTTCCTCATAAATAACTCTCAAAAAATACAACAAAATGGAACAAAAGAATAATGTGTAGAAGTGTATTCAAATGAGGTGAGAATACCTCATATTTATACCCAAAAACCAACATCTATAGCCTACAAAAAAGGCTTAATCTATGAAACTTCTCGGCCAAATACCTTCAACTCATCTTATCAATGAAAAGGTGGTAGATTTCTATCTCAATAGTCACTCATACAAAACAACAGATCAACCCAATGCTTGCCAACAACATTTTTGAATGGTTTAAATAGCACATACTTCATTTAGGAAATTGACTTACAGGTTAAATAGACTTCTAAATGAAACACATGATTCATACTATGGAACCATCTATTCATCACATTTCCTATTATCAAGCTTGCTATTTAAAATAGAGGAATAAGTCAGATTCATTCCTTCTTGAGGTTATTTTACTGTCCCACGGTAGCTTCACATGAGCTTCATCTTTGAGGAGAGAAAAAATTATCTTCTCAACACTGGAAAAGCTACTCATAGAAAATACCTCTCCAATTGGTTAACCAGTCATCCACAACATCTACATCAATTTTTCCTTCAAAATTTGGAATATCAAAATTCACCTGCGCTTTGAATGGGGTGTGGTTGTTGAATGGTTTAGGTCCTATGTTTGTTTGTAACTAAGAATCTTGAAGGATTTGAGAGAATTGACTCATCATTTCTTCCCTCTATTTGTTCAAGGCTTCCTCCACCATGGTTTTGATAGGGTCTATTTTTTCTAGTTCTAATATATTTGGTCAATTACATCTCAAAAGGAGGTAGTCAGATGGATTATGTGTCTCCAATCCCCACCTTTGATAACTAGACCATGTGCAATGTGACATACAAGAGTTTACCCGCTCTGATACCAATGATTTGAGTTCAATAAAGAATTCAAAATTACAATATTAGGTAAGATGGAGCCTGTGAATATTGTAGACAATTGGAAAATTTGCATAACTTGTAGCAATGATTTTTTTGCATCTAAAAGTCTATTTAACTTAACCAAAATAGATTTTTATACAACTATCTAGAATCCCAATAGTATCCACACTCCAACAAGTTTGAAATGAACAGTATTTTCAAAAAAACAAACACAAAATAACTATAAAATTTCAAAAAACTAAGAAAATATTTGTTGGAAACTTGCAGCCATTTAAAGACAATTTCCACACAACCTATAAGAGAAATCTATGCAACTAAGTATTCAGAATCCACATGCAAGAGAATAGAAAACATACCCATGAAAATATGAGAAAAGATATACCCTGGGAAAACCCTCAAGAGGGAAAAAACCCAGCCTCCAAAAGCATCCATCTCTCATGTATTATTCAGAAATAAAGATTACAATACATCTTCAAAGTCTCCATGAACACCATTGAAGCAACAATCCCTCCCCAAGCAATTCATGTGAACAAGCATGCAGCCACACATCCTGTGCCATTCTTCAAACCCTCACAAATGCTAACCAGAGCTAACCTGCCAATTGAACAACCTTGAACAACTACCTTTGTGGTTGCTTTTATAGAAGCAAGCTCCCACAAAACCACCAAATGGTATTACACAAAACTATGTGACTAAAACCATGAGATTACAAATCCATGTCCCCATATTTAATATTGGGTACTTTATTTATTTATTTTCCCCAATATTAAATAATTACATTTTAGCAACTTAACTTATGTCCCAATGTTATATACAATATAAAGTGGCTCCAAGAATAATTACATCAAATGCATTATGCAAGATGTACAAAACACATTTTCCTCACAATATTTACCCTAACTTGGTGGGGTCATAACTTTCTACTCATTTCTCAAAATTCAAATTCGTTTACTAGAACCTAGAAAATACCAAAAAAATTCTAAAAATTTATATTTTTGGTTTTTCTCAATTCTGTCACCTTTGGAACATCCCTAGACTAGCCTAGATCAAAGAACCTATCTTTATTGAGGACCAATATTTTATATTTTTTAGGACCCATTACATCTAAGAAAAAATATTACTTGGGACACATTTAGGAGCTTTCCTTAATCAATCCCCTAGTTTGCATGTTTTAGCATAAAATTGGGTACAAATCTAGTGTGTGTGATCCTATGAGTATGAATCAAGTTATAGTAATAATTATGTGTGCGGTAAGATGATTTATGTCTAAAAAAATAAAATTGATAGATTGACCATTGTAAAACATAATAAAATTAGGGTTTGAAAATTAAATAGCATTTAGATAAGAAAAGGAAATTTTAATTATGGGTAACACTAGAATAAACTTGTTAGTATCCATGGGGACATGACTATGATTTGATGGTGTCTAGGGGAAACAAGAATAGGAATATATTTCCAAGGGGATCAAGAATCATGAATTAAGGTTGAAAAATAGATTTTATAAGTTGAAGGAAGTCTAGTTCTAGTGAGATGAGGTGATTTTAGGGTAGTTTAGTTTTTGATTCTTTAAAATTATCCAAAATATATCTATTTATAGAAAAATATAAAATAGGTATATATCATTAGATGGAAAAGTAATTTTAAGTATGCACTTTTCATCTCTATATTTTCCCTATAATGAAGCTAAAGAGAAATAAGGATAATGCACATAGATATAGAAAAAATAAGAGAACAAAAAAATGGTTTATATTATCTTCATAGTGCTACCTTGAGGAGGAAACTGACCAACAAAACATACACTTAATTTATAAATATCCTAATAAAAAATATTTTTTAAAGTAATAACCCCTCTATCTAGGATAAATACCATTATTATAATTTACCATATGGGTTATTGTTGTCAATTTGAACTGCACCCTTTTTTGAATGATGAATTTAGCTACTCAATGAAACATGGCAATGATCTTAAGGTGTGGGACCTTGTAGATAATATCAAACCTCTAGAGAAGGTTGGTTCCTTTCTAATATAGATGCAAGAGTGTTGGACCAACCTAGTACTACATAAAACTACAAATAATCATATTCTACTAATTCATTAGGGAAAAGGGGAAGAAAGAATGCATAAAAGGGAAAGGGTGGTGATGCACCTAGATTAATGGTGTTTCTTTTTTCTTGCTAAATCACATAGAAGAATTGAAAATATCAATAATACTCACACAATCTTATGTTCTACTAGCTCTTATGAGTTTATGTGAAGGCAAGGTTTGAAAAATACCAAGAGAGAAGAAGCATTCCATAGTTAGCCTTGCAAATTAGTTTTAACTCAACATACAAACACAGAAAAATAGAGAAGCATAAATTCAAATATGAAGGAAATATATTTTTCACAACATAACATAATTGAAGAGAGGTGACAGATGACAAAATTTCATTAATTAGAGGCTTGAATCTTGTTACAGTAGTAGAGATGCAAAATTCATAAGTGTTTATAGATAAATAAGGGAAGAACCATTTTATAATGAGGAAAAATATGTCTTTATTCTCAAAATAGGAGATAGAGAGAGGGGGGGGGAGAAGAAAACCTTAGATTCCAACCTGTCCCAAAAGTGCAACCATATCACTAAAATTGGATCATCTAGGAGGCATGAAAGAACAAATTTGTTTATGGTCTACTAGTAGACCTTATCTAGCCAAGAAAATCCACTAAAAATGTGCCTAGAAGAAAAGGGATGTCAAAAAAGAGTTTTTGCAATAATAAATGGAGTATGGTACATCTTCTCCCAAGAAATTATGTCAAAAAATACCATAAAATCATCTTGAAGCTACCAGAGGAAGTTGGAGATTAATAAATGGTGCTAAAGAGGGGAGCATAGTGGAGAAGACATGTTTAGGGTTTATTGTACATGTGTAACCTTTCCATTTCAATTTCTCGCCTTACCTCAGTCACCCTTTTTTTCCTTAGTTTCCCACTTTCCTTTCATTAGGATTCAAAAAATTATCTAACAAGTTATTTTGAAATGAGGCATTAAATTACAAATGCAGTGCACCCGCCAACATATGCGGCGAACACAATTATAAATGTGGTGCAAAAACTACACCGCATTTGTTTGGTCAATTTTGACCCCTAAAATATAGCATAAAATGAAAAAAAATCAAAGCAAGGAAAGGCTACATACTATATTTCCTAATCCCTTAAGTTGTTGAAAGGTCTGCACACAATAGCCTCAATGAGAACTAACTGGAATGGGCACCATAGTTCTATTGCGCCACACAAGAATCTCACTCCAGAGCACTCAAAATCCTAAAAAAAAATGTACAAATGAGGATTAAGGACCCCTTTTGGCCAATTTATAGACCTTTTGTGGCAAAGGGGACCCCCCTTTATAACTAGGCACACCAACTTTGACCTTCAAACACAAAAACGGACACATTGAGTGCCCTAAAATTAAAATATTTTGCTACCAACATGTTTACCACTATTAAATTAGCCTATCAGAACAATTTGCATTTTTTTCCGAGGAGGCACCATGCTATTCCATCACCACTGGGGCAACTCTTGAACATGGATTTTTGAATTTTCTTTGGCACAACGCTATAAAAACACATTATATCAAAGAAGGGAAAAATCTAGATACCCAAAATTGTCATTGTCTGCAAGTAACACTTTTGTACTAACTTTCACCCATTTTCCCTAATGATTAAATAATACTGTATTATTTAATTATCATCAAATACCATATTCTACTATTAATTAAGTGAATTTGTGTTATTTAATTCATTCATTCTAATTCACCCTTTCTGATTGATTAAATAAATCCTATTTATTTTAATTATGTCCTAATTACCATTATTCTTCCTGACTAATGAAATAAACCTTGTATATTTAATTATGTTTTTAATTACACTTATTCCTCTATTTTAATTAAATAATTATCATTAATTGTTTAATTAATATTCAACACCTTCCTAATTTATTTTTTTATCAATTATTTAATTGACCACATTCACACTTCTAGATTAAATAATTGTTTAATTGTTTAATTCCTGTTTTTTCATCTCAACATTATCCATCTATTATTAACAAATAAACATTTTGTTTATTAATTAATCCTCACTTGCACGTTTCTCAAATAATTTATTTATTTAAATTAATTATTATCTCATGAATAATTCCCTCTTTCATAACGAACGCTCTCTTCCAGTCAACTGGATAATCAATTATAATTCATTGATCAATCGATTCACTTTACTCCCACTCACTTCGAGTCTTCAAATCAATCAATTTAGTTAACTAATTGTCAGTATTAGTTAATGCTTCAATCAATTCTCCATGTAACCAATTAACTAGAATCATGTAGCCAATTGCAATCAATTAATTGGAAAATCAATTCCACTCAACAATCCTCAACTATTGATCTTGATCTTGTACTTCTTAATTTGGATCATTCATTAAAATCAATCATTTCTATAAAATCAGCCCTCACATCTCATTGATGGATAACCATGAACTTTGGCATTTGTATCATTGCTATCATTTCACACACTTGATCTTAAGGTGAAAGAAGTGCATACTATACCCTGAGAAAAAAGCAAGCAAATGAGTACAATGGAAGTAATTCATGTCAACATGGTGAAAGCAAATGTATTGTTTAACTAATTTCAATTTCATTTGTGTTGCTTGTTTTCTATTGATTAATTTGGATTGCATTTAGGTATTGAGCTTTATATTTGTGGTTGTTGCTTTAATTCTTTATCTTCATTATGACTAATTTCCATTTTTCCAAGTTACAATATGAATACAAACATCCACAAATAAGAACAAGACCAAAGAGAGAACCTCCAAATCAAAACTGGTAGCATGTCCTTATACACACACCTCTAAATGTTAAGTTGTGATCTAAGTGTGATCTCCTCCATTAAACCCCGAGGAGAATAGTATTATCCACATCTAACCATAACCAATATGAATGCATCTCAAACCAAAGTAAGATCTAACCAAATCCATTCCCAAACCAAGGGGATAAGCTTAATAACATCTCCTAAACTCAATATTAATGAAATAAACTCACAATGCATAAGGAGATAAACATTGCAACACTCCTCAAAATCCAAAACCAAATAATCTCAAGATCCATATGCATGAGAATACAAAGCACAAAACATAATGCATCTATAGAGAAGGAAAATTCACTACCCCTAAGAGTCTTAGGTCATGTAAGATCCTAAGGGAGTGAACTAACCTAAACTACCTTAGACTACCTAATAAGTTGAAAAGGAAGGGTAAAAAAGGCTTTATTTCCCTTATATTTTATGATAGGAGTTTTTTGGAATCGGGTGAGAAGACCACAAAGGTCTCAAACTACAAACTAGACAACTCTCTGCTAGAGGACAACAACACAGGTGTTAGACTTCAATGCACCACACTGGAGTCTTAGAAACACACTGGCATCCTATACAAACAGAGGGTAAATTAGTAGCTAGAAACACACAAAGTCTACTGACAACTCAAATGTTCTGGTTTTACAGTTGGACTGGAATATGTGAAAAATGAAAAGTACAACAAGAAGAATACTTTAACTAGGAAATACAAAGTATTGTAGTGTAAAAATGATGAAGAAGAAAGAGGAAGAATGTCAACTTACTCAAGGTCTAGTTCTCTAGCTAGCTCCAAGAAAATGAATAACACCTACACACACAATAACAAGAAAAATGTTGGGGCTATATTTTAGAACTTGCCTCAATCAAGTCCCCATTCTGGTGTTCCCACCTCCATGAATAGCCAATAGACCACAAGATGTAGAAAAGTAATAAAAGAGTAGATAGAATAGACACAAAGAAGTAGAAAGCAGCGAAAATCCTAATGCTAATCTACAAGTAATATATTGCAAATAAAAAAATAGAAACAATATCACCTCCCTTTCTATGAGTGCTCAAGGTTGATAGAGAAAGGAGAAGAACAATATCACCACACCAATAGAGTAGAGATTTGACAACCTCCAATAAGAATGGCGCTAGAGATACAAGAACGATGTAGAAGTGAAGAGTAAGAGCAAGGGGGTGAAGCACAAAGTGAGAATGGGATAGAGAGTGAGAGAATGATCAAGAGAATTAATAGAGCCAAGAGAGAGATTGAGAGAGTGAAAGAATTGATTTTAAATGACCAATTTGGAGGAAAATAGTTGTTCCCAATGGTCAAGATTTGAAGAGGGACATTATGCTTGTCGTTGGCAAAGAATCATAACATCCCTAACATCTCCTAACATAGGAATATTCCCTTCACTGATACTAAACAATAGGGACATATGGAAAAGTGAGGCAAATGAGACAACTTTTTGCATTATCAAACTTGTAAGGCTAAACAGGGGTGAATTAATGGAAAATTGTACGGGGTGCAAATTTATGCCATTACATTTTCCCCCCACTTTAGCGAGCATATGTGTTAATGCATATATGAGCTAAAGTAGAAAGAGGTTGAAGAGAATATACCAAAAATATAGAGGAAGTGGTCCTTTGCTCTGGCATACCCTGACGTGAAAGAGGGAGATCCACCAAGATACGAAGATGACATAGGTCCTTGATCCTGCAAATCTAGCTATAATCTCACCACAAACATGTTAGGCTAAGGAAAAACATATTAGGCACAAAATATAATCATAATAGACAAAATTTCATAAGACACAAGGAGACACAATTTTGACACAAGCCAGCATAATAAGACACAATCTAATCAAATAAGACACAAGACACAATAATTAGATAGATAATCCTTTGGTTGCTTTAAACTACATTGTATGATAGTCACAGAATAGATGGATCTAACTAGGCTACCCCCAAGTTAGACGCCAAGATATAAGGCATCAAACAGCAAGACACACAATGTCGAATATAAGATAAAGAACACAAAGGAATCCTCCTCAAGACATCAAGACACCAATGAATCATTTTTAGAAATAAATTTTTAGAAAGGGATTCTTTTAGTAGGGAACTCTTCAATACATCAAGACACCAAGTAGCCCTTTTGAAAGAACACACCACTTGAACAACTTTCTAAAAGTTATTCTATCATCAAGGAATCCTTTTGAAAGATCTTTCATTAAGGAATCTATTGATGGGTGTTTTCGCACATTTTCTCAGCACAGGCAATGTGTATGTGCACTACCTCTCTTGAAAGGAAATATCCAATGACAAGTTGCTAAAAATCTCCCCAAGGTCTCTTGGGTGTCAGGTTATGACTTGCATGGAACTCCTCAATTGATGTTTGATGTGATTTTGTTGGTAATCACAGGGTGGACTTACATAGCTGGATGCAGAGTGGATCTTAAAATCTAAATTTTTTGAGATGGGAGTGAAGGTGCATTTTGTTGTAGGTTTGGACAGCAGTCTAAAACTTCAATGTTTTCTTTGAGTTTTGGCTTTACAATGTGCAATGAACCTTAGCATAGGTTGTTTCTAAAAAAATGGAAAAATAGCAAGGAAGAGGGAAGGTTCCTAGATCTGCAACTAACTGTGAACAGTAATCATGGAGTTCCTATCATGGACAACTTCCTTCAAACATAATTTCACTTAACCAGAAAATTCACAATCTCATGAAATTTGTGCTATCTTCTAAGGCTTGCAGGTATTTCACCATTCATTCATCATATACATGCATGAACAAAGATAAAAGTGTGGAGCATCTTTGAATTCAAGCCCAAACTAACTTTGCATAGCTATTTACTAGCAGCAAATAGCAAAAAGTATGGGCTAGGAAGGCATCTACACAACAACAATTTTCACAACTATAGAACAGCATTACTAAAATCTATCTAAGCAATTCAAATCTAACTTAAAACAACAATGTAAATCTAAATAAATCATCTAAAAATGGAGATTGAATCATGAAACATGTGAAGAACTTAGAAAATGCACCAAGTCAATGTATTTTCATTAGAAATTCCAGCAGCATGTCCTTACAACAACTCAACTCTCTTTGGAAATGAGACGAGACCCCCTATTTATAGTGCCCAAGAAGTAGAATGAATGACCAAGATTCAATCTTATTGTGTGGCCAAGATTCACTACAAACTAGGGTTCTACCTACCCCCCAAATATATTACAATTTAAAAATACAATTTTGTCCTCATCCCTATTTTGTCATCTAGTGACAACACTGTAGCATTTTGTCTTTTGTTGATTGCTCTTTCTGTTGTAGCTATTCCTTTAGAATCTCTTCACTGACAATAGGGTCACCCTCCTACTTCTTCAAAGTTGCATAATCCATGAATTTCAAGATTACTAGTTGGAGCTTGTCGACTTTTATAATCTCGGACCATAGTCCCTGATAACTCCATCCCTTAGAGTTGTCTTCAAACCTCTTCCAGTCTTCATTATATTTAGTGGTTTGATCTCTGAATAGCTCCAACTGGATGAAGGCATGGGTGGAAAAACTCATGAAATCCATTTTTATCTCATCTGACATCCCATCCTCCATCTTCTTCTGGAAATGAGGTTTTATCTTTTCTGGATCAATTTGTATTGCTGGCATGTCATATCCTAGCATTAGCTTCAGATATCGAGCATAATCTACCCTAATTTCTTTGACCCATTCGATATTTGGATCCACTTTATCCATTATCTACTCTAACCTTTCTCTTATGTTATCAAAGTCTCGCCTCCACACCTCCACTAGCCTTGATCTTTGGATAGGAGGACTTGTAACCTGTAGGGAAGTTAGAGCAGAGCCTTCTTGTATTCTCAAGGGACTGCTATAAATCGAAGAACTTGTTGGTTGTTCGAACAACACGACTGATACCCATGTTCCTGATGTATAGAACCTATCGGAACCAGCTCTCTATAGTTTTATCCAAGTTCTTTCTCTTTTCCAGTTTGTCAATCTATTCCTTGGACAGTAGTTGGGGTGGAGCAATGGACGTGGTAGGTATGTCTTCAACTGAAGACCATTGTTGAATGTAATCTGTCAAGGTGGCCACCTGTGTTTTGAGCTCATCTTTTGAGACCTTGTCTTTTTGTATTAGGTGCACCACCATAGCCACAGACTCCTCGAGATGCCCCACCTTTTTCTCTCTGATAGCAGTCCCCAAGTTAATGGTGGAGACATTATAGCTTACTCCCTCTTGGCCTACCACCAGTGTTGCTCTATGTACAATTTGGGACCTGGAAGCATCCATCGTTACCTTGGATCTAACTTTGGGCTTCTTCTCCTTCTTGGTTGAGATCTATGCTTGGGCTAGGATAGCCTCTAGCCTCGCTCTTGGGTCCTTCGAGGCGGGAGTCTTCTTTTCAAGCTGCTTCTCCAGCCACTTGGGCATAGTGGATTTTTCCTTGGGAAATTCTTGATCACCCTCACCTTCCCTTGTTTGGATTTTCATTTGTTCACCTATGAGAACCCTTTCCTCTACTTTAGTTTTGTCTCCTTCTTCCTCATCGGAGTCTTGGAGGAACATGCGGCGCTTGATGGGAGGCTTAGTAGGCAATTACTTCTGTGGGATTTCTTCTATCTCAATTCCTTTCCCTTTCTCTTCCTTAGTTTGTTTGTCCTTGTGCCCACGCTCCTCAGGTTTTTCCTCTTCTACATTCCCTTCCTCTTTATAAGGAGGTGGCACAACCTCCAGTTGTCCCCCTATAGGGAGTTCTATCATTTCCATTGTCCTACCACCTTCTTGCCCCTCTCTGGGAGGTGACCTTTTTGTCTCCTCTTCATCATGCTTCAGTTGTCTGGCCATTTCCTCTTTGAGATCATCATTGAAGGTTTGCACAATAGCTCTACCACATGTACCCTCCTCTTCATCTCTGCTCTCAAAAGATCATGTTCCTTCTTCCTCGTAGACCACCCTATCAATTTTCTGGTGTTCATACTTTAGGTGTTCATGGTACTCATCGACTTCCTCCTCCATTGCCTTCGAGGCTTCTTTCTCCTGCCTCTCCCATTCTTCAAAGATTAACATTGTGGCTTCCATTGCTGGCGGTCCTATTGGAGGTTGCGAAGGCATAGCACTGGCGAGGACCCGTGCTACGGCAGATTGAATGGTGGGATCCAAAAAGATCTAAGAAATTTAGGAGGGGACATTATGCATGTGTCACAAGAAAGCCTCTGGTAATGCTAGTGCGGGCATTGGTGTTGTCACTACTGCCAATGGCAGTGATTTAGTAGGTGACATGGTGGCGGAGGAATGCGGAGTAGTTGCGGCAGAGGAAGAGTCAATCATTATCATGGGCCCCGCTGAGGGAGAGGAGGCAAGATGGACTAAGATGTCCACTGCAGGTGGGGATGTAACAACCATGGCCTGGGAAATAGGCGTAAGGGTGGTGAAGATAGGGAGAGCTAGAGGAAGTCTTGGTTGATATGTCTGCCCTTCCTCACCCTCTTGAAGGGGATCTTCTTGAATTGGTGGCTACTCTGCGACACTTCTCATCCATTTGGGGCTCTTAGAAGGTGAGTCTCCTAAGTATTTCCTCGAATAAACTTTGGCGTTTGGAGACTGTTCCGCTTCGGTCCCTTTCGTCTTCTTTGATCTTGTGATCGGAGAAGATTCAGATGTCCCACCTGTTGAAGTTGTTGCAGAAACATCTTCTGTGGCACTAGGCTCACTCTTGAGCCCTTCATATGTTAGTACAACCCCTTGTTGCTTTCATTGGGCTACTTATCCATCAATCCATTCTTTGGTTTGATCCATGATTGGTTTAGTAAAAATGTCGAGTTCATCGACCTCCTATTCATCCCAATCTATCATTGACTGTGGTGTACCTGGGGTCCATGACGGTGCTCTTGTCCTCCTCGACCTGATTTGGTATGGGAAACAGTTGCACCCTTCTTACAAAGTATGCGGTCATCTGCATGTAATTCCTTGCATGCACCTCCTTGTCGTCTTGACAATTTGCCCAAAAATATTCAAGCTGATGTAGGTGGGCATACCCTGGTCCCAGTTCCTTTCTTATATTCCCATATGGGTCCATCCACGGGCGAGCAGTGTGTAGGTGAAAATGATACTCTGCCAATTCCTTTTTAGAATTCCTAGCACACTACAAAGTTTGTAACTTATACATCCTCTAACCAAAGGCTAAGGGATAGTGGATCCCTACCAAGTGTTTACCATTGAGGACTGGATGTATATGTTGTAGCTGCCAACAAAGTTATAACAATATGATTCGATCATTGGGATACTCGGGCAGCTTATTCAGCCTTTCTGTGAAACCCTAGGCATGAATATATGTGAATTTGGGGAACTGTAAAAATAAGAAGGCGTACTGCTCCAACAACACTTGCGCACTGTGTGAGACCCTTCTCTCAAAATCTTCTCCTAGCAGCCTGATGATGTGGTTGATGAAGTCGTCATTCACTTTGCAGTACTCCTTGAAGTTTCTGAATTATAGCTAGGGATATCAGTCATAGGCCTTCAATTTTTAGCTTGTCTCCTCATTGGGTGCCACAAATAATCTGTTGTATTGCCTCTACTCAGCCAGTGAATAGACCAGATAGGAGGTCATGTAAAATTTTGACCTCTTTTTCACATTCATAAACTGCTCGTGGAAGTAGTTGCTTATGATGCCTCCATAAGCCTAAAAAATGCCTCCATAAGACAAAATACACCATCCATTCCTAAAAAATGCAGTAGTGGGGAGGCCCATCACCCTGCTCAACATGGTTACTAGATCGTGGTAGTCCTCAAAGAAATCGTTGTGAAAGAGCTCTTGAGGAACCTTCGTAGCGATGTCTCTTTTCTCCTTAAGCTAGTATTGATTTATTAATTTCTTGCATCCCATCGGGTTTTCATCCCATGTTGCCTTTCCTTCCTCCATGGTGGGCATCTCCATCTCCTCAAAGGTAGGAATGTGAAAAGTTTTAGTAATTCCCTCAGCTGACATATTAGCAAGGATGTTGATGTCCCTATCAACGATGGTTCTTGTATTTGGCTAGTAGGCCTACCGGAAAGCCATGACCAATTCAGGGGCTATGAGAGACGGGGGGAAGCCTGTGGCTTTTGCAATCCCACTTTGGCAGATTGATCTAGCATTATCAATTTTTGGGTGGAATCTAACCCTTTGTTTGAACTCATCAATATCGATGTGGCTATTATTGATGTCTATGATCTCCTTCCAGTCGGTGATGATTTTTGAATATAGAGGCTCACCCTGGAAATGGTATTTCATTTGGTCTTTGTCCTCTCTTAACTGAGGAGTCTTTCCTGCTTTCTTTCCTTTGTCTTTCTCTGCAGTTGCCCCCGAGCGTCCTACACCCAATTCCATATATCCTACAAACATAGACATAATGAGTACAACCAATTACGACAGCATCAACATTAGTTAAAATCCATGGATAAAATCCAATTAGACATCATATGATTAATGAAGTTAAATTTTTACTTTCAGATGTCGTTAGTCATTTTTGAAGGGATTTTGGACAAACTAGGCTTAAGGGGTCGGACTTCCCTGGCAGGAATGTTTTTTTGAAAGGGTGAACAGGCTGGGGATCTTCGGGTGGTTTCTCCCTTCTTCACATGTTGAGGGTCTGAAAGGCTTGTATCAAAGAGGGTCAAATTTTAGCACATGGGTCGAGATTGGTTTTCAAATTTGAGGTTATTTTGACCACTTTAGGAGCATCCGGAGGTTTAGGGCCAGAAAGTTGTCAGGACTTTGTTGTTTGAAACAGCCTGGAAGAAACAGAGTTCTGAGGTCGAAACTCTGGGGCCTGGGACCTAGAAGGTCAAAAGACGGCTGATGGTTTCTTTAAACTTTGAAGCATTCAAGCTTGGAGGGGTGGAAAGTTGTTGGCGATTTGCCACTTAAAAATGGTGGATGCAGCACAAAAGTCCAGAGGGAGCAGCCCAGAGGATCGAACCCGATAGAGCATTTGGTTGCTGGTCTTCTTTGATAAGTTTCCCTAGGTAGTCGACGGGCCAGAACCCGGAGCTCGAGAAGACGTGTATACTTTGTCCCTTCGCATCAAATGAAGGTGAACGGAACCCCGGCAGGCTAAGCCCAGAAGGCAAGGTCAGCAAATGGAAGGTTGGGACCTGGGAGGCGGGGGGATGTAACCCGATAGCCATTTCAAATGACGGAGACTCCACGATGGCCTGCAGATAGAAGTCCACAGACCGGGACCCGGTAGCGCGTTGGAAAATGGATCCCAGAGGGTGGAAAGGCGCATTCACTTTGTCATTTGGGAATGGCAGGGGTGAGGCAGAGTCCCGGGGATGGAAGTCTGATGGGACGGGCCCGAGATGGATGAGAGCAGTCTCAAAAATTTTACAAATTTCAATGGGCAGAATTCGGTGAGCTGGGGCGCAAGGTTCGGGAAGGCGGTAGCCTTCCATAGTTTGGGAATGATGAACACCCGGGGGAAACCCAGCAAGGGAGTCCCAGCGAGGCGGGCCCACGGGGCTGAAATGAAGGCCGACTCAAGTGTTTGTTCATTAATTTTGACAGTGATTGGTCGGCGACGATCCAAGGTGACGAGCCTGAGAGGGCGTTTCGCCACTGGAAAAGGTTCTCGTTTTCTAAGTTTTTTAAATGGCGTCCAAAGGGGCCGGGCCCGGAGGGTGCAAACGCCTTGCGCGAAGAACGGCAACAGCATGGTTAGGTTTCAGCTTGATCTTTAGAGGTGATTTTGGGGGTCTTTCAAAATTTGGAAACATGGGTTTTGTAGGTTTTCTTATGATTTTTCAATTAAATGTATTTTTAGCCCATGTTCATTATTTTAAGCACAAAATCATGAAAAACCTCTCGGGAGGGTGGACGGAAAACCTACCTCAAAAGTCCAATGGGAGAAGAGGTGAAATCCACTTAGGGGAGGCCGAATGATGATCTCGGACGCAAGGGCAGCGAGCGATGGGTGCACTGATCTCCTCTGGAAAGCACTCTGATCTCTTCTAGAAAACCTAACAAATGAAATTGATAGGTCAGTCCCTATATTTATACCCTCATATGCATTTAATTCTTGTATTTAATGCCTGTATAGTAGGTCGTTGGGTTGGGTGAGTTCAAATTTATGGACAACAGCAGGAGGTCTGAGGCTTGAGGGTCGAAAGGACGTGGTTCGACGACTGTTTCAAAATGCACTTTGGAAGCAGACGGCGAAGGGAGACCCAGAGTCTGAACAGTGGAGCATCGTCAAAGTTTTGATGCTGGAAACAATGAAAATTGAAGGGAATTTTGGGGATGGAAGTCCAGTAGACTGGACCCGGCACAGGCAAAGGCAATCTGAAACTTGCAAATTTTAAACTGGTGGAAAACAGGGAACCGAGGCCCAGGGTTCAGGAAGGCAGGAGCCTTCCACCATTTGGGAACAGCGAACACCCAGGGGAAACCCAGCAAGGGAAGCCCGGCGGGGCGGGTCTATCAGGCCCCAAGGTCGCTAGCAAAAGCAAACTGCCAAGGAGAGTTCACAAGGCACTAGGACTTAGCCAAAATGAAGGGGATGAAACATGGTCAACCAAAGATGGGAGCTTGAAGGTAAGTTGACCATTTGGGACACCAAAAATGGGGGCACGTAAAATGAGGCGGTGATAAAACAACCCAGAAAAATGAAAGAAAAGAGGGTCCCCGTTCCGAATGAGGCGTGTGTGCTGAAGGCACAACAAAATCCATTAGAAAGAGTGCTCATTTTTCAAAGGAAATTTTGTAGGCTCTTTCATTAGAAGTAATACTTCTTTTTCAAAAGGAAATTTTTTAGACTCTTTCACTTATAGGATCCTTTTTGAAAGAAAATTTCATCAAGGAGTCCTTTTTTAGAGAATACATCCTTTTGGAAAATGATATTTTTCAACAATGGATTCTTTTATCAAGGAATTTATTGTAAAGAAATTTGACACCAAGGAATCCTTTTGAAAGAATTTTCCTTATTAAAAATTAGAGATGCCTGCTAGCCCCCTTAGGATGGTGTGTATTGCATGGAGTAGAACATGGCATCCTAAGGAGAGAGATGTTGTTGCATGCAATACATAGCAAGATGTATATGTGGTATGTTGTCACACACATGAGAGACAACACATTGAAACCACAACATCAAGAAACAAATAGACAAAGATGAAGAAATAAAGAGACAAGGTGATCTGAGAATTTGGGGTTATAACTATTCAGAGATATAAATAGATAGATATAATATAGTATATGTATGAACTATCATCAATCTCCAAATTTCTCAGAATGTGAAGAAGAGCACATGAAGATAGAGTAAAAAATATAAATTGGGTTAACATGGAAGAAGGCCTAAATAACCCTAACACTTTGCATCATCCCCAATATCGAAAAGCAATATTACAACACAGAGGAATGATGACACAAATAGAAGAAATTCATAACATATTTTCATGCATGTATCTGAGTACCTATAAGAGTAGCAAGGGTCCTCCGGGAAGGATGAAAAACATCAAAAATACAAGCATAGGGGAACAAAAACACACAAACAAATCTAATCTATAGATGTAGAAGAGGCATCACCCTAGTCCTCATCCACCAACAAGTTGTCCTGCTCCCAATGTAGATCATCATAAAGGGAGGAAGGATGAGTCTTCAAGAGCAGGTTAGCAAGGGTAGTATCCTCTAACTCACCAACAATAAAAACCAAGGAAGAAGGCCCCTTGAGGTCATCTTCACCGAGTTCCTATGAAGAAAAGGTCATTGATTTCACAAAAATCAAGGACAAAGCTGACATATCATCCATTGAGTTGAACATGCACTTCTTAGGAGTGCATTGTGTCAACTTAGCAGGAGAAAGACAAGACGCCCAAGGGTCATTTATGACCTCAACAAAAGGGGTAGTGACAAACTCCAGGGAAGCAGAGGCTACCTCTTTCATAAGGATGACACAAGCCAAGATAGAACTAGCCTCCAAAGAAGGCAACCCCTTCTTATGACCTGTAGCATAGAATAGAGACAGCTTGCTACTACGCTATCATAGAGGCCTTCACAGAAACAACATAGGGAGACAAAGAAAAACTAACCTTTGACATCAAGACCCTAGTCTTATATTTAACATAAGCTTTGTACAATAGATCTCCCCTTGGAGGGAGAGGTCCAACCAGGATGGGCTATAAGTGATCCAAAGAGAAGCCCCTACATGACACCAGTGGTTTGTAGTTGTGCATAGTGCCCTCATAGGGAATTTCAAACACTTGTTGACTATAGAGGAAACACTGTTCATAGAGGCTAGCCATGGAATGCCTAGCCTAACTTTGAATAGGCCAAATTTTGGAATCACAACAAATGTCACATCTATAGCCTTAGGTCCCACCAAGATTGACAAAGAAATGGTGCCCATAGGGGCAATAAATTTTTGTCATGAGTATGGAGAGTAGCATATGACTCTTCATATTTCTCCTTATGTAAACTATTTATGAACAATTTTTCCACCATTATTACATTCACTCGACTCGTCTGATCGACCCTAACACCAATCATGATTTTTTCATTAATTCGAGCAGGAATGTACAATGGGGAAGGCTCCTTATTTAGTGGCGAATCATGCGAGGTGAAAGTTATGTCAAGAATAACACTTGCATTCTCAGTAGGACTTATATGTGTGAATGAGACCATGTTCACATATTCAAACAGAACCAACTCAAAAGATGTAGAAGACTTTGTAACTATATTAGCAAAGTGAGAAGGAAATAGATCAATATAAATCTGCAACTCACTATTAGCCTTGGCTATAGATTTATTGTAGTTTTGTTTCCTTCCATTGAGATAGATAGTCCCATCATTGATGTGATCTTGAATATCATGACAAAGGCCTACCCATCGCTTAGTGTCATGTCCATGCACTCAATGGAATTGAAAAAATTGTTGTGTGTTGTACCACTCAGGATATGGCTCGAAAAGAGGTTGGAATTTTGGTAATGTTAAAATTTTATCTTTTAACAAATTTTTCAAAACAATAGTATAGGATTCAAATAGTTTTGTAAAAAGAGACCACATTTGCAATAGCCTTATTGCTTCTAGTATTGTCAAAAATTGACACTACTAATTGATTATTGGGATAGGAACATGAGGATGAACCCCCAATCTAAGTGAGTATTTGTTGGTACTCGCACAAAATTGCACATAGATGTGCAAAGGGAGGATACGTCATCAAGTCAAACTTTTCTTACCATGGTTTTTGCAAGTTCTCAATGAAGACCTTCTAAACATCAAAGTCAAGTAGAGGATAAGAGATTTGAGAAAGAAATGCTTGATAATGAGCGATGAAGTCAGTAACATTTTCATGGTCCCCTTTCTTGCATTGGTTGAGATCAAAGAAAGCCATGTTCGGCCCGATGTTATCTTGGAATTGTCTAAGGAACTAATTCACCAAATGATCAAACAAGAAGACAAAATTATCTGGCAAGGAACAATACCAATCAAGAGAAGCATCCTTGAGGGAATGCAGAGAAATATTTTCCATCAAAGCATCATGGTGGAGGAAGTCAGTGCACATAACATTGAATGATGATACGTGCATTTGAGGATCTCCACGACCACTATAATTTTTGAACTTTGGATTCTACATTCCCTAAGGGATAGGAGTGTTCAAAATGTTGATGGATAGAGGACAATGATGAAAGAAGGGTTGAAACATGGGTTGAGAAGAAGAGGCGGATAAGTTTGCCAACTAGTTTTGCATTTGTTCCATATTTTTCAATAAAGCATTCAAGATAGGATTGGAGGATGAAATAGGACTAGTGGAACCACTACTAGAACCACCAACCCCCATACTAATAGAGACCCTGACACTAGGACTAGTATGGATTCTAGGATTATCACCAGGAGAAAAAACATTACAAGTGGCAGAATTGAAACCCAAGGGTACCTTATTCACCTTAAAAGTGGGGGTTTTATTACGCCCAAAGGAAGTATTAACAAAAGGACCAATATTAGCCATACATACTAACACTCTAGGCATCGAGACTTCCAACTATATCTCAGCAATCTCAAAGCCAAGATCTTGTGCAGTACCCGAGTTAGAATTGTATGTTCGGACATGAGTATCCAAAATATCCGCAAGAACTCATAGAAGTTCTACATCTCACTGATCCTTATCCAGCATGGTTCTTAATCTGTTAACAATAATAGCTACTTGAGCAAGACTTTTATCTTTTTCCAAATACCACTCAAATTCTTCAAGCCTTCTATCTAGGGAAAGAATTTTCTCCACAGGGACCTCTAGAGCATGCTCTTCCTCCACATAAGAGGTAGAAGGAGAAGCAAAATATGTAGGAATATGAGGGTAGCTTCCCCAAATGGACTAGAAAATCTAGTAGACATTCCTGAAACTATTTCCTCAAAAGAACCACTCTGACTAGAGGTGACCTTCCTAGATTCCATTTTTATATGTCATAGACTTCTTCTAACATGTCTAGAGGTCATAGATTCCAGGTCATAAAGCTCATATAGCTTCATGACACAAAAATTTATAATGCACCCAAGATGCGAGAGAAATAATTACAACACAAAAAATGAAAAGGACATTCACATTAGATTCACCAAAGTGTAGACAAGGGGGATTCACTGCCCACGAGACTCTTAGGTCATGGAAGAGCCTAAGGGAGCGAACTTCCATAAGCTACCTTAGAATACCTAATAAGCTGAAAAGGAAGGGAAAACATGACTTTGTTTCCCTTATATTTTATGATAGGAGTTTTCTAGAATCGGGTGAGCAGACCACAAAGGTCTTAGACTGGAGGCCAAATGACTCTCTTCTAGAGGACGACAGCATGGGTGTCAGACTTTAGCATGCCACACTAGAGTCTCAGAGATGTGTTGGAATCCTATATGTCCATAGAGGGTCAATTAGCAACCAAAAACACATAAAGCCTACTGATAATCCAAATGTTCTAGTTTTACAATTTGACAAAAATATGTGAAAATGCAAAGTACAACAAGAAGAATAATTTAACTAGGAAATATAGACTATTCTAATGGGAAAATTATGAAGAAGAAAGAAGAAGAATGCCAACTTACTCAAGGTCCAATTCTCCAACTAGCTCTAAGCAAACAAATATCACCTACACACAAAGTAACAAGAAAAATGTTGGGGCTATGTTTTAGAACTTTCCTAAGTCAAGTCCCCATTTCGGTGTTCCCACCTCCACGAATAGCCAATAAGATACACAATGTAGAAAAGAAATAAAAGAGTAGATAGAATAGACAAAAAGAAGTAGAGAGAAACAACAATCTAAATTCTACTCTATAAGTAAGATAATGCAAATAAGCAAATAGACACAATATCACCTCCCTTTCTACAAGTGTTTAAGGCTAATAGAGAAAGGAGAAGAACAAGATCACTAAATTCCAATGAAGTAGAGCTTCGACAACCTACAATAACAATGGATCTAGAGTTTCAAGAATGATGTATAAGTGAAGAGAAAGAGCAAGGGGGTGAAGCATGAAGTGAGAATGGGATAGAGAGTGAGAGAGAATGATCAAGAAAATTGCTAAAACCAAGAGAGAGCTTGAGAGAGTGAAAGAATTAAGGTCAAATGACCAAATTGGAGGCAAACAATCATTCCCAATGGTCAAGATTTGAAGAGGGATGTTACACTTGTGGTTGGTAGAGAATCATAACGTCCCTAACATCTCCTGATACAAAAATCTTGCTAGGATGATAGTGCAGTGCACAAACATCCACACAACGTGCATGTGTCCTTGATAGAAATTCTATTCACGAACACTAAATGATAGGGACACATGGAAAAAGCGAGGAAAATGTGGTGATTTTTTGCAGTATTGGACTTGTAAGGCTAAAATGAGGGAAAATTAATGGGAAATTGTATGAGGTACAAATTTACACCATTATAACATCTAAAACCAATAATGGGAAATACCTCTCAAATGATTATCCATTGAGTGGACTAAGAGTGAGCAATGATAATTCTCCTCTAAGATATCCAAGTCATCATGAATTATCTAAGAATAATATCATCAAAGGTTCATGTTGAAATCACATCCAACCAAGGTGTAGGGTCCTTGGACTTTCCTACTAAAACCTCATCAAAAGAGTAATCATCTCAACACATTTATCTATTCCTAAGAGATATCTTAGCCTCATCTATGTCTCCAAGTACCCATGAGAAATGTTAATCAATCAATTCATGCCAAGATCCAAATGCAACATAGCATCATCATGAAAATCTCAAGCAAATGATCAATGTAGTCAATACCAAGAGAACCAACAAGATCAATGTCAAAGTTACATCTCAAGAATCAAGAACACATCATGACATCATGATCTCATATCTCCTCAAAAGAATATCATATTCACCAATGAAATTATCATGCTTCTAAGAGCACTTATATCATGCCAAAACTCTAAGCTAGCAATCAAGAGTACACCATGACGTAATAAAAAAAACCATCCTATCAAAAAATAATCACATGTTAAATGAAAAAACATGACACATCAAAATAAAGACTAAATATTCCTCCATGGCTAACCAAGATGTCAACATCTCAAAACTGCATGAAAATAACCACCTCTTATCAATGAAACCCAATATGTTGTTTATTGAGTAGAAGTTGGTAATGACATGAATTTTTATTTTTATTTTTATAAGGGAGCCTCATATGACAATGTTAGTTATTGTGAGTTATGGGACTCTCCTCTTTTTCTTATCCCTTCTACTTCTTCCATTTTCCTTTCCTCTATTTCCCTTGAATAATTTTTTGTTTTTTTTTTAGCTAGTTAGGGTAATATTAGTTTAGGCTCCACTATCAAATTGAGCTTCTCAAACAATTATTTTTAATACACTTGAAACAAACAAAAAAGCCTCTTGTTATAATAAAATCTCACCTGCCATTGAGTAAATCCTCCAAAGCCAAAACCTTACAATTGTAAGACCTTGTGGAGATTGCAAAATCTTATTTCGAGGGAGGAATCATCACTTGATTCTTGATGTGTTAGATTGTACTCCATTTTGTAATGCAAAACTTACAATACTTTATCATCCTATATATTATACATAATTATCACATAATGTATCCATTAGTCTTTTACATGATTCATATACTTACGTGTTTATTTCCATTTTTTTTTTCAATCGATAATATAGTTACTTTTATTAATAATAAAAATAAAATATTACAAAGCTAACCACATTACAGTTTCAATTAAAATCCCTTCCAAACCCTGTCACTTCTCATTTAGACACCCATAAACCCACCAATAATTTATGTTGAAATTACAAACTAAATTTCATTACAAACAACAAACAAGCTTAAAGCCAACCATCCCTATAGAACCTATTAATAAGTCAAAATATTGAAGCATTATTTGATCTTCCTTTGGACTGAGATAGAAGGATCATTGCAATTCTTCTTTTCCATCTTTTCTTTCTTCCCCTTGATTGTTTGCCACCCGTCCTCCACCCTTGCAGCCTCCTTCTTCCATTCCAAAGAATTTACCCGAGGGCTCTTCCAAGCTCCATTGTAACTAGTAATATTTTGCTGGCTCTAACCGTCAGCCTTTCATTTCCCAACATATTTCTCATGTGGCCTCATCACACCTTTTTTCTCCTGACACTCTAGTGTTGCATCCCCATCTTTCAATATCAACTCTTTATCCCTTCCATTAAGAACATCTTTGGCACTATTCCCAGCCAAACTCCCCTCCTGTGTTAGAGCAGCATTATTCTGTGGTTAATCCTCCCTTCTAACCTCATTCACCAACACCTTCTCTACTAGATTGGAATCCCCAGAGGCTCGTCCCTCCTCCTCACTACCTTTCAACTGAACATTCACTTGTTTATTCTTATGTTTCTCCATAGTGTAGTACTAGGGAGCTACATCTTTCCACCAAGAAGCAGATTTGCTTGTTCTGTATTTGGTGCATTTAGCAGCTAAATGCCCAATTTGATAATAGATTCTACACCTAAAGGGTACCCCTTCATAGTCTAGGGGCTTCACCCAACATCCCTTTGAATTTTTTAGCCGAATATCCTCTGGAGGCACCATGGACACATTCATTTCTACCAAAATTCGAGCATAAGTCAAATGCATAAGATTTGAAGAACCCTCATCCACCATTAAAAGCTTCCTAAAGATATCCCTACAACCTCCAAGCATGAATCAAACTAGAACTATAGGGGGAGATTAGGAAGTCTCGCCCAAAGAGGAACCCTTTCAAACACTTTAGTGGTTGGGTTAAAAGTCGGATGCCATGGCTTTAACATCAAAGTATATTTTTCCTCCCAATCCCAATGATAATCACAAAGGATCTTATTTCTATCATGTTCCTTTTCAAAAACAACAATGAAGAAGCCTTTAGCCATAGGATAAATTTGAACAAACCCTTCCAGAACAGGCTTCCAGTGGTCTAAGATCCACTGGTGAAGATCAATCAAGCTTGGCAAGAATCCCTTAAATCTCTCAATCAAGCCCAACCCAAAAAAAAAATTCATTAAAAGCCACTTCTCATTCCAAATCCCCATCTAGTTCCAACGTGATTGTTTTAGAAGATGGGTGGAAAGAAAATTTCCCTCCACCTTCTCTTGTAGACCTTTTAGTTGGATGATTCGTTGCATTACAATGGCCATACTTGTGCCCCTTGAGTTCAATCTTCTTTGACCCCTTAACAGCTCCTTCTTCCTCTGAAGTAATGACTCTCGATTGTCCTCTTTTCTGAAGCAAGCCACCTTTTTCTGGAGCAAACCCTCCATCACACTATCCTGAGGGCTTCCCTGCATTTTCTATTTGGCTGACATGCAGAGAAGAAACCACCCCACCCCTACCTGTTGCAACCTTGAAAGAATGCTTTGCAGCCTCTCTCTGATCTCACTGCGCAAATCTGACGCCTTCCCTCACACCGGATGCTTCACCATTTGGGTTTAAAATCTTTCCCTCAGTCTTTGTTTAGGTGGCCTAGTCTGGCACCTCCTTTCCTCCTTTGCCACTAAGTCGCAAGACCTGAGATCTTCCTAGAGAGATCTTCAAACTATTCAAAACCCTAGCCTCAACTGAGAGACATAGATGACTGTTAACGTCCATGACTTTGACTTGATGCTTCAAGCAAATTTCCATATTATATTTACTTTCATGTATAGTTTTTTTACTAATTTAATTCCTTGCCTCCTTTTGATACAACCAATTCAAGGGTTCATATATTGGCACTATTATTCTTATAATTTTTTAGGTAGTGATAGGTGTTATAAGAACACAACCATAATTGACTAGAAAACTTGATCACATTTTATAATTAAGCAAATAACATCTTCCCACAATCTAGTGGAGTCACATGGCTATAATCAAGTAGAAAATTTTGTATCATTTTTCAAACTAGTGGAATCTTTATAATTTTTCTCATTTTTTATTGCCTCAATTCATAAACAATTGGCAAGTTGATGTTTTGTATCATATTCATTTGTGAGATAGAAGTGGCTCAGTTTTTATTATTTCTCTTTTTTTTAGGATTTATGGAGTGCATATATTGAAGTGCATACTTACAAAATCACACCTTGTAGGGTTAATTACTTTATATGAAACCTATAATGATATTATTTAAGTATTTAAATATTTACTTTACATGTAAGTTTGTGAGTACTACATAATTCGAGATACATTGTCATTTTAGGATTCACATGCACCTCAAAGTGAGGGAAAATATAATGGTGAACTATGTATACACATATCATTCACATATTTTCTTTCCTATTTTGAGGAAGTGTCTTGATGTATGTATATAGTGACAAGTGGCACTATCTTGTATAAAGTTGTGCTCATTTCCCTAGCCTTTAATCCATCCATATGCACATATATCCCTATAGATTTAGCTTTACCCTATCATTATCATATATACTTCTCAGCATTCACCTTATTCACCATATTTATCACATTTATATATTCATCTACCTTCAACTATCCATTTTTCGTTTAGATTTGACTATCAACCCATTCTAGGATAGCTCTATGGTTTTGGGGATAACCCTACAAATGTAATTTGACCCTTTCATAGTAAAATTAAAATTTAACATTTGTCTAGTTATACTCATTCACCCTGTTTCCTTGAAATCTCATCATTATCTAGAGCACTGCAATAATTGATAACACATTTTAATTTTGTGCAATAAAATGAGTAACAATTTACATACTTAGAGAACTTATCTATTTTTATTCTTGTTCACTTTTAGGGGTTGATTTAAGAGAACATACTTTTCTATGACAAATAAACTATGCTTAAGGTATTTTTAAATACCACTAAGTCCCTAGATATTTAGGAAGAGTAAGGAAAACCATTATCTATCAATCCAAGTTGTAGAATAAGACATCATTGTGGGTAGGGATGATTCTAAACTAAGAGTATATATCCACAACCGGAGTTTTATCGCAAATCCATGAACTTGTCATGTGATAGGACATAGATCTAGCATGAAAATTAAAACACAATGCCTATAAAAAAGCATCATTTTGTAAATGTACACATTCTAATAACACAATCTTCTCCTTTCATTAAATGAAATAATACCCATCTTCACATTCACATTTCTAAAATAACTTATAATCTTATTTAATTTTCAATTATCATTTCATATTTAATTAATCTAAACTAATTATACTTAATTATATTTGATTAAATTAACTATTTTCATTTATAAAATATTTATTTATTTATTTATAATTATCTAATTATCAATTAAAATTAAATGCTAAATGATGACAATGATAATATCTCTCATTTAAATGGAGTTATTTTAGCTTAATCCAAAGCAAATTTATTTTTGTTTAACAAATTTGAAATGAAATTGATAATCTAACAAAATGCTAGTTATTGTCAACGAAGGTTAGGTTAAATCCCCATGAGCACATAAGTGGAGACCCATCTAAAATGATATCTATTATTTTATTTGATAACTTTAAGGTGATTTCATAATTTAGTAAAAATATTAGAGTTAAATGGCCATTTTGAAATTTCTTTTAATTGAACGAATTATTTTGAGACAATTGAAGAAGCTTGGAAATTTCAAATAATAATTATTTATTCATTCCTTTATGATATTATAGTTGAACTTGTGTTTGATTATGATTACTTGGGAAGGACCTAAGAACAATCTATTTTACTAAGTTAAAAGCAACAATAATGGCATACATTCAAATGAGCATATTTTAAGATAATCTTAGTGAGGTAGTTTATAAATAAATACTTTTATATGAAATTGTTTTTTTTTTTTTTGTTGTTTTAAGTGAAATATAATATAATGAGTAAATGAATATTTAAATTACAAGTTGTATTTTAATTATTTTTTTATGTGTAGGAAAATTAGTCCATCAAAATCATTTAAAAGTCGAATCTAGTCAATCACACTTTCATATTTAAATTAGAAGTTGTCTTTTAATTAAATTGTTATGAGTAGGAAAATTAATCTATTAAAATCATTTAAAAGTTGAATCTATTCGATCACATTTTCAAAATTTGAATCTCGATAAATGACATAATAAAAAAACATAAAATTATCTTTACTAATTAAACTACAACTTTCAATTGTCAAATTTTATTATCTTTTTTAATGATAAATATTCAATAATTCAAAATAAATTTAGATACCATTTTAAAATAAAATTGCTCTTTCTAATACTTTAAAGTGTAAATGGAGCACTTATAGAATGATAAAACAACAAATCCCAATTTCAATTTTGGCAATCAAATTGATTGATTTTTAAGCATAAGTCCTTTTACCCTTAATTTCCATGAGAGGAAATATTTTATCCTTACAAAAGTGGTCAAATCCTTGTCCACAATAAATAGTCAAATATTAGTGACCTCATAAAGACACATAACTTAAGTCCTCCAAGAAAATTGTCTTTTGTCCAAATTGTTTATGAAATATTAAAAAAGACTTTATTCTTTGCTCCCAAGAAAATTGTTTGGACCCCAAAACATTCTTTAAATAAAGGTCATGTGACAAGGATGGATGGCCTCTTAGACCATGAGAATGATGTCACATAACAAGAAAACAAATCCAGCCAGAATTACAAAATGAATTTTCTTTAAGGATGCTTTTACTTTGAAGGCTACAAACAATTTTGGGTTTATATGGATTATTAATTAAAGAAAAAATATTAAATAATAATTATATTTTTGTTTTTTTAGGTTAGATTGATGGGTTAGTAGTTGAGTGTTTGTTAACATTTAATTTAGGTATAGTTTTATTGATATCGCAGATATAATTTATTTAATCATCTAGTTAATTAGTATAAATGTGTTTATTTGATTTTTCAAATATCAAATTAGATTGTTACTTTAAAGCCCATTTTAGATAGTTTGATGTTTTGGCTCTTGTTTATTGTTAATCATATATTCTCTAGCTACTATTATATATTGATAGTATGTCTTTTTTCTAAGCAACGAATTGTATTGTAAATATGTATTTATATATTTTTTAATATATATTCTCTTCAACAAAAAGTATTAAAGAATGTTATTAAATTTCACCCTCATTTTATTATATCTAGAGTTAGGTATTGTGTAGAAGTTTGGAAGAAATTTTAGAGATGAAAAAATATAAACAATAAATAGGCTAGTAAATTAATTACTTCAATCAATTTTAGATATAAGAGTTGAATTGATAAGTGTTAAAAAATATTATTATAATAATAAATATGTGAGGATGCTCTTAATTTTGTGTGTGATAAGGAATAATCTATTGAAATGTACACCTTAATAGTTTGAGTTGGAAATATGCTAATAGATCTATATTCTGAAGCCTAAATAATGCCATGCCTAGAATTAAACACTATAAGTACCTAGTTTTATGGGAGGGAATTTACAACTTTTTTTATTGTAGTCTAGCCATGTTATACTAATTCAACAATGTATGAACAAGATTAAAGACATGTCACATGTATTGCAAATGGCTAGGTATATGTTCTTATGTGTGTAAATGTTGGTGCAATGATTGTTCTAGATGCTTCAATTCTTAATTTTAGTAGATTGTGGGTAATTATATTGTTATCTCATGATGCCTAAATAGTTTAGGAATTTATCCTTTTATACAAAACCTTACAAATCAAATTTGGATATTTCTCACATGAATCAGAGGGTAGCTACTAGTAAGGATTGGGTCAACTTGAGCTCATAATTACATTTAAATTTAAAAATGGAGGTCAAGACCACTCTATCAATCCTAATCTAGGGTAAATAATATTTTAGTCTTAATAGAAATTCATCAATTCATTTGATAACATGGTCATAATGGGCCCTATTGGATAGTTGAGTGTGCAATTAAACATTTATGCCTATATTGGGGTAGCATCTCCATATATTGTGTTCCTATTTGCAATGGAAAAATAATCAAATAAGTTGTTTGCATCTATACCCTTAATGTGTATTCCCCTTCCATTGAATCTATCTCACTTTTTCCAATCTATCATATCCAACCTTAGTTTAAATATTAAACCCAAATTTCAAGTGCACCAAAGGTTCTCTAAGGTCTGCTTAACCTAAGGTATCACATTTATATTGGCTAAATTGTGTGTGTTGACACTTGTGTGACCTTGCATAATAGATGAGTAGACCAAATAACTTAACATGACCACTAACATCACCATTTCATATATTAATTGTATTAAAATAACCTATACATTAAACATCAACATTATGACACATGAGTTAACCTGATTCTTTAACGTACATTTTTTAATAATTATTTACAATCAAATCACAATTATTATCTTTTTGTTACTACAAGGGTGTCCCCACGACCCAGCCTAGTGGCCTAGTTGCTCGCATCTTAGGTACATAGGGTGAGCTGGGGCAAGATTAGTCCCTTGAAACTAAGATCCCTCGCCCGCAAGAAGTCTCACCTCTTAAACCCGAGAATGGAGTTGAACCTGAGACCAATGGAGAGCAAACCCACTACCCAAGCCAACTCAACTACCCATTAGGGCTACAATCAAATCATTTTTTTAAAAGGTGCAACACACCCATATTATTAGGGGTAAACGCTTTTGACCGGAGCTACGAAATGGGAACAAGAATCCACAAGAAACTACCAAACCCGTGAGTGCATTGACCCAGCAAAGGCATAAGGCCTGCAAGCTCTTTGGCCCAATGAGGGTTTGAACCCTGATGGTCGTCACTACAACCAAGCAACTTAACCACCAAACCACGCCCTCATCGATGACTACAGTCAAATCATAATTATTATTCATATATAACAATTAATATTACCTTTATTATTCTTTTATACATTACATTTTGATAAAAATATAATGAATTTCTAAAATAAATTGTTTAAAAATACTAAACAAACAACTTTAAGAACTTTTAAAAAAATAATAATAATAATAATTTATTCCATAAAATTAACAAGGATACAATTTATCAATTAGTTTAACTCCTACACTAAAACTAATAATAATAAGTGAATAATGTAAGATCTCCTTACTAAACATATATTCCAATTACACAAATAATAAGACAAGCTCTTTGCAGAGACTATTTGGACTATTTGGAGACAATGTGTGACAACCACATTTGCCACATGGCACACATAGAGCCATCTTAGGCTTTTACTTACCATTTGAAAAGTCTCTTTTGTGATGGATTTGATTTCATCAATTACAGTAGAATAAAATATTTTTCAATTTTTAATTACAAACACCTTCCATCAATACTATAATAAATATAATATAATTAAACATGCCGTCCTAGGGCTTCAAACTTTGAGGGGACATTAATGGTTCAAGTCCTTAGGCACAACTTTTAGGTGTCCCTAGGGGCAACATTTGAACAAGACACTTGGTGGGTGATGTCATTGTTTCTTTGAACTTAGAGAATTTACGCAAAAAAGCAAAGTTAAACAAACAAACAAAAGTTGGAAATAGTGTTTTATGATTTGTTAAACAATAAACATATAAAAACAAAGCATGCGTAGTGAAACAGTTTTATATGGATTAATTTTTACTTAGGATAAAATGTTAGACCAAAGTTATAGCCAATAGGATTCACCCAAGTGTTTTGGGGAAGCGTGCACTCTTTCTAATAATAAATATTGGTTTAAAGGTAGTTATACCTACTTCAACTTTTAAAGATCAAATTAGAAGGGATTAATTAGGGGTAAAGTAAATTCAATGTTTTTATTAGCATGATTCATGTCGGGTTATTGCTTTGGTTTTTAGTAAAAGTAGTTTTGTAGACATTCTATTAATAATGGTAAAGAAATAGCATGAATGGGTAGTAGAGTTGGCTTGGGTAGTGGGTTTGCTCTCCATTGGTCTCGAGTTCGACTCCACTCTTGGGTTTAAGAGGTGGGACTTCTTGGGGGCGGGGGATCTCACTCGCAGGGGACTAGTCTCGTCCTAGCTCGCCTCAGGTACCCAAGGTACGGGTTGTTGGGTCGTTGGGCTAGGTCACGGGGACACCCTTGTAGTATCAAATAATAATAATAATAATAATAATGGTAAAGAAATATAATATATTTTAATTAAAAAATGGTTTAAAACTAGTACTTGCATTTAAAGGAGGTTCAAGGATTATGTCGATAGAAAATTATATATGTTAAAATGTTAGAGAGTATATGTCAAATAATTAATAATGATAATTGTTTAAAATAAGTGTTAAACAATTAATAATAAGTGTTAAATAATGGAATGAAATAAAATTAGACGGATCTAGAATTTTCCAAGTAAAGAAAATAGATGTTAGCTAATTTTGAAATATTTGCATGTAGATTTAAAACATAAAGCAATGAAAATGAAAAATAAAAGTTGCCACCAAATTGGTAAAAAACACTCCAAATGGAAATAGAATGTTCCCACCCAATTGAAAAATAAATATTTATCCAGCTTTTACATGATAAGTGAGATTTTCGAGGCTTTCATCCGATATTTTGGAAGCTTTTACCACTGATTTGCCATTAAGCAACAATTGATTTACCATTAAATGGAAATAGAAACCTGTTTTCCAATGACTCAATAGTTGTTTGTAGGCATGAGATTTATTTTAGACTAAAATCTCACACTATATGTAGTCTATCAGCTAATTATATGAAAGTTTTGTTAAAAATATTGTATGGGATGATATATGTGTATATGTATATGTAATTTTTTAAAATTGTATAAAAATTTTGTTAGAAATATTGTATTGGATAATATATGTATATGTATATATGTATTTTAAGTTATATGAAATTTGTTTCAAGTTTTTGGCTTTGAATTTATAATTTTTATATTAATTTTTTTTCTAAATTTAGTAAATATTTTTACTTCATTTATTTTATAGTTGTGATAAATTATATGATAAAATTTTAAAAATTAGAAATTACAAGTAAAAATATTTAGTTATTTTTTGTAGTTCATAAATATTTTTCTATTGTTTTGATTATAACTTTTGAAACATAGCTTATAAGTGTTTATTCTTAGATGTGTCAAAGTCATAATGATGATATTTGAAATTGGTTAGGATAGAATTCATGTATGTAAATGAATTGGATCAAAGCTACGAGTGCATATCTAAACATTATATGTAAAATATGATGTGCAAATAAAAATTATCCTAGTAAATATTATTCTTGTGAATTAGTTCACCTAAATGTTTATAACTTGCATTTGAAAGAAGGGGTTTTAATAGACATCACTTAGAAGTTTTCCAAAAATAATATTAGTAAAAATTATTCTTGTGAATTAGTTCACTTAAATGTCTATAGGTTGCATTTGAAAGAAGGGATTTTAATAGACACCATTTACAAGTTTTCCAAGTTAGGAGTATTCTCTTTTAATCAAACCCATGTTGCCAATTTAATGGTTTGATGAAAAGGATCAAAGATAGCAAGAAAAAATATTGCAATACCATGGATGATTATGTAAGTTGACAATGTATTGTTGATGACCAATGATGTACTATGATACTCCATTTTCTTAGGTTTCCTTGATTCTAAATGATTTGAAATGAATTATGATATCCTTAAATACATCACCCTTGCACACAAGTTAATAAATTTCACTCTCAATTTGACACTTTATTATTATATGAAGGGAATTGACAACATCCTAAATTTAGTTATGAATTTTAGAAGTTTGGAGGTTATGTCTACATTTTCTAAAACTAACCTAGGTCAATTTGAGATACTTGAATTTGACATAAGTAATGTATGAATTGAAGATCAAGACCAATCCCTAGGGATGTATGTATATGGGATTAAGTTAGGTTCAAGTTATTTTTCATATTTTATGTTGAAATGTGTCATGTGTACAGTATTCATTGCATTAAGGATAACCTTATCAAAATGGGTCCAAAATGAAGGGAAAAAGTGTCGAGTATATATTTTCACCATTACACCTTGCCCCCATTTTGACTTGCATGTGACCTACTATGAAGATGCATGTTAAAGTAAAATAAGTATGTAATATGAAGATAAATTATTCAAACACTCACAAAAAGGATGAAAATAATTATATAAATTTGTGTACTCACCTTATAATGAACACTTCATCTTGAAACCTATAAGGTAGACAATTTTAATGAGAAGAATTTTCCAACCACTTAAAATAGGAAAAAACTATAAATTAATTAAAAATTCAAAAATAAAAAAGGTAAAAAAAATGTGTATAGGATTTCACCTAATATAGAAATAAAATTCTTCCAAGTTGATAAAAGTAATGTAACTCCATCTTGAAATAGAAGTGATAATGAGTTAGTCATTGCAACAATTCTCATCAAACTAATGTTAGTGATATTATTTTTCCCCTTCCAATTTGTTGATGTAAGAAATTGGAGGACATTAGAAAATAAAATGATCGTAGATGTCATCATATGATAAAATTATAATAACATAGTAAGATGAGAATGTGAAAGCATGTGTAAACAAGCAACCAAAATTAGCCCTAGTGTTATTTCTAACGAGGGAAATTAACAAGTGCTAAAATATTGTCATGGAAGTATAAAAAATATTGAATTTCTTCATTGTAAATAGTAATAAAATATAATTTCCATAAACGTGTGATCATAAGATGCAAATGTGATAATCATGAACATGCATAAGAATAAGAACTTATAAGATATAAGTGTGCCAATGTAACTATAATTAAAAATAAGATAATATAGGTACATAATCAATCTTGACAATGATTGGATATAAACATGATACTTGCATATGATCCATAGGATAAAAACGAGAAAAACATCATAAGAAATAAGACATAATAGAAAGGATAAGTGAGATGGGAATTCATAAGGAATGGAGGCTTGCAATAAATTGAAATAGATTATGCAAGATCCTTAATAATATTATAGGAGAAACAATGCAAGTGAGAAAATATCTATATAAATTCTAAAAAAATAACATATAAGAGAACTCAAGATATTCTTTGGGAAAACCAAACAAAAAAAGTGTATTCAATATATTAATATCAACAGGAATATTACAATACATTGTTGATTTTAGTGCTTCTAATTGATATCTTCACTTGGATTATGGATTCAACTTGGTAGCATAACCCAATAATAAAATTACCATATAATCTCATATTTCCATACTTTCTTAGACCAAGGATATCTAAGAAATTAATAATGGATTCTCAAAATCATGAGCCAATTCTTTTTCTACCTAGTAAAAGTTGGACCTAATTTCCCCTTTGAAGAGTAACTCCTAGAATAAAATGCAACTCTCAATGATGACCTTTAACCCTTATGACCAAAAGGGTCATGTTGGGATTCAATTTTGTAAGGTCAATTTTTTTTTAGCCCCTTCCGCTTCCTAGCATGTATTGACCCTACTTGGCCTTAATTTATAACCAATCTGAGAAGACTTAAGTGGGTATCCCTTGGTCAAAATTTCTTATATGCTATCAAATTCTATACCCCATGTGCATGCAATATTTTTTAGTTGTCGAAATCCTAAAAAATGTCTAAGTGTAGGGGTTGTAGTTTAAAATATCTAAGTGTAGGCCCTATTTTGGAGGATGTAAAGTGTCAAGAGAAAAATATTAAATTTTTTCTTTGGTTTTGCAAATAGGTTTTCTTGATAAATGTCTAAATGGGCCATGTAATGCTTAATTTAGGACATTAGATGTACAATTGGGTCCATGCACTCAGGGGAGAGAAACAACATAGTGTGAAATTGTCAAGGGTGACAATTTGTGATGCTACATGTAGCCCCCACTTTAGTGAGAGTATGAATATACTCTCAGACTCACACTAAAGTAGAAACTATGTCAAGATGGGTTTCATTGTCTAAATTTTGAAGAGATAGGATGACGATGAATCTAGGGAGAGTGCAAAAGCCCCATGATTCAAGATCCTATGGAAAACCAACATAAAGGAAAGGTAACACACATACATGTAATGTAGCAAGAAAAAACAAAATGTATATGACAAAAACACAATCAAAATTAAAAGGAGGGTATGAAAATCACGAACTAGAAAGTTATGTTATGCTAGGATCCATACCTAAGGTGTTCATGACTCATAGGCTAACAAAGTTTGATATTTGCTAGGTGAATCATGAACCAAAGGCACAATGGTCTAGTGAAGTTTGATATTCTCTAGGTGATCCTTTGAAACAAATGTAGCAAAATGAGAAACACACAAGGACTAGTGAGGATTGGTTTTCACTAGGTGTGTACCCATGTCAACCATGTCAAGAGTTATAGTCCCAATAACTCTAATAGGGTTCTACGTAAATGATCAAAATGCTATGCCAATGCATCACTAAGTCCAGTGTGTGTGAAAAAAGTGAAGAAAAATGTTATCCCAATGCATCACCAAGTCCAACATGTGTGAACAAAGTGTTCAAGAAAAATGGTATTCCAATGCATCACTAAGTCCAGTGCATGTAATCAAAGTGAAGAAAAATGTTATGCCAACACATCACTATATCTAGTGCATGTGAAGAAAAAAAGCACATCATAGAATGTATGCCCCCACCTTAAAGTAATTTCTAAACACCATGCTATGAGCAATTGCTTTAAGGTATAAAAAATGATAAATGACATGTGATAAAGTCATGATAGCTTACTTGGAAAGCTCTATTCCAATGATATGTTTCTAAATGAAGCTAACTCATGATAAGGGGTTGCACCCAATGCAATGCAACAAACAACATAAAATATGAACACATAAGGGACCCACGAATCTGAGGTCAATATATATCTTTTCTACCACAATGTAAATGAGCTTGAAATTGATAACATTCCTCAAATACTCATAGAACTATGAACACAATGAAAGATTGGCACATAGAGAAAACAAACAAACTTTTGGTTCAACATAGAAGAGACTTGTTGTGCCTTTGCACTCATGCCCCATTTTGTCTTTGGAAAAATGGGGACCCCCCTCTTTTCTTTTTGCATGTTGTTCTTCTTCTTTAGTCCTTTTGTCTCTCATTCTTTCTTCTTAATTTCCTTATCCCTCTCTTCCTTGTTCCCCTTCTCTCTTTTTCTTTTCCTTCTTTTCTTTCTTTTGAGTACCCTTTCGGGTGTCAGAAGTTTTAGCTTCTTTGTGTTGGTATACCTTTATCATCAAGCCCAATCCTTGATCCCTATTTCAGTACTTGGTGTCTTTTTGTCTTTCGCCCTTTCAAGTTAGGCCTCAGACTTACCAAGGTTTTCCTCCCTTTGTGCCTTATAATTTTTTAAATTTGAAACACATGTCAGACGTCGAGCATCTCGAATTTTACTTACCCTTTACACTAAAAAACTAACACAAGGTATGGTGAAACCTTGATCCCCAACCAACGACCTTACCTTTTACTTAGCTGATTTGATAAATCACTTTTAGACATCGGACTTTAGATATCCTTCTTGCCTATTGCTTATAGAGGTGAAAAGGGTATTGATGATCCCCAACCTATGATCCTTGATTTTTTGTGTAACATTACACTTAGCTAAATTCCTTGTCTTCATTTTATTCTTTCGGATAACGAACATCGGGGATCTCATTTGTTTGTTTCCTTATAGAGGTAGGAGGTATGACCAACCCTCAACCTCTGATGTATGCCATCACAAAGGATTGTTTTCATCATGGTAAAATTTCCAAGTAATCCTTCATTTTGTCACTTTCAAAACAAAGATCAAAAAAAATGTCAATCGTGCCTCAGGCGTTGGGATTTTGTTTTAAGTAATACTTAAGTAAAACATGAAAACGAAAAGATGAAACCCCACAGCCCAATCTTTGAAACCCTTTTGAACTTCGCAAGTCGGTAATACCGTTTACACAGTGCTGATAACAACAATGAAAAGGGAAAAATGGATCCCCAATCCCTGACACCCAATCAAGCACTAATATCCCTTGGAATAGTTTTCATTGACAAGAAAAGGACCATGCATGATACCCCTAATCTTCGATGCCCGATGAGAGGAAAATTCAACAAAGTAAATTCATTTCATAGGTATTGGGAATAGGGGATTCTCAATCCCCGATACCTGAAGGTTTTAATAAATAAAAGATGAAAGCTTAAATGTATATGCTTATGGTAAAGGTTAAGGGGTAAGCCTAAAGGCCAATCCCCAAAAATTTTACATAACTCCCGCTTGAGAAGTTATAATTTTGAAATGAAGTTGATATAGTCTAACATAAATTATTGTTTAGGTTTTCTCTTCTTAGTATGAAAATGCTAATACATGGTATTGGCATTTACATAAGATATGCCTCTAAAATATTTAGAAGAAATGAAGTATCAATACAAGGGTTATTATTTGTGTTGGATTTTGGGTGTTTAAAATTTTTTGGGCACCACTCCTAAAGATAACAAGATATGCCTCTAAAATATTTAGAAGAAATGAAGTATCAATACAAGGGTTATTGTTTGTGTTGGATTTTGGGTGTTTAAAATTTTTTGGGCACCACTCCTAAAGATAACAAGTTCTTTTGTCCAGTTCAACACCAGATTGGAAGATGTCAAAGATATGTGTGATAATTATGATGAAGATAAATTATGCACTAAAGGAAAAGGGTGATGGAATTGAAGAGTTTCTCATGGATTTTAGTTCACTTTAGTTTGATTTTTCAGTTATTTCATGCTTTCTTTCAAATTAGCAAAATACTCAACTACAACTAGGGCACCTAGTTCAGTCTTATTTTATTTTTAAGTTGAACTCGACTCCAACTAGGGAACCTAGTTGTGATTTTATTTAATTTTTAGTTTACTCTTAGTTAAAAACTCAAGCGCTGGAGGTACTTCCAATTATCTTTTTTTATCAGATCCACAATTTTAGGAACTTATTTTTCTATATAAATTTGATTCTAGATCATTTCTAAGGATTCGATTTCGATGTAATTTTCTACAATTAAACAATACAATCTCACTGTGGAATTTCCTATTGAATTTGTGAATTATTGATTCAATCAAAGGGTTACGCCTGTTGCATGCATCTTGATTTGGTATCATGGTGATGGTATGAATATTTTATTTCAATCTGAATTATCAAATTAGTAAGATTTCATTGGTAATTGTGGAATTAAGTAAGATTTTGTCTTAGATTTTTGTGTTCTTGATGGTATTTTGATTACATGAAATCCAAAAATATTATGTGGTGACTTATTTCCTTTGAAGATTGCATTGATATTGTTGGTAAATGTGTGAAATACTATTTGTTGTAATGGTGGTTTAGAAATTTCTTAAACGTACAAAAATGATGAATGGAATGTTTCTTGTCATTGTCCAATTAGTTTAATTTCCTTTACATTACTTCTCATTAGCCTTTCTATCTTTTGAATATTATTTGAAATCAAGTTTGGAATTTTTGAAAGAGCATCGAATCATTGTAAATCTGCTATAGACTTGAACATGCAATAGATTTATTGAATTGTTAGATCTATTATTTTAAGTTGCATGTTATTTCCAAGAATGTTACAATCCAAATACCCTCATGAAATCACATTGATCTCTACTACTACACTATCCACTTGGTCATGACCTGACATGAAGGAACTGTTGATGGTCAAAATAGCACAACAACATTAAACAAAATATTACTATTATGTTTCTCCTAAAAGAGAAAGATAACACATGGATATCTAACTCCCAAGGTCTTGGTAATCGGTTCTCGACTATGCTGATTTCACTCAATGGTTGATGTAACTATAATGTTCAAGGGGCCTGCTGGTGTTGAGCTTCTAGATTGTTATAAGATCAAACATATATTTAAACCTACTTTAACTGGTGTTTTTAAAGAAATAGAAAAAGATAGATTGAAGCTTTTAAACTGAAGAGAATGTTGATTCATCCAACTAATCAAACTTGTTACCTTCCAAGGAATTCCTAGACTAAAACTGCAGAATAAAATTAACTTGTAATTAATACATAGTTTCATTCATTCACAGTGCAAACATTAATAATAGATTTCAAACAACAATTCGAACAAAAGAAAAGATAGAACTCCATTCCTTGAAAGCTTTCCAAATCAAATGATTAACCAAAATGAATACCATTCCAGAGCATAATGTAAAGTAGGTTTAAGTCTAGTTGCTCCTACTATTGCAAAATAGATAAGCAGCATTTACAAATCTAGCAAGCTTCACCAGTGTACAGAAACCCATGTCTTCAAATTACCTCCATCTAAGCTAAGAAAGTCTGGAAAATACATTACTTCCTCCTCCTATTCAATCAAAAACATCTAACTTCCTATAAAACCCTAGCTTGGTAATTCTTAACTACTAATTTCTAACCTATCTCAAAAAAAGGGGTCCCCTTTACAAAGAGGCAAAAATGCCATATATACAAAATGTGCCAAAAATGAGTCAGTCTTGTTTTAGGGTTTACAAAAATAGCTCGGTTCCAGAACACATCGGCCATAGAAGAGTTTTTTGGAATAAAGTCAATGATACATTAAATGCGTATACTTTGCTTATGTCGGTGAAAAATTTCCTTTAGGCATGGTTTCCAAATCTTTTACAACTATCATCATCAACTCGCAGCCTTCAAGCTCGTCATTAAGACTCCACGCATTCTATCCTCGACCTCGAAAATCACTCCCATAGAGCTGCTTTGAATGCCCTGAAGCATTGTCATTAATGTTGATCTACTTTAGCGAGCAGACATCCCATCAGTCATTAAGACTCACAGCTTTTCATCCTTTACACTTTCCTCTTGTTATAGATATTTCTACAAGTTGATCTTCTTGTGAAGTGGCATCAGGTGTTCTCGGCATGCTTTAACCCTACAAAACGATGTCTTCATCAGTCCTCTAAAAGCATAGAAAAATATCATCATTCATCTCACTTTTCATATATCCTTTGAATTCAATTACACTTAGCAAAAAGAAACCCACCTCTAGCGGAGGTGGAACCAAATCCGAACCAGAAACACACTTACCTTTAATATCAGCGGGGGCGAAGCCAAGATGAAACTGGAACCGGTACCGAAGTCAGAACAGGAACCAGACATGAAAATAACCATCACTTCCAAGTCCAGCCCACATTCCAACTCCGCATCTGCAAAAGGGACCAAACACAAGGGACAGATGGAAACGAACGCAGGCAGGGTCAGAGTAAAAACTAATCCCGGGCGAAACATAATGGGGGCGGGGGTGAAACCAAATCCGACACTGAAACTTTTTCAAAGTTTTAGTTTTGGATTTCATTTCAATCCCGCCTCTGACAACACACAAGGAGACGACAAAAGGGATGAAAAAGAAAAAAGGGGAAGGGAAGAAAAAACATCCTGCGACTAAAAAAAAGAACAAAGGCAAAACAAACAAACAAGACCACCAGAACCGGAACCGGAATAGAACCAAAACTTGGAACTTAGAAAAATTTCCCAAGTTCGGTTTCGTTATGCATCCCACATCCGCCAGAACAAAAAGAACAAGCGCAGAGGGGTGGAACCAGAACCGAGAACGGAGTGGAAACCAGAAATTTGGAGAGATTCCAAAGTTTGGTTTCAGTCCCGGTTCCGTGTCCACCAGAATAAAACCAAAAATGCTAAAGGTAGAAAACAAAGGGCCAAAGGAAGAAAGGAAACTCCTAAGGCATAGAACATAAAACGAAAGAAAAACAAAAACAAAAAAGAGGGACCCAAATGTTAGTCGAAAACAACCAACGGAACAAAGAAACAAAAAGAAAGGGGCAGAGTCGAAGTCAGGACAAGATCTGAACTAGAAACCCTAAAAGAGTTCCACGTCCAGATTTAGCCCTGGACCTAGCTCTGACAGAACAAAAGACAATCTTAGGAGGAAAACAAAAGAACTCCTAAGACGCAACCAAAGAACCAAAGGAAACATAACAAAACAAGGGGGACCTAAATGGGGTGGTTATGCAAGGCATAACAGGAACCTTAGAGTAGTCTAGAACATTGTAAGTGATTAAAACCACCCTCAACAAGACCTAAATGTCTTAATGCCTTGCATCGTCTCCTAAAGTAAAACACAAGACAAAAAAGAACAATGTTTATGACAAAGAATAATGGAGATACAAATAGATAAATCTCGTGATAGATTCATTTTCCTTGTATCCTTGTGCCAACAGAGCAACAAGGGTCCTCCAAAGAAAACTCACAAACATAAATACATGTCAAGCAACACATCACGGGAGATCACATTATGTGCAAGTGAACACAAATAACACATAAATCAAACAGAAAGGAGCACCACACATGCAATTCAATATAAAGTAAATTATTTACATCCTAATCATGTTCATCATATATGGAAGGCATAAATTTAGCCAAAGGGACTACAAAAAGTGTCATACTAGGAGTATCGCCAGGTTCAACATGTGGTGAATCACTCTCATCAAGAGGATCATCAGAGTTGAAAACAATAAAGATAGTTCCTTATGCACTTGTTCATTAATCTTAATATCTTCATCCTCATCATCCAAATTTATCGCAATGGGTAGTTTAATGACAATGTCAGTTGTATGTTCTTGTTTCATTTTTTTTTTTATTGAGTCATGTAAGGTTCAATGTCATGTTTTGGTGAAATTTATAATTCATCTTGATTTTCTTGAATTGGTGTTTGATTCCCAGGTACTATTTTATTGGTTTCACCCAACTAATGAGAAATAGCACAAAATCTATGCTTATGCTCTTTAGCATTTGTGTTTCCTCTTGTACGGTTTTTAATTTGTGAAGGTGTAAGAGTGGGTTTCTCAACCATCGGTCTATTTTCTTCCCTTCTAGGGGAGGAACTGAAGGGACTTTTAGGGGTTGGGAAGCCACTATCTCCTTAGGTCTATAAATTTATTTCACTTTTGGTGGCACAAAGGTAATCTTTTGATTGTCTCTCAATATTTTATATGATATTGGTGGAGAAACTTTATCATAAATGGCTTGTGTACTTTGAAGCGAATTTGCTTCAAACATGGGTTCATCCACAACTAGTAGGGTGGGAGGAACAACCATAGCCTTATCATTCTTAGGAATACTGCTAAGGGATAACTCTGTTATGTGTTGTAACTTAAACTTTTGATATGACCTAAATAAATAAATCCTCACGAGGTTTAATAGGTTTCATGCATTGAGGCCAAACATAGTCAAAGGAAAAGTTTCCATGGGAGGCCAAAGGATTAAACCCAATGTGATGCACTACATCTATTTAATTTTCAAATGGGAACTTTATACACTTATGGATTACCAACAGAATAGCATTCATGGAGTGTAGCCATGGATAACCTAGCTTCACATGAAATTGGTTTGATATTGGGACGATGGAGAATGATACATCTACTTGTTTTGATCCAAATTTAAGAGGAAGGGTGATCAAACATATCATAGGGTATGCAACCATCATGATTTTTTAACCATGCTTTTTATTGTTCATAATAATCTTAAAGTTTATGCACAAACAAGAATTCCTCAATGATCGCATTCTCTAGACACATGAGATCAATGAGTATCCCTAGTGTAGGTTTGTCATTAATACATTTGGCGATATGAAGAGGACCATTTTGCGCATGTATAGGTGCATCAATATGTGTGAAATAAATGTCAGGTAACAAAGTGGTTTGGACCTTACGATGTTGGACATCTATTGAATTAATCATATCATTTAGATCATTCACAATGTCATTCTTATCATCACAATCTTGTACAAAACTTTGGATGTATGATTCAATATTGGATTTGTGAAAATTTACAAATTTTGATTAGGTGGCGCAAAAAAATTGTTTCCTTTATAATTAACATAAGCCAACTAGATGAGATTAGAATAGACAAAGTCTTGCACTTGATGTTTAAAATGCATGCATCGTTCTGTGTCATGTCTAGGTGTACGAAGATATTGAAAAATGCCTTTGGGTTGAAATTTGGTGCTAAGGATTTTGTTGTGTCCATGAGTCTAATTGGAGGTAATTGGTTAGGTTCTTACTTAACAATTGTAACATGATCAAATGATAGGAGTTAGGAAATTAGGTAAAAAAATTTATCTCTCGACCTAAACTTGTGGTTCAATGTTATTAGTTGTTTGATGTGTGTTTATCTTGGTAAAGTTCTTGTTTTTATTTTTTAATGGTTGACTATTATTTTGAGGCATGAATTTAGATTGATTAGTAGGAGTCAATGTAGGTGTGCCTTCATACTAACTAACCAAAATCTAATAGTCACAAAGATTCTACACAAATGTGTAAATAATAGATATTTCATCAATAATATATTATCCTTAATGCTAGGTTGAAAATTTCCTATGAACACCTGTTGAACATCAACATCAGGAAGAGTGTAGTTGATTTGTGAATAAAGTAACTGATATCACCCTATAAAGTATGTTAGTGTTTCCCTTGTTTTCAATGCACTAGATCAGTCAATGTTGTTTTGGGACCTATATTTTCTTGGAAAAGTTGTAGGAATGCATCAACCAACTCATTGAATGAGTTTATCGAGTTGTTCGAAAATGAGAAAAATCATTCCAAGGCCATTTCTTTCAATGATCTTGGAAAGATTTTATCTAGGAGTTTTTATTCAAAGATGAAATCACTACACAATGTCATATAAGTTGATACATGACTATTAGGATCTCCTTCTCCATTATACTTCTCAAATATAGGAATTTCTATGTTTTGCGACATTGGGTTTTTTTAAGATTCCAATTGATAATGAGCTCCTCGTAAGATATTGTGGTGGTTTTCTAGTTTGATTTTGACTCAATATTGAATTTTTTTATTGAAGAGAGGTTACATTTTGCAATAGTTGATTTATGACTAAATCATTGTTTAACATGTTTTGGGAATTCGGTGAATATGGTGGGATTATGTAAATGTTTGGTGGACTACTATGTTGCACATTTATGAGTGGTGGTGAATACTGAGGTGCTACATGTGATTTCATAAAGCTACAAGGATTCCCACTAGAAAACCTTAAGCTTGGAGTTATACCATTAATGTGTTGTATCATTGAAGCTACAGTTGTAAATGTGAATGTAGGAATAGAAGGTATAGTTGTGGGGAGGGAAAAAAAATTCCTCCTTGGCTTTGAGTGTATCATAATGCTTGAGCACAACTATTTTTTGTAGGGATGTTAGCGTCCACTATATGAGCTAGGCTATGTAAAACCTCTATACCTTGAGCATCATTGATCAATTTTCTAAGGTTATCTAATCTAGGCACCAATTTTCCTACTAATGATTGAGTGCTTAAGTATTCTTGTAATCCCTCTAAGTATTTGTCTAATTATTTTATTTTATCATTGGGCACATGGGAAACAACAATCCTAACATCCATAAAGGTGGTTGATTGTGAAATTGTCATGCATATGGTAGTATTAGGGATGGAGTCCAAAATGGTTTTGGTATTGAAAATACCTTGCATGAAAGATTTGGAGGACTCAAGATCCATAGTGAGTGTAACAATAATGTGGGATGTTATAAGTCTGCAACTATGTCTCACTGGATTATTGGTAATAGGACACTAAGTTGTGAAGCTCATACAAGTTTCAAAACACTAGGTGTGCCCACTATGAACACTAAATTTCAAAATAGTCACAAAAAATTGACAGGAGCAAAAATTAAAAAAGAAAAGAAAAAATAGATAAAGAAACATAGAGATAGAGGTTTGATAAAAATTTGAACTAAAATTAGCCAAACAAGGATGCCTAGGGCGACTATGTCCAACACATTTATCTATAAATTTCAAAGTCTGAGTATTTGTAATACTTATTTGAGGTTTTTTTTTATTAGAGGTAAAAAATGGGTTTTGAAGGTGCCCAAAACCCTTTACAAAAGAGAGTAGCTAAAACTAAAGAAAACTACATAAAGTATATATCAGTCCATACGCAACAAACAAACAACAAAACATAAACAAAAAGGAGGACCCCAAATAGCAGCACTACATGTTCTTCAGGATATCAACAGCCTCCA
>VDFB02193867.1:137341706-137354375 GCA_007258455.2 Sequoia sempervirens | reverse complement strand
AGGTGGTAGTGAATCGCCCAAAGGAAAAACTCAGATGCCCGAATGGCTGGAAAAGCAACTTGAGAAGAAGGCTCCCGCCTCGAGTGATCCAAAAGCAAGACTGGAGGCTATCTTAGCCTAAGCACAAATTAGTACCAAGAAAAAGAATCCCAAAGTTAGATCCAAGGTGACGATGGATGCTTCTAGATCAAGGACCGTGCAAGTAGCTACACCGAGAGTGGGCGAAGAGGGGATAAGTTATAATGTTTCCACTATTGATTTAGGAACAACTACCAAAGAGCAAAAAGTGGAGCACCTTTAGGAGTATGTCACCATGGTAGTGCATTTAATTTAGTAGGATAATATTTTGAAGGAAGAGCTCAAAGCACAAGTGGCTGATTTGACTACTCTTATCCAGCAATGGTCATCAATAAAGGAAATTCCTACCACATCTTTGGGCCTGCCACAATTGCTATCAAAGGAGCAAATAGACAAGCTCGAAAAGAGGAAGAACTTGGATAAGACCGCAAAGAGCTAGTTTGGGTAGGTCTTATACATTGGGAATATGGGCATTAATAATGTTTTTAGAATAGAAAATAAGTTCTTGGAGTTAGAAAGGACTCTTGAAAGCACAAGGAAATTCTATACAGATTTATTGAGCATATACGGGTCCACTTACCCGAAAATTGAGGCCATCCTCAAATTATTGAAGAAAACTTGGAAGGAGGAGCTTGCATTTAAAGAGGACAATCATTGGCTCTTGGAGACATGGAGGATGGATTTTGAAAATAGGAAGGAAAGGTTTGAGCAGGTGCTCAATAAGTTGGATGTAGATATTGAATGGGCTAGGGAAGTTAGGCGGATTTCATTCGATACCTAAAGCTAATGACAGACTATGATATGCCTATTGTGCAAATTGATCCTGAGAAGATAAAGCCTCATTTCTAGAAGAAGATGGAGGATGGGATGTCCACCAAGATCACCACCAACTTTATGAGTTTTTCCACCTGAGCCTTCACCCAATTTGAGCTATTTAGAGACCACACTGCCAAATATGATGAAGACTAGGAAAAGGTCATTGACCAGTCCAAACAATGGGGCTACCAAGTGCTACAGTCTCAGATCATGGAAATTGATAAGCTCAAACCGTGAATCATGAAGTTCATGGAGTACGCCACTTTGAAGAAACTAGAGAGAAACCTTATTATTGATGATGAACTCCTCAAGGAATAGCTGCAACAAAGAGCAATCAACAAAAGACAATATATTACAGTGTTGCCACTAGAAGACGGAATAGAAATAAGGACAAGAATGTATTTTAAAATGTAATATATTGTGGGGTAGGTGGAATCCTAATTTGTAATGAATCTTGGCCATTCATTTTAATTTTTGGACACTATAAATACGGGGTCTCCTCTCATTTTCAAAAGAGAGTTGAGTTGTTGTAATGACATGCTGCAGAAATTTTAATAGAAATACATTGAATTTGGTGCATTTATGAGTTTCTCTACATGTTTCATGATTCATCTCCAATAGTTAAATGTTTTAGTTAGATTTTCTTTGCTGTTTTAGTTAGTTTTAGATTACTTTGATAGATTTAGTAATGTTGTTCTGTGGTTATGCAAATTTCTGCTATGTAGATGCCTTCCTAGTCCATACTTTTTGTTGTTTGTTGTTGGTAGATAGCTGTGTAAAGTTAGTCTGGACTTAAATTCAAATCTACTCCACACTTTTGTCTTTGTTCATGCATGCATATGGTGAACGAATGGTGAAATATTTGTATGCCTTAGAAGATAGCACAAATTTCATGAGACTACGAATTTTCTAGTTAAGTGAAATTTTGTTTGAAGGAAGTTGTCCATAGAAAAACCTCCATTATCACTGTTCATGGTTAGTTGTAGATCCAGGAAACTTTTCTCTTCCCTGCCCTTTTTTTCCTTTTTTTTTTTGGAAATGACCTATGCTAAGGTTCATTGCACATTGTAAAGCAAAAACTTAAGAAAAACATTGGAGTTCTAGATTGTTGTTTGAACCTGTAGCAAAGTGCATATCAACTTCCATCCCAAGGAACTTCAATTCCTAAGATCCACTTCATTCTATCCAGTTTCATAAGTCTACCCTGTGATTACCAGCAAAATCACATCAAACATCAATTGAGGAATTTGTTGGAAAATGTGCCTCAATCTTACTGGCATGTAAACTTGTGAAAGAGGAAAGTCGGTGAGACCCTCTGGAAGTATTACCAACTAGCAGTTGTGTTCTAATCATTTGAAATGCTCAGGTCATCAAGATGTTGTTTTTGTCTTGCAGATGGGAGTCATCAGCAAGACATGTCGATCGCTGTGAAAGATATAACTCTTTCAGCCTAGGGAGATCTCTTGCCGACAGGTTGGTTTCTAATGGTTATTGGGGAGACTCGTGGTGACATAATTCTTCAGGGAGAGGCATGAACACTCAGAATGTCTCATTCCAACAAGATATGTCTCGCTGATGGTTATACACTCGAAGTCATCGGGGTGACATGAAGGCTCAATAAGAGTCTAAGCGATGACTGTGGTCTCATTGAAAGGTTTGCACTTGGTATGAACTCCTGCCGATGGTGTTTCTCTCACCGACTGTTCTGTGATCGTTATGACCTCTTGGCGATAGTGAGGGTCTCTCTAATAGAGCTACATGAGTTGAACATCAGTGTGAAGTCTTGGCGATATTGTTTGTCTCGTCGACGGGTATGTTTTTCGTATATGCTCTTGCCGATAGCACTTGTCTTGCCGACAACCTTGCATGATGAACATCGGTATGACATAAAGTTCTATGAGACTCTTAGCGATAGCGAAACTCTTGCCGATAGTTCTGTACAAGCTGGATTTGTGTTCGGTATGATGTTTCACCGATAGCGATGGTCTTGTCGATGGTTCTGTGATTAGGCATTGTGGCATCGGGGAGACACGGCCTAGTGTCTCACCGACATGTGATACTATTTGAACACCTTGACCGAATGTCTATCTTACGTGGTTTGTTTTCGATCAATTAGAGAAGTGAATTGTGAACCGATAGTAGTTGGACTGTTGCGACTGTTCCTGTGAGGGAGATGAATAGACTGTGAGGGAAACAATTATGCTCGAGCAATGGCAGATGATGATGTACATAAGAGTGTGAGATAACAAAGTGTTGCTTGATTCAACACATTTTGATCAGTGTGTATGAATTCAATTCACAGAGCATTGTAACTGGGATGTTTTGTACAAGGTTGATCAAGGAAATGTTGCTGTTGTAAATTCACATCAAAAAGTTAAGTCTATAATTTGTATGTAATTTTCTTTACTGTAATACAAAGAGGATTTTCTTGGTGTGGTGGGTTTTTCTCTTGTAAATCTAGTGTCCGAATTGTGTATGTACATTTCTATGTTTTTGTTGTTTCTTTCATGAGTATCTTAATTGAACTATAATTGTAAAATTTAAAGTCACCTCTACATTCTTCCCTGAGGTTTTGATGTTAGGAGAGTTTGTTCCGCACCTAAGCTTTCCTTACAGAATTCCATGCAAGTCATGACCTGACACCCGAGAGACCTTGGAGTGATTTTTAGCAACTTGTTGTTGGAGATTTCCTTTCAAGAGAGGTAATGCACATATGTGCTACCTGTGTTGAGAAAGTGTGCAAAACACCGAATCAACAATGCCTATAGTGACAAAAAAATCATAGAAATTAAATATTTTCATTATTCCATTTTCTACTCCTATTTTCTCCTTTTCAATCTTTCTTCTTTCCATACCAACATGATGGCTTTTCTCAAGCTACACCTTAACCATCGAAGGTTTACACACTTTCTACTTCCTCAAACCCAAATAAATTCAAATTAACACATTCTTCACAATTACTACAATCAAAATTTACATCTATTGATGCAATATTTTCACTTTCACCTTCAACTACAACACATTTGTCTTCAGCATTCATCACCTCCACCATCTTCATGTCCTCCAAAGGAAAAATTATTGTTGCACTCCTTGGTTCTTCTACTACAACTGCAACCTGCAACTTCACCTCCATTATGCCTTCAAAAAGATATGTCTCAGCTACAAACTCTTTCATCTTTTCTTCTTTCTTCTTATCCTCCAAAGGATACTCAACTATTTTTGTATCCTTATTTTCATCCTCTACCTCTATTGCAATCACGTTCACTATTCCTTTAACAAGACATACTTATGTTTCAATTTCCTTATCTCCTTCCTCTCTCTCTTCATCTTCCTTTTCATCCTTCTACACAAGGATTTCTTCAAGCCTCACTACTGGAACATTTTTGCTTCTACCACTCACCATTGCTGCAACTTGTCTCTCATTATCTTCTTCATTTGTGTGGTTTGTCCCTATATGTTCATCCTTACATTCAGCCCTTAATAAAGGGCTGCAAAACTCTTTCTTTTTTCTCTTCTTTTCACTGTCCTCTTTCAAGAGAACGTTCTTCTTCCCATATCTCTCTTCCCATACTCTCACTTTCTCTTTAATCTTCTTTTCCAATACATTTACTTCAGCCTGGATCTTTTCAAATTCTTCATGATGCTTCCTTTTTTTCACTTGTTCCCAATATTTTTGCAAAAATGGAATTATCAAGGGTCTCATCATGACCCATCTCATTCTTTCTTTCAAATACAACTTGTTTGGTGCAATCTCTCACCATTCACACCCACAACCACAAGTCCTAGTGTAAATTGCCTCATGTTTGGAGATCTATCTACACACTCAAGAACCTCTACTCCAAAAATATTTTTTGTATCTTCTCTTGCAAGTTACACATACACATGTAACAAAAATCACACACACCCCTCAAGTCTTGGTGTAAACTTCCTTACATCGACAATTCTGCTTGTAAACTTAGGAACTCCCGCTCTGATACCACTGATATAGGGGACTCCCCTTACGAATATAAAAATTCACAACAACATTAGATAATTGCACAACAAAATGCAAGAAGGAAAATAATATATTTTGTTGCAGCAAATGGGAAATAGGATTACAACATGTAGAAGCTCACAAGCTCCCTTATAACATGGGCTTTTTGTATGGAAAAATATGCAATACTTGGAGTCTTCAATCGTATGCTCAATCCAATAGCATCTAGTTATGTAAGCCTGGAACTCGTCAAAGCCAACCTCTCACAATGACAAAGCATTAGTATATAGAATTTTGAGTGGCAGAATACTATTATGGTATTCTGAAACAACATGCAAAATACCTCCTTGGAAAACCCATGCCCCATTTGAGGAAAAAGCATAAAATAATAAAATTACTAAATGCTCACATGGCCTTCACATGGGCACCTAAACCTTAGCCAATCAAATTTGGTTAATCTGTATGTTTCCTTAATCTTCAGTGGCTCCTATGGCTCAATACAAGAACATGCACCAACATGTAAGCTTGGGTGCTCAACATACAAATGCATGTAAATCATGCAAATAAACATGCAAGGACATGCATTGTAAAGGGGTCCCCACCTTGAAATAGACACATAGGCTAAAATATTCCTTCGAGATGCGTTTGTAACCTTTATTGAAGTTAATTTGCCTCCAAAATTAAAATTAAAAATCACCATATGGGAAATTATAATATTTTGAAATTTAAATTTATTGAATTCCCCACACATTAGCCCTTACTAAAAATCAAAATAAAGGAAAATAATATTTTGGGTGATGTTGATTACTAGTACCCCCAGATGCTCCTACATCATGTGTGACCATTAGAATCAAGGTTGATGGTTTTGATGTGTGACCAAAGGAATTGAGGTGAGGAATGAAAGTGTATAGAGAGTTAGGGTACACTATTTTTTTAAGCTTGAAGAGGTCATATCCAGGTTGTTGAAAATGAAGGATGATAGTTAGATCAATAATATAGTCATGATGATTAGGATTGTCATTAGTAATTTCATGAGTTTAGGGTTTTCATAATCCATATAACAATCCACTGTCATATTGGGACAATGATAACAACCCACAATATCATGAAATCCCATGAATACATGCTAAAAAATTAAACACTTTGTTTCCTAGGGTAGTACACACAAATATCTAGCTATGGGGTGTCATTTTATTCACAAAAATGAGAAAAATACGATAGCCCTTGTTTTCCCATGGGAAATGATTGTTCAAAAAAAGTTGGTAAATTGCAAAGTTACAAGTTTGTCATTAGGTTTGAAAAATAGGCTACACCAACAAATCTAGGTGGGTATGTAAACACTAGGGAATGGATCTATTCGACATTCTCCAAGTCACCCTATCATTTTGGAGTGCACTATTTTGATGTAGTCTCTTAAGAGCCCTAAGAGCCAAAAACTATTGAGCTATGACAGAGTAGTTCTCAAAGATTTTGGAACCTAAGAATTTTTTGTATACACCTACAATTCAATATGGCATCACTCCACATTAACCTCTTAGTTTTGGTCAACCCAACATCGTTTCATCATGCCAAATTAGAATGCATACTTGCAAAAACTGTTAATAAAGAGTAGTGCAAATTTGGAAAGAAGCATATTTTTCATTTCATGCATCCTGGACCAAAAATCGATTGCACCAAAATGTCCAAGTGGGTAGGTAAACACTAGGGAAGGGCTCTATTCATTCTCCAAGTCACCAGATCATTTTAGAGTGCACTATTTTGCATAGTCTCTTAATATCCCTAAGAGAAAAAAATTATGAACTATGACAAAGTGGTTTTGGGATCTTATGGAACCTAAGAATGTTTCTTATGCACCTAAGACTAAATATGGCATCCATCCTCATTAATATCTCTCAATTTTGGTCAAATCAACACTATTTGACCGTGCCAACTTAGAATGCATACTTGCAAAAACTGTCAATAAAGAGAAGTACAAATTTGGCAAGAAGCTTATTTCTTGCTTCCTGTGTCCTGGACCAAAACCAAGCATTCCAACACATCTAGGTGGGTAGGAAAACACTAGGTAAGGGATCTTTTTGTTCTCCAAGTCACTCGATGATTTCAGAGTCAACTATTTCGGCATAGTCTCTTAAGAGCCTTAAGAGCAAAAAACTACCAAACAGTGGTAGAGTGGTTCTCAAAGATCATAGCACCTAAGAATTTTTTTTCTACACCTACAAGTCAATATGAAATCCCTTCATATTAACCTTTCTTAGTTTTGGTCAACTCAACGCCATTTGACTATGCCAACTTAGAATGAATACTTGTAAAAACTATTAGTGGTGAGTAGTGTAAATTTGGTAAGAATCATATTTTTTATTTTGTACATCCTAGACCAAACAAACCTATGCCAACACATCCAAGTGGGTAGGTAAATGCTAGGGAAGGGCTCTATTTGTTCTCCAAGTCACCTGATCATTTCAAAGTGCACTATACCAACACAATCTCTTAAGAGCCTTATGAACATACACATGAACAAGAAGACACATGCGATTCATTAACATTAATACATACACATGATATTATAGACACCATGAACACACATGAGATTATATACATCGTGAACATACACACATGAACATACATGCATATGAGATTACATACACCATGAACATACACACATACACATGACATGCATACACTTGACATTACATACACCATGAACATACACACATTAACATACATATTTAATAGACTACATACAATGTGAACATACAAACATACATACACATGATATTACATACACTGTGAACATACACACATACATACACATGAGATTACATGCACCATGAACATACACATGAACATACATACACATGAGATTACATACACCATGAACATACTCATGAAATTACATACACCATGAACATACACACATACATAAACATGGGATTACATACACCAAGAACATACACACATGAAAATATAAACACATGATATTCATGAATATACATACATCATGAACATACACATATACACACATATATGCATACACCGTGAACATACATACGTATGTGATTCATGAACATACATACATATACATGAGATTAATGAACACACATACATACACATTATATTCATGAGCATACATACAGATGAGATTCATGAACATACACATGAGATTAATGAACATACATACATATTAGATTCATGAACATACATACACTAGAGATTTGTGAATATGTATACCTATGAGCATCCAAATCTAATCTAACTACATACTATGTGTATTGTCAGCATACACATAAAAAATTACATCCATCATCAATATAACTAATAACATCTATATTATATTTTCCATGTCCTCATATATAAATACATCAATGTAGTCAGTAAATGTGCTCTACAAAAATGTGCCCCTACAACATCTATCTCCTATAACTATCATCTTAGCATATCCCTCTCTATGGATACATGCCATTCTCATCTCTATCACCCTATGGTGATCCCTGTCATTTTCCATGTAGAAGTCATTCCTCCTCACTCAATGAGATAGGTCATCAATAGACCTCAAAATTGTTAAGGTCATACCATATTTATAGACCTGCATATAAATGTTGAAAAATTATTGATCATAATCAACATGAACTACAAAGTTTTAATTGATCATTCTCTCAAACCAATTATTATGCAAGATTAAGAATCACTACTTAAAATTCTATCGTAGATGTCACCTTATGAATTATATGTGACCACTATAAAAGATATAACTATTGATCTCAATCACCTATATCCATAGTAGCTTTATTCACTCCCAAAAACCAACATATATCAACAAGTAAATTGTTAAGAAAAATAATCTTGAAGACCTATTTTAAACTCAACAATGGTAGATTTATTATCATTGTAACCTTTTCGTGCTCCAAACTTGAGTGAAATAGACCTGTATATAAATATTGAAAAATTGTTGAGCATAAGCAACATTAACTACAAATTTTTAATTGAACATTCCCACAAACAAGATATGATTCAAGATTAAGAATCACTACTTAAAATTCTATTGTATATGTCACCTTATGAATTATATGTGACCACTACAAAAGATATAACTATATTGATCTCGATCGCCTATCCACAACAACTTTATTCTCCAAAAAACCTACATATGTAAACAAGTTAATTATTAAGAAACCAATCTTGAAGAAATATTTTAAACTCAACAATGGTGGATTTATTGACATTTTAACCTCATCATACTCCAAACTTGAGTGAAATAGACCTACATATAAATATTTAAAAATTGGACATAAGCAACATGAATTGCAAAGTTAGTTGAACATTTTCTAAAACCAAATATGATGCAATATTAATAATCACTATTTATGAATTATATGTGGATTCATTACCATCATAAGCTCATTATAATCATAACAAAAAGGTGGATATATTGATCTGAATCACTTAAAAAATATACCTTTGTTGTCCAAAAAGCCTACATTTTATATACAAATAAATTATTATATGTAATTTTAATCCAATACATAGAAAAGCATGAATCTAACTTAGATGAATAATATCATACTTGTCCCATAGAAAACATAGATTTTCTACTTAAGTGTGCCTGAGGGTTCATCTCTTACCTTTAGAGTATCCAATATTACTTCATGATCAACATTACTAATCGTTCATATTTTTTTATTCTTTGTTTTGCATGATGCTTCAATAGCTTAACATTCATTGTTACAACTATGTGTAAATATAGGATCATGGTTTTGTGCTTCTCAAAGTCCTCAAATGCAAGAATTCGATTCTTTCTAGTCATATATATTTGCAACCAAGTTACAAAAATAACAATTGATCCTGTAAGATATGTGAATCCATCATCATCTGTCACAAGTTGTATTATATATATTTTTCCTTTAAAACATTGTACCAACCAATAGTTTAATCTCTCTTCATTCCCATATGGTGTAATAACTGCATACACATGTCCTAGTTGTACAAGGTCTGAAATATGGTCATAGTCAAATAAACTTTCCATTTCATTAAGTAGAGATGAATGATCTTCATATAAATAAGTTAAATATTGTGGAATCCATGTATCTACCCACTCACTTGACTCATATTTATCCCACTAAAATTTAATACAACTCTAATAAAAAGATAAATCTCATGTCCAAATAGTCCATGTACTTGCATCTAAGCTTTGAAATGAATAAATCTTTGATGATTCCTTGATTGTATGATAATCCAATCTCTCTCCCACTATCCCTTCATCAAACATCCAAAAGATCCTATTCACTTCTAAATCAAGTACCCCTCCTTGTGACAATGCATAGTTACACCACTCAGTAGTTGAACTTGCATCACTGAATGTAGCACCACCTCTAATCTTTAGTTGTTCTTTAAGTAGAGCTCTCTTTACAGATGCGTCTTCTCCATCATGCTCCCATTTTCCATACCCAACTTCAAAAAACTCCAAATATGAGGTATACCCCTCTTTGCATGCATTATTCTCAACCAATAAAACATACAAGCATTCTTGAATTGATCGGTACAATTATATGACTAAATGAGATGTTGAACTATTGTAATATCTTTTTCTTGCAATATTTTTTTTTTGAAAACAATATAAATGAGATTGATCATCACTCATATAAAAATGGTACTCAATGAATATATTCCTATTCTTTTTTGTACTATCAAGGGAATTTATCTATGTGATGTGAACAAAAATAACAATCTAAATTGAATTGTAATATTGAGATTGGACTTCATTTTGTGGTTGCAATGTGTAGTTTTTTGTGAAATTGACTATAGAGATAATAGTTCCAATCAGGAAAAATCCTTACACATCTTGAAATGTTTATCTAACCGTCTAGACCTGTGGTTGTATCTTGCATACTTGTAAAGAAAAATCTTAAAATCTAAAATAAAATCAGCAACACGTACTTCTCTGTAACCAACTCACATCTAGAACCTTCACCTCCACTCTTCAAATTTTATTTCACTATCTCAAATATATGTTTCTCAACCATTTTCTTTCCAAAATCATGCTCGCTTCCCTCATGAATACATGATATAAAATTTGATAACCCAATACATTGCGAACAATTTTTATTTAAACAATCATAAAAAATGTAACCATCATCTCTAGCACATAAAAATACATCTAATAAGTCCCTCCATGACCTTGGTAGTTTCATTGCACCACACTCATGTAGCATTTCATTAGCATGCAAAGTAGAATGAATATTGCATAATAGTTCATGATACATAGAAAATTCCACATATTATTTGCAGCAACATATATTGCAAATTTTAAGAGACACAATAAAATGGCTTACAAGATTTGAATGCCCTTTGTGAGATTTTCAAATTTGGGTGTTTAAAAAAATAGTTTGTACAATGTTCTTTGGATATGTTATAATAAATGTTTATGATGTGATGTGTGATCTTGATCACTGATTCTTAATTTTAAAATATATTTTACATTCAGTGATACTCTAGAGTTAGAGTGCCAAAATCATTGAATTTCATCGTTTGTGGTAATAGTTAGATTATTATCAACTCATGGAAGCCTACCACTAAAATCGCAAGTTTCATTTTGAAGAGGAATATCTAGTCTTGATCTTATTGCTAGTGATTTTGACAATGTTTTACAATTTAGCCTTAATTCAACACATGTTTTTCTCAATAATCATGCCTTTCTTAATTGATTGCTTACTAAAGATGTTATTACTCTATGAGTATCTCTCTTATATTTTTCCTTAATAGTATTTACAATAGAATTGAGTGCATTAAATTTTTAAACAATAATGTTATTTCGATCATACTTTTTGTTTACACAAACCTTCAATTTCTTTAGTAATGGTCTTATTTTGTATGATTTTAGCATTTGTATAAAAATTTGAAATTGTTTAGTTAATGCCTTTTAGAAAAGTATTGATTAAAAATTTGGGTAGCCCACAACGGAATGGTTCATGATAACCTTTTTCCATCAATTTTTCTATTATTTTCTCATCTATTTCAACCAACCATTTTGGGGTTCTGGAATGTTTTACAATATTATTGGACTGATTATAAAAAGATGGATTTAGGATTTCATTTTATTCTTTACAAAGGTCCTCTCTTCTTATGTAATTTGGAGATACATTGACTTTCATTGTTTTGTGTGTGTTATCAATTTTATCAATGTTATGATCAAGTGGATTATGGAGTGCAATTTCAATTTCATGGGGTTCATATCCAAATTCGTCAAGAAAATATTGATGTATTTCTTCTTCATCATCTATGTTGTTCCTCTTATCAATAGGTGTTTCATCACATTTTGCAATATTTTCAATTTCGTTTTCAACATTTTCAAATTGAATTTCATGTTTCAACATTTTTTTTTCAATTTCATGTTCAACATTTTCAAATTCACTATCATAGTCTCTTTCAATTTAATTTAACGGTAAAGAAGAGCCTTCTCCTTGAAGAGTATTTGTCAAACCTTTTATTTCCACCCTCTTCCTTGATCTATCTTTGTCCCTACTTGCTTCAATTTCCTCCACTTGAAATTTCCTCTTCCCTTTGGTTTTATGATGACTAATGCTTCTCATTATACAAACAAAAACAAGTAACTTGATGATTGATAGAATAAAATATTGTGTAAAAGAGTAGAAAAAGTAAAATTTTATCTATATTAGGTAGAAATCATGACATTCCCAACACCAAAGAGCATGTGGGGACCTTGGAACACCCAAAATAGAAATTGGGCCATCTTTTGCACTCAAATAAATAGATATCCCTTTTGTTCTTCAAAATGGAAATCCATTATA
>VDFB02193867.1:137292986-137339633 GCA_007258455.2 Sequoia sempervirens | reverse complement strand
CTCTTTGATGTGTGATTTGTAGATCTAGGTTGATGATCCATTAAAGAGCAAGATTGGAGAAAAGTTGCCAAGTTGCAAAGTTGTCATCTAAATTGCAAAATCATGAAAAGTCACCTATAGGTTGCAATTTAGTGTTTCAGACTTGGATTTAACAAGAGAGAAGCTATAGTAGAACATCAAAGGATATCCGAGTTTCAGATCAACCCAGATACTAGGACTGAATTACCACTTGTGGCATATGAGTCCTAGTATACCATATTTCAAGCATCCTTTGTAGATCCTGGTTTAGTACTTCCAAATTTTGGTTTCGTCCCAAAACCCTAAACTGGGACTAAATCACCCCTACTGGCATATGAGTCCTAGTGCACATAAAAATTCATATTTTCAGGAGTGCATACCTTGTTTTGAGTATCTTCATTTTTCTAGGTGCCCCCTCTATCCTTTCTCAGTCTATTATTCTGATTTTTAGTTTCTTATCTTGAGTTGCATAGTTAGGTTTACACATCATTTCTTTCCAAGCCTTTGCTTGGTGGTGAACTCCCTTTTAGTCCTTAATCACACCCCTAGGACACCTTATTGGAGATCTCTTTCCCTCATTTCCATCCCTAGATTGAGATCTCTAAGGTTTCCTTGAATGAAACTTGACAAAAATTAGTGGTTCTATCTCCCAAAACATAGATCAACAATTTTTTTGTCATTTCAATAATATATTTATATTAAACATAATGTGTATTATATTAATATTAATATATCATAATATATTTAATTTATCATATATTATATTATATAAATTTATATTTTAAATATATTAATATTAATATTATAACATGTTAAATTTTAATCTATAGTGAACCCAAAAAAACCATTCTTAAATAAAAGAAACAAATATATGTTTCTTAAAGTCAAAAAATGGATATCCATTTTTTTGACACTTTTTTGCCTCAGTTGTTGCCTTAGGATCGCTTTGGTATTTGGCTTGGGGATTTATTTTGAATTTAATAGATAATTATTATTGATTTTCTGCATGCACTATGTGTAAAGTCCTAATTGAAAAATATATATAATTTTTAAATGGTTAAACATTTTCAAATATGAAAGATGCATCACACTCTATACTTTACAAAATATAGCTTAAAAAGTCATTTTTTTTACCAAGTTAGAATGACCCGACAAATGGTTTTTAATATTTTGAAAATATCCTACTAGAGAACTCATAACTAATTATTTACTTACACAAAGATTACAAAAAAGTATGCATCAAATTTGAGAATGTGTCTTATACTTATATTGAAATATTCAAAAAATTATTTATTTTTCTCATACTTAGGGTAGCACAATCACCTTCTTTTTATTTTTTTCCAAAATTTAAAATACGACTACATTGAAATTTCAAATTTTCACTAATTAAAATTGCTTTTTTCCAAAAAATTCCTAGTATCCTACAAACTACATTCAATTTTCTACAAATTCTATTTCTACATATTTTCTAGATTATATTAGTAACCTATTCAAATTCTTATGTGAAGTTTCTTAAGTTTTTTTTTTTGTATTCTCATTACTACTTAAGGGTCGTGTTTGGTCCATCATGATCTTTCACTAACCCTGATGTGATTAGGAAAAAATCCTCATTCTCAATAGCTAAAAAATCTCTCAACACTACAATTTCTTTTAGATTGTGCCAACGATCATAAGTTTTGATTATAAAGCTAAATTTACTAGGAAATCATAAGTAGATAAAATGAAAAAAGTGAATGATAGATCCTTCTATAACTTCAAAGCCAATAATAATCAATCTATTTCCCACATATGAATTAGATACAAATATAATAGAGTACATATATGTTGTACTCAGTGTTAAAAAACTAGAGGATTGCATACTTTTCTTCAACTATGAAGTGAGCTCCCTTTCATTTGGTTTTAGATGAATGAAAAGTATTGAATATTTTAAAAATAAACATTGAATTTAGTTCATTGAAAAAGGTAGAGAGAGAAATAAAGATGTTGAATAATAAAGTACAAAACTTATATGAAAACCAATCAAATATGAAAGAAAGGAGGAAGGAAATAGATAACAAGAGTATTGAGTTGGAGAAGAGGATAAAAACATCCGCCTCTAAATATATAATCAATTTTGATAAAAAAGTAGTGATGAAACTAGAAGAATTGAAAAAGAAAATTAGAAGAAAGTACATATAACTATAATATTGAGATATCTAACTCAAAAAATTTATGATGAAGGCTACGGAAAGAAAATATCTTAGCAAATTTCTCCCAAAGTCCAAATTTAGTCATTGATCTTGTTCATTAAATGATGCAAATTATTTAATAAAATAAAACAATCTATATTGTATTCCCCTACAATATGAACACACATTATTTTTTGGTATAGTAATAATTTAAAGTGTGAAATATATGTTTGCATAAAATACTAAATGTTGTTGATAATTGACATGTGTCTCTTTAGTAGGAGTATTCCAAGATATTTATCTAAAAATGTGGGAGTGTCAAAAATTTATCCTAAAAATTAAATTTATCTATTGATCTCATTGTCCATTGCAATGTTGAATATTTAAATAATTGTATTATTTTATTTTATTTTAGGCCATATAATATGACTTTTTTTTTCTTCTTATATATGTGTAAAAAACATTTAGAAAACATGTTTACATTAGAATTTTATTTTTTATCAAATGGATGGTAGATTTTTCTAACATTTATTTAGAAAAATATTAAAACACTATAAAATAGTTATCTTCTAGAAGAATTCAAAAAATAATTTCATGAATTGTGAAAATATAATGTCTCTAATATATAAAAAAAAATTGCATTAAAGAAATAATTTAGAAAACATAAATATTTAATGAAAGCGACATGCTAAATTCTTTTTACAAAGCATAATTTAGCATGGGGTTCTATAAGGGTTCTACCCATAAATATTATAAAAATCAATACCATATTAAAAAAAATCCTTCATAAAAAAATAACTAGATTACCTAAACCTATTCTCCACCACATATAGTTTCATGAACCATGTCCACTTCAACTACATTAGGTGTCATCAAGTTCCCATCCCAAGAAAGATCCAAAGAGGCAAAGGAGATCCCTATAAACACTTCAATAATTTATTTGTGTGTTGCATACCATTCATTTACACATGATGGACATAATGAATTAATTGTTCACTTCATGGTGAGCCTTAATATGGATGACCCTAAAAAAAATTAAGAACCTTCCCCCATCAACATAGTAATACCTTCACACATTTAATTTATTTTCAATCTCCAATGTACTTTCATCCTCTACCTCATCATTTAATCAATGATCTCCTAAAGTTTTCTCTATCACTTGAGTCATCTTCATTTACAATTGAAAATGTGAAAATCCTTCATAATGGTTTGGTAGAATAATATTTAGTAGTTGTAGCCTCTACTCAATTAAGAGCACAATGAAAACCAGATTCTATACAAACTCCTTTTACTTTCAACCTAAGTGTTTCTATCATGTCTAAACCATCCTCTCTCAAAACTATATTAATGAATCCGAAGTATCCAAATTAAATCATAGTAAAATAGGAGACAACTACTACCTTTGACTAAACCCTTCCTAAGTGGGTCTCTAAATTTCCAAGACTTAAACTTTAGTGTCATTAGTAATTACACATGGATTTTTCACAACATATATTTGAAACTATTACAAGAACCAAATGGGAAAAACCAAGATTTAAAAATGGAAGTGAGACAAATACTTTGGATGCATTAATAATGCACTCAACATCATAAAGAGTACTTAATATCTTCCTAGAAAGTCACAATTAATAACTACTAGAAATACATTACATCTATAGTATATAAGTTAAATAATGATACTAAAGAAATGTTAGGTGAGATAATATTTAATATATAAATAAATAAGTAGTTTTTGAGAGTTAATTTCTCATTAGTAATTTTTTGTAGTTAGCATGGGACAATAGTGGTTTTATAAACCAATGTAAATATAATTTAAAATTTATGTGTATGCAATCTCGATTCAATCAAATAATATTATATAATAGTTTATGAATTTCTTGTGTACAATAAAGGTGTAATTTATTGTGGACACGAAAAAAGTACATCCCTTTTTGCTTGCTTAATTTGGGATTAATTAATGATAAATTGGACTTAATGAGGTCTTGATTTAGTGTTGTGAGGTGTTTTACACATCCATATTAAGTCTTGGACCCTTTTGAATGCATCTAACCATGTCTTGTAAAGGTGTTGTAAAGTGTTGTAAAAGACTTTCACGCTTCTCTAGACTTAATGAACCTATCTTTCCCCTAATTCAATGATATAAAAAGAATTGAATTTCATTATCACATCAATCTAGAAGGCTTGTAAATTAAACTTGATTCTAATCTAGTGAACTGTAATGTGTTTTACACATTCACATTGGATGTTGTGCCTTTCTACGCTGTGGACCTCATTTTAATGATGTAAAGTGTATTTAATCACACTTTCAAATTGAACTTTGTGTCCCTAGCCCTAATTACTCTTTTCATCATCATTAATAGGCCCCTATGGCCCCATATTGTGCATCCCAAGGCTTATTTTGACCAAGGACCCAATGAAATCATCATATAAACCTAATTTCTTCACTCCTCGACCATCCAACTGGAAAAATAACCCATATGGGACCAAGTCGCCCATCTAGGAAAATTAGTCCCATCTAGGTGGGACTAAGTCACCCAGCCTGGCGACTTAGTCCCATTTGGGCTCTTTTTGAGGTTTGAGCGAGAAAAATTGGATTTTAAGTTTATTTTTCCTTCATGTCGGCCTTGGGGATCAAATTAATGGGTAAATTAGGTGGATTTCCTATAAATACAAGCTTTTAAACCCTACTTCATAACTCATTCATCTTATTCATCATTCATTTTCCATTTCAAGTCAAGCAAGCTAGGGTTTTGTTATTCTAAATCATTAAGATAGCTTTCTAAGGCATTCAAGGGCAGATTCTTCATTCATTGCTGCAGAAATTTAAGATTTATCATCATGGAAAGTCTCTAACTCCATTATTTCATGCTTCATTAAATTATTTCTTAATTTTGGATTAATTTCCTAAAAAGGAGTTTGACCAAGGCAAACCCCCATGCCCTAACATCCAACATTTCTCTCTCTTTCCTTATGTGTTTGTAGAATTAGGTATCTTGGAGATAATTAAAGATTAAGTTGCAAATTTTTTGAAGACATATCCTTGTTGAATAAGTCAAAATATCCATAAAAAGTCACTCACGGAGCTAGAAATCAGAGTTTCGAAGGCGGACACCTATCAAAAACTAGAGTGCAGATCAAGGGCTTTTGTTTCCTCTTTCAGATTTTTAGAAATTTGGAAGTGGACTAATTCGCCAACAATGGTGACTTAGTCCCACTGCGCATTTTCTTCAAATTTTTTTGTAGATTTGGACACCTATTTGGCTGAAGCAAGCTCCAGTGCAATTTTCTAGATCTAGGACTAGGTCGTCCAGAATGGCAGAAGTGTCCCAATAGGTCAAAATTTCAAAATCAACAACATTTCCAGCCTCCATTCCAATCTTCAACACATTTCTAGGTGCATGCTTTCTATTTTTCTTCCCTATTCTATTCTATTTGCATTTTTATTCATCTTTCCAGGTGTTTTTGCATACAACAGTGTTTTCAAACAACTTGCATTTCTTAGGTTTTTCATTAATAATCAACATATTTTATCAATTTATTACATTTATAAATTGTATTTAGGCATATTTCATTCATATTTGCATTATTTTTGAGTGGGAACATTACCCATTTTGGCCCATCTCTCTCCTTTTAGGTGAAAAACCCTAGAAGTGCAAGAGAATCTTAGGGTGCCAAAATATTTGTCCACATTTTTGTGAACCCGCCTTTAGAATACTTTCTTATCAGATTTTGGAGTCCATCATCATCCTAGAATTAGCTTGCATTAACATTGCCTTGCATTTGCATTCTAGGGTTTTCAAATTTTGCATTAGTGAAAGTGCATATAGTTTGCATTTTTGCATTTTAAATCATTGAAAAACATTTGAAAACTAGATTTTAATTTAGCATTAAGGTCATACAAACTAAAAAGCATCAAAATCAATTGAAAATTTCTTTTAAAAAAAAAAAACCCTAACTAGGACTAATTCGCCATTTTGGGCGACTTAGTCCCAGTCTAGATTTTTAACTATCTATTACAACACCAGAAACCTCGTTTTTGTGCTTCCTAAGCCTCCTAGTACCATATACTATAAGTTTGGAAACTTTGAGGAACATTTGTTTTATACATTTAGGTCAAAAACATCAATTTAGGGTAGTCATTTTGAAATCATTTCAATCCAACACATCATTAGATCTGAAAATGCTCACATTTCTGAAACTTTACATCACATGGATAAAAGTACTTTTCACTTTTGCATATACACTGTTTCTATTCATAAAACTTTGCATAAGTTTGATAAAAGTTATTTTTATTCTTGCATATGCATTGTTTGCATTCTTAAAGTTTTGCATACATTGGCTAAAAGTATTTTGCATCTTTGGATATACATTGTTTATATTGCTGAAACATTGCATGAAATGGTTACATGTGCTTTTAATTTATGTTCAAACAATGTTTGTGTCTAACATACCTAGGAATTTTAAGAAACAATCCCCTCCCTATGAGAATGTTTTAGTGAAAGAGAATACAACCTTGGACATTCCTAATGATCATATTTGTTCTTCTCCTAATATCTCTCCTATTGGCAAATAATATGTTTTGGTAGAAGAATCAATTAATGAGAGTTGTGAGAATCCTAGTTGTTTCTCTCCTCTTACCTCTCTTAGAGGACAAGACATTGATGAACAAGACAACACAACCATAGGTAATCATGACACTCACATTTGTTCTTCTCCTAGTATATCTCCTAGTTGTGAAGAAGATGCTTTGATGTTAGAAAACACAATCAATGACGGTCATGAGAATATTAGTTGTCCCCCTTCACCTAGTGAAACCCTTATTAAGCAAGATAATTCAACCATTGATCATTCCCCTACTTGCGATGAATCATTTTAGAAGAACCAATCCATTAATGTCAAGAACATTTGATTCATAGCTCTCCTAACAACTATCTTCCTAGGGAGAATATCATGGTGCAAGAAAATGACAACAATAGTAATGTGTCTTCCTTTGATAATGATAAAAATGTGTTTCTTGATTTCCCTTTATTAGAGATACATCACACCAAGACTGTTGAGGTTCTAAATGCGCAAGTGTCTATTAGATCCCCCTTGATTAATGGACCTCCTGCATATCCTGTGGGACATCTTAAGAATCCTTTAATTCTTTATCCACCATCACACAAACCTGAATTCATCCTCTACCCACCTGAGAATAATGTGTCGTAGCAGTCATTTCCTCATACCATTTCTCATACATATCACACTAGACACAATCTGAAAACAAGTCAACCAACCCCAACCTCCTTACCTTTGCCCAATTCTATACTACCTAGTGCTCCTTGATTAAGGGAGTATGATCTTGTTGAGCAACTTAAGAGCACTCCCACAATCCCTATGGGATTTACTTCAAAATTCACCTATCTATCACACTATGCTTCAAATGGCCTACAAAAAATTCCTATCCCTTCTAATGTGCAACCAGATGACATAGAAGCCCTAATTCAAGGATTGAATGCTGGCATTATTTTCCACCAAAGTGAACTCCCCCCTTTGGAAGTGCAAAAGAAAAATGATGCTTTCATGATCATAGCTCAATACAATAGGATAGGGATAAAGTGAACCCTTGTTGACAATGACTCTGCCCTTAATGTGTGTAGCATAAACCTTTTGGATAGGCTTCGTGTGGATAAGTCAAAAATTCAACCTAACTCCCTATCTATGAAGGGATTTGATAATGTAGGAAAACAACCATTGGGTGTGATTACTCTACCTATTACAGTTGGACATGTCACATTGCAAACACTGATCCATGTCATGCCCCATAACCTTTCATATAATCTTCTTTTAAGAAGACCATGGATTCATGAGATGAATGCAGTGCCTTCAACTCTTCATTGTAAAATGAAATATGTTTAGAATAACACAGTCTACATAGTTGACACTGATCATGAGCCTTACAATGTCTTGCAACTTGAGAAAAATAAAGAGAACACCTTAACCCCAACCACACAAGTGGAACTTGTGCAACAAAAAGCCAAAACACAACATATTAAACAAGTCACAAAGCTATTAGACGATGATTGGGGTTCCTTAGATTTCACACCAACATTCATGGGAGAATGCAAGATCACAACAAAAGACTCTGACAAGGGAAACAAAAAAATAGTCATGTCAACACAAAAATTTGAAGACACTTCGAAGTCATCCACCTCAACCCCTTTAGAAGAAGAAGCAAATTACACAACAAACTTTGATGAACTTAATCATGAACAACCACCCAATCCAAAAGCGATGAAAAATCTTTATGGAAAAGGTTATGAGCTTATGAAACTTGGATATAGTGGAAAAGGATGTGTTGCTTGAGAATAAGGTATCTGTGTCCCCATCGATCCTAACACACAAGAAAAAATTCATGGTATTGGTTATTTTCCTTTAATAGAAATCACTAAGCCTTCACTTAACATCAATACAATCACACAAGATTCCTCTAAGCCAACTTTAATGGTAATGCATCCTAAACTAATAGATACTAATGGTCTTGAAAGTTATCCTTTGCAAGAAATGAAACAACCAAAGAAATCTTCACTTAATGTAAATGTCATCTCACAAAACGCTAATGGTTTGAGTTCATTGGATTTTACACTCTCCAACAAAGGAGAGAACAAATTCTTGCAATCTAAAGAGTCTTGTTTAGATATGATGTCTTGTACATCTAAGCAAGAGATACCTTTATCACAAACTACATAAACACCTTCTACCATTGATCAAGATGGTATCTTTTCAGGACTCCTCCAAGATCACTTGATAACCCTTCCACCAAGAAGTCGAAAGAAATTCTATTGTACAAGACTTCATTTTGCACATACCGTAGATTTCATGTCATTTTACTAATGAATGTAAGGATTTGAGTAGTAAAATCCAACATCTTAAGGAGTTTGGTACTTTCCCTTATGTGGGGCACCTCATTCCTCTAATTGATACTTATTTGCACTCTAGCATGCATTTCTTCAATCATTTTGGCTCACCCTTGTCTTGCACTAAGTGGGGGCAAGGGGTTAGGTAGCCTTGTCCTCGTATGTCACCCATTGTTGCCTCTTTTGGCTAGTCGTTAACCTTTCATGACCATATAAGAGCAAGATTGGGATGTGGATGACATGCCTTAAGTTGGCTCACATGTGACATACTACCATTTTTCATGACGTAGCTCATTGGAAACATATGACTTGGCATAGGGCTTTCTAAGTAAGCTCTCATGTTTTCTTCTTCTACTTTAAAGCACTTTCTCATAGTAATGGTGTTAGAAACTACTTTAAAGTGGGGGAATACATCAACACTCACATTTCATTGTGTGATTTTATTTTTCTTGTGATTTCTTCTCTTGGAAACATTAGGTACAATGTTGCCTAGGATGAGACATTGCACTTTTCCTCTCTTGGAAACAAGATGAGACCAATTGCACTTTTCCTCTCTTGGAAACATTAAGCACAATGTTCCCTAAGATGAGACCTTGCACGAACTAAGTAAAATCCCTTTGAACATTCCCGACAATATCTTGCATTGACAATGTCTATGAGTGTTAAACATACTAAGTTTTGCTTACCTCATAGAGCTCGAAGACCATTTTCATGTGGCGCCTTATTAAATTTATCAAGAGGTATAACTTTGGTATGGTTGAGTGGGAAGCCCATTTTGAGGCATGAATTTCCCCATAGCCACTCGCATGTGTGTGAGCACATATCGTTCGTATGTGTCTCACCTTTTAGGACTTCTCACCCGACGAACAACCAAGAGTTTTGTCGCCTCAAAGTGAGTGTGCCTTTTTAGACAAACAACCTAGATCTGATCCACATCATGTTGGACAAATGGTCGAAGCTTGATCCACCTTTTTATTTTCACTATTTTCTTCCTTCTAGTTATTTCCATTACATGATCACGTACCTTGTTCTGTTGCAAATCATTAACCTTGTGCATGTCCTTTTGTGCTTATGTTGGTTTGACTTAGGATCTTGGATCATGGGGGCTTGCGCAACCTCCTTTGATATTTGTCATCCTAGACTATCTGTATTGGTTTGAATGGACCCCTCTTGAATGTCTACTTTAGTGTGAGTTTGAACCAAGTTCATCCTCTCACTAAATTGGGGGCTAACTATGGACACGAAAAATGTATCCCTTTTTGCTTGTTTAATTTGGGATTAATTAATGATAAATTGGACTTAATGAGGCCTTCATTTAGTGTTGTGAGGTGTTTTACACATCCACATTAGGTCTTGTACCCTTGCGAATGCATCTAACCATGTCTTGTAAAGGTGTTGTAAAAGACTTTCATGCTTCTCTAGAATTAATGAACCTATCTTTCCCCTAATTCAATGATATAAAAAGTATTTAATTTCATTATCACATCAATCTAGAAGGCTTGTAAATTAAACTTGATTCTAATCTAGTGTTGTAATGTGTTTTACACATTCACATTGGATGTTGTGCCTTTCTAGGCTATGTGGACCTCATTTTAATGATGTAAAGTGTATTTAATCACACTTTCAAATTGAACTTTGTGTCCCTATCCCTAATTACTCTTTACATCATCATTAATAGGCCCCTATGGCCCGAAATTGTGCATCCCAAGGCTTATTTTGACCAAGGACCCAATGAAATAATCATATAAACCTAATTTCTTCACTCCCCGACCATCCAGCTAGAAAAATAATGCCTATGGGACCAAATCACCCATATAGATGAATTAGTCCCATCCAAGTAGGACTAAGATGCCCAGCCTAGCGACTTAGTCCCATTTGGGCTATTTTTGAGGTTCGGGCGGGAAAAATTAGATTTTAAGTTTATTTTTCCTTCATGTCGGCCTTAGGGATCAAATTAACAGGAAAATTAGGTGGATTTCCTATAAATACAAGCTTCTAAACCTTAATTCATAACTCATTCATCTTCCATTTCAAGTCAAGCAAGCTAGGGTTTTGTTATTCTAAATCATTAAGATAGCTTTCTAATGCATTCAAGGGCAGATTCTTCATTCATTGTTGCAAAAATTCAATATTTATCATCATGGAAAGTCTCTAACTCCATTATTTCATGCTTAATTACATCATTTCTTCATTTTGGTTTAATTACCTAAAAAGGGGTTTGACCAAGGCAAACCCCTATGCCCTAACATCCAACATTTCTCTCTCTTTCCTTGTGTGTTTGCATATTTAGGTATCTTGGAGACTTGGAGATCATTAAAGATTAAGTTGAAAAGTTGTTCAAGACATCTCCTTGTTGACTAAGTCAAAATATCCACAAAAAGTCACTCACAAAGCCGAAAATCAGAGTTGCGGAGGTGGACACCTATTAGAAACCAGAGTGCAGAATGAGGGTTTCCATTTCCACTTTCGGATTTTTAGATATGCACTATAGATTTTCACTATGAGGGTTTCCCACTACACTTTTTTTTTTAGATTTTTCTATAGATTTGGACACCCATTTGGCTGAAATGGGCTCTGGTGCAATTTTCCAAATTTGGGACTAGGTCGCCTAGAATGGCGGAAGTGTCCCAGTAGGTCAAAATTTCAAATCAGCAGCATTTCCAACCTCCATTCCAATCTTCAACACATTTCCATGTGCATGCTTTCTGTTTTGCTTCCTTGTTCTATTCTATTTGCATTTTTATTCATCTTTCTAGGTGTTTTTGCATACAACACTATGTTTTCAAACAACTTGCATTTCTTAGGTTTTGCATTAATAATCAACATCTTTTAATAGTTTATTGCATTTAGACATTGCATTTAGGCATATTTCATTCATATTTGCATTAGTTTTGAGTGGGGACATTGCCCATTTTGGCCTATCTCTCTCCTTTTAGGTGAAAAGCCCTAGAAGCACAAGAGAATCTTAGGGTGCCAAAATATTTTTCCACATTTATATATGCAATTTTCTCATCATTTCAATATGGTACTAGAGATTTTATCCTTCCTATAACTATGAATAGTGCAGCCCATAGCTTGCATATTGTTGTGATCCAATAAATATAGAAGCCAAACCAATCTGGGAGGAGTATAAACCTACAATCTACTAGTGAATCTATGGAAATTTGTATTCCTATGTATTTAGGGATTAAAATCATTCTAGATATTATGAAGTGCATTATAAAGAGCTTTCAAGTGCCATTACTTGTTATCATTGAGTGCCATTCTATTTATTGATACATTGTTAAGATTTTAGGAAGACATATTTTCAATAGTTTAATTCATTCTCACTAAAACTACAATATCTTTCTCATTTTATAATAATATTTAGAAATTTAAGATGTTTTGGAAGGATAGTGAAGTGGAGAACATAAATCAAAAGCATTTTGGAAATTCTATTATTATTTAATGAGTAGTTTGATGAAAAAAAGAGAGTAGTAAAATAATGGCATGAACCCTACACACACCTACATTGAAAATAAAAAAATGACATTTGACATGTGGTATTTGTCCTTGCATCTCATTATTGACATTCAAAAATTTATGGCCAAGGAATGTGAAGTGGAGGTAGTTTATTATTTGAAGTGAAATAAAGAATGTAACGCCCCACCAAGGAACCCCAGAGGACAACACTGATGAGGTGTCAAAGTGGATACTCATCCTCTTCAAGGATGATGGCTAAATTAGGGGACCAAGTGCTATCTCTAATCAACTGATCCATTGGGTTTTGAGGCACAATCAGACCTTCCAATTCAAGTGGAGTCAATTCCTAGTACCTACAACCTACAACACACAAAACAATCGTGCATATATATATACATAAAATTAGGCACACTATGAAAGGGAATCACAGTGTCGCAGGGTAGTCACAAGTGAGTGATGCAACATTGTCCCCTTCACCCAAACATATCAGTAAGACATCACCAAATAATCACATCAACTCATATAACAATCAAGATAAGATCAATCAGAAGATAATCACACAATAGTCATGATAGGATAATCATATAGTGCTCGTGATCAAATAAAACCATATACTAATCATATCATGTGCATAAAACTTAAATAACAAAAATGACATCTCAAGCATCATCATAGCAACAAGTCCAACATCAAACAATGTACCATAATGTCTCATCCCAAAAAAAATCAACTATCAATCTATCAGAGAATAGCATGAGGGGCACTACATCCTCCCCCCTAGAATTAGGCTTACTCTTGGAATCCTACAAACAAGAAAGGGTACAACTCTCGCATCCAGGATGCATCCTCCCAAGTAGCCGAAGACTCATCATTAGGATCCCATTGGACCCTCACCTACTCAAGGTATCAACCCCTAAGGGTGAGTCTCCTATGTTGCAGAATTCCCATGGGCTTCAAAGCCAGTTGCTCATCCTCTACCTGTAAAGCATTCCAGTCAAGAACATGTGAAATATCTAGATAATATGGTCTGAGAACAGAAACATGAAATACATCACGGATTTGCGATAGACTAGGTGGAAAAGCAAGACGATACATAACAAGTTTGATCCTCTCCAACACCTCGAATGGCCCAAGAAAATGTAGTGTGGGCTTAGAGACTTTTCCATAACGGATCAAACTCTTTCATAGACACACCTACAAGAAAACCTGATCACTAACCAAAAGTTGACGATCAACTCTATGGGCATTTGCATACTTCTTTTTCCTGTCCTCCACTGCCACCAAATGCTCTCTAATATGAACAACCTATTGCGCCATCTCCTGAAGAATCTCTAGTCCTAAGAGGACTCTATCCTCGAGACAATCCCAACTCAGTGGGGTCTAACAAGGATGACCATACAAAGCCTAAAAAGGAGACATACCAATAGAACTATGGTACCCATTATTATACACGAACTCCACCAAGTACAAATAATCCTCTCAGTGAGTCTATTGATCCATGACATACATCCTGAGCATATCCTCAAGGACCTAATTAAACCTCTCGGTCCGCCCATCTGTCTCTGGGTGGTAAGTTGAACTGAAGTTCAACTAAGTCCCTAACTCATGCTGCAAGGACGTCCAGAGAGTTGAAGTGAACACCATATCTCTATCAAAGATTATCCTATGAGGAATCCCGTGCATCTTGACCATATCCTCCATGACAATCCTGGCCACTGAAGAAGCATCATATGAAGACCAAATAGGAGAGAAGTGTGCCACCTTAGTCAACCTGTCCACAATGACCATGATGGTGTCAAGACGACGAGAAGACACTAGCATATTGATGTAGTCCTCTTGTAATGGATATTGTAAAGTGATGTATCTTGCATATGTTAGTTGGCTAGGAATATTTTTATTTAATGTTGATTATTAGTTGACATGTTATGGAAGTAAATAATGTAGAAACATTTAATGTGGTGGTTTTAAATGAACCTTTCATGTTAGATAACTCATGTCATTTGAAAAGTTAATGAAATGATTCTAGTTATCTTGATTACTGGTTTTGTGACTAGTGTAGTTGAGGAACCTTAGAGGACCTAGGTTTAGATTATTATATCATGCAATCTATTGTTATTTCTTTAAAAAAAAAATTGTTCCATTATGTCACGACATAGTTAGTGCTGTCCTTTGGGGTTCCTTGGCGGGGCATTACAAAGAATACATGATTCAATTAGTTCAATTATGGATATTTTTTTTAATTATTTCATTTGTCTCCTCTAAAGTGATAAGGTTGATTTTGTTTGAATGGAAAAATAATAAGTTCTTGCTAAATTCAAGGGCCATGACTTTTGTACATGACAAGTTAAATTGTAGTTGATTTTAATATAAAATAATCTTTGATATGTATTGTCAATAAATTGTTAAAAAACCACAGGAAGTAAATGAAGTTATAAAATGGCAACAAAATATCATAAAGCAATTGCATTGATTTTTCTTGGATTGTTTGATACATATTTGAATCATATTGATTTAAAAAAAAAACTTCAAAAAAAATATGGGATGGTCTTAATTATTTATTTGGTTGACAAGATTCAAGTGCTTAAATGCCAATTAAGCAACAAAAAAATTGGGTTGAAGATGAAATAGGGTAATAGTGTTGTTCAACATATTAGTACATTTCATTTAGCATATTAATGGCAAGTTGAAAAAACAATACTTTGATTGTTATTGAAATTGAGACCTAGAACTTGGTATGATTTTGCAATGCATGATCAAGATTATCCTCACACTAATAATGCGGAGGAATCTTTTTTCTAAGAAAATTAAGTAATTAAATTAGAGGGTAGAGGCACTAGAGGTTGAAGAATATAATGATCTCAAGCTAGCCTCTCGCCTAGAGATGGCACTTTGCATTAGAAGTACTAGCTTCACAATGAATTCCCTTCATGGAGAAAGAGGGGGCATGGAAGTTTTATAGTTTATGGATAGTTGAGTATGTCTTGATACATAGACTTACATGTTTGTATTAGTGGATAATTGAGTATGTCTCTATCCACAAAGATAGGAATGTTACTATGGATACTTGAGTAAATCTTAATTCATTGTTTATTGGTGTTTTCTTGTAGATAATTGAGTGCTTCTCAATTCACAAGTGGGATGGAATACTTGTGAATAATTGACTATGTCCCAATTCATTTAAGTATTGTTGGATATTATTAGATGTTTTTCCAGACATGAATAGTTTGGGGTGTTCTAAGAAGGATTTTTAGGTTTGACAATCAAGACATCCATTGATGGGATTCGTTTTTGTGTACCTTGGGTGAGAAAGGAGATTTGGTGGAGATGTTTCATCAAGTTTCCAAATGGGTTGGTGTGTTCAATGTTAGGTGAGATAATAGCTAATATATAAATAAAACAATTGTTAGTTTTTGGGAGTTACTTTCTCATTAGTAAGTTTAGGTGGTTGGTATAGGAATATAGTCGCTTTATAAGCCAATTAAATGTAATGTAAAATCTATGTGGATATAACTATTCAATTAAATAATATTACATATTAATTTCTTATTTTCTTATGTGCAATAATGATGTAATTTCTATATGCAATCTGCTCATCATTTCAATAAGAACATTAAAGGAGAAAATTCTCAAAGAGTGACAAAACTATAAAAATCATTTCCCTTGCATCCTTATAACAACCATAAACATTAAAATTGATGATTGTCGATGCCATCAATAAATTCTCTACGAGTCTAAGATCTTATCAAATTCATTGTTGTTTTTTTATTACTGAAAATTCATTTTCATTTTTCAATTGAAAAATAATTTTTTTATACATCATGTACAAACACATAAACATAAATATACCAAAAAATATATATTTTTAACATTTATAGAGTAACACTTATTTCCAAACATTATAATTCATTTTGGAAAAATCAATAAGAAAAATATTTTTTGTAGGCAATTAGAATCTTGAATGAGAAACTAGCTATTTGAACACTCTCTTTCAATTTGTTCAAAAATTCTCACCAGTCTCCATTAAGAAGTCAATGCATTGAATACAATAGTCACACCATAACTAAACATCCCCACTATCCATTGTGCAGTCTTTGTGAAGAATGTATTCTAGTCAATTTCACTTATTATTGCCACGTGAAGATCAGTAGTCTATCACTTGTCCAATCAATGTTAGCATTCTATGAGATGTATCATTTGTGTCATATTTAGAACGTACAAATGTCCATTTAGTTATTGTATTCAATCTTTGAAGTTTTAATGTCAAGCAACTTAAGCAGAATAGTAGATGTGCATGCATCTACTCTAGAGAATGTAAGATTTCTTGATTTTTGTTAGAGGCTTTATTGTCTAATTAGTAATAAGTTTGTTCGATATTTTCCTTCACTGATTGAGTTAGAAGGGTTTGTTTGTCTATGCAAGTTAACTAGAAAATGAAGTGTGCTATTATAATAACCTTAACTGACTCTAATTACACTCACTGGACAATGGTTTCAATGTCCTTATAATAACTGGTCACAATACATCTAAGTCATAGGCCACTTCATTCCAGGAACTTATACACCCACATAACAGTGCAGCCTTTGTTTGAGATAAGAAACAAATACATATAATTCTTTTGGTGGTGAATACAATAGATTCCACAAAAATGGAACAGTCAAAAGGAGTACTAGCATTACAACAAGTGCAGTCAGGCAACAAAACACAAAATGATATCTACATAATAGTGCAGCCTTTGTTTCAGATAAGAAATTATTAGATATAATTCTTTTGGTGACGAATACAACAGATTCTACAAGAAATGGAACAGTCAAAAAGAGTACCAGCATTATAACTGCAACCAGACAACAAAACACAAAACAACACCCACATAACAGTGTAGCCTTTTTTTGAGATAAGAAATGATTAAATATGATTCTTTTGATGGCAAATACACTAGATTCCACAAAAAATGGAACAGTCAAAAGAAATACTAACATTATTACTGAAATCAGAACAACCAAACACAAAATGACACCCACATAACAATACATCTACATATTTTTCTAAAGATAATAAATAATTACATATAACTGTTTTGTTGGCTAATGCAAGTGCAAATTGGCCTTAACCCTAATATGAAAAGTATAGTTATAGGAAAAAGGAAAAAAAACTATCATGAGAACTCTACGAAAAAGCTTTCTGCCTATTCTCATAATATTTTAATTGAAACTAGAAATCTTAATATACAAAAGAGGAGATCACTCTTGTGCACGCTTCTTGCTCCCATGAGAATCATGGATAAAATATTCATAGTTGTCATCTCTAATCCTTTATATCGTGCTGGTTTTTTGCCCATTATATGTAATCATGTACAGAACAATGCCACTTTGAACTGATTGATGTGACAACTTGAATACGTCGTGTGAATTGGTGATGACAGACAAGAAGAGTGATGCCTTCTACACCCTTTCTTGCCCTATCCTATGAATGAGTTCGTTTTGTTACAAATTTGGGCTAATGTTAGTTGGAAGAAAACTGGTAATAGCTCAGTGTTGTTGACATTCTTGGTAGATGATAAAGAAATGTGGAAATTCATCAAATACATCCAAAGTCCAAATAGTTTATCCAATATGGAGAGGATGGGATAGATGTTGATATGGGAAGTTTCAAGTGGAATTGTGGAATGAATTTTAGGGTTTGTATTCTACACAAGATAGCCAAATGAGTTTTTTTTTATAGGATTGGTTTTGATCAGAAGATTATCATTATTGAAAAGAATGAAAGTTTTGGTTTTGGTTGCATTTATGATGAAGAAGATGTTTTTGGTTATAATATGTATGGAGTTTGAGAATTTTAAATGTACTAAGAATTTTAGTTTGATAAGTTATGTTTTCTTATTAATCAACTTTTAAAGGTATTAGTATTAAGAGTTGGTAAGGAAAATCTATTATAAGTAGATTTGATGATTTGACTTTTTTTATTATGATTATTTGTTTAAGATAATTTCTTATATATTAGAATGGTTCGTAAGGGAAACATAAGATGATAAGTATAATTCAATTTGATAACAAAATAGAATCTCTAATAAGAATTAAATTTAAATTAAAAAAATAGACAACTAATTCAATAAAAAAATATAATCATTTTTTTTTCTTTGTGAAATAAGGATGTACAACTCATTAAACAAAAGTTTAAGCTAGAAGACAAAACATTTCCCTCGTGAAATGAAGGTGTTACAACAAACCCATTGACTTGGCTTTTGAAGCAATGCCACACCAATAGCCTTTTAAAGAATATGTATAGATTATAAATATGGAGGAGGGCCCTTTTTTATTTGTTTTATTATATATAATGAATGTAGTAATTTATTAGGTAAACTTTCAAAACATCAAAGTGGATAACCTGCCTTTCATTAATATTATTTTACATGATAAAAAATAAAAAATAAGATGAATTGAATATTAATATAACAACTCTTATTTTTAATAAATTTGAATAATAACAATCAATATAATATATTTTTATTTATTATATTTTATTCAACCTTTTTTTATTTTAGTTTATAAATACATTACATAATAATTATTTAAATTGCATTTAAAACTATTAAAGTTTAATTGTATTTTTTTTAAAATCTAAAAATTAAATATACTAAAAATATTTAATGATATACACAAATGACATAAAAATGGTGTCATAATACATGAGACCAATAAGAGAGATCATAATACATGAGACCAATAGGAGAGACCATTGTGTAAAATAAAAGAGAGAGAGAAAATATAAGAACTACAAAATGAGTTTGATCAAATAATTATCCTTTCTATCTTATTTGTTCATCAATGTTTATATTTAGTAGACAATTTATTTGATTTAACATGATTATCATAGACTTTATGGTGTGGACATAAGAAAACAAGGAGGTATAAATAAGAAAATAATGTTTTTAAGTTTGAAAAGGAATAAAATCTAACTTTCCCTAAATACAATAGAAAAAAATCTACATAATGAACAAAATGAGTTTGGTAAAGGAATTGTTGTTTTTTTATTACTGAAAATTCATTCATTGTTGTTTTTTTATTACTGCAAATTCATTTTCATTTTTCAATTGAAAAATTGTTTTTTTATACATCATGTACAAACACATAAACATAAATATACCAAAAAAAATATTTTTAACATTTATAAAGGAACACTTATTTCCAAACATTATAATTCATTTTGGAAAAATCAACAAGAAAAATATTTTTTGTAAGCAATTAGAATCTTGAATGAGAGACTAGCTATTTGGACACTCTCTTTCAATTTGTTCAAGAAATTCTCACCAATCTCCATTAAGAAGTCAATGCATTGAATACAATAGTCACACCATAACTAAACATCCCCACTATCCATTGTGCAGTCTTTGTGAAGAGTGTATTCTAGTCAATTTCACTTATTATTGCCACGTGAAGATCAGTAGTCTATCACTTGTCCAATCAATGTTAGCATTCTATGTGATGCATCATTTGTGTCATATTTAGAACGTACAAATGTCTTTTTAGTTATTGTACTCAATCTTGGAAGTTTTAATGTCAAGCAACTTAAGCAGAATAGTAGATGTGCGTGCATCTACTCTAGAGAATGTAAGATTTCTTGATTTTTGTTAGAGGCTTTATTGTCTAATTAGTAATAAGTTTGTTCGATATTTGCCTTCACTGATTGAGTTAGAAGGGTTTGTTTGTCTATGCAAGTTAACTAGAAAATGAAATGTGCTATTATAATAACCTTAACTGACTCTAATTACACTCACTGGACAATGGTTTCAATGTCCTTATAATAACTGGTCACAATACATCTAAGTAAAGTCATATAATGACTGGAGGCCGCTTCATTCCAGGAACTTATACACTCACATAATAGTGCAGCCTTTGTTTGAGATAAGAAACGAATATATATAATTCTTTTGGTGGTGAATACAATAGATTCCACAAAAATGGAACAGTTAAAAGGAGTACTAGCATTACAACAAGTGCAGTCAGGCAATAAAACACAAAATGATATCTACATAATAGTGCAGCCTTTGTTTCAGATAAGAAATTATTAGATATAATTCTTTTGGTGACAAAACAGATTCTACAAGAAATGGAACAGTCAAAAAGAATACCAACATTACAACTGTAACCAGACAACAAAACACAAAACAACACCCACATAACAGTGCAACCTTTGTTTGAGATAAGAAATGATTACATATGATTCTTTTGGTGGCGAATACACTAGATTCCACAAAAAATGGAACAGTCAAAAGAAATACTAACATTATTACTGAAATCAGAACAACCAAACACAAAATGACACCCACATAACAATACATCCTTTTCTAAAGATAAGAAACAATTATATATAACTGTTTTGTTGGCTAATACAAGTGCAAATTGGCCTTAACCCTAATATGAAAAGTATAGTTATAGGAAAAAGGAAAAAAACCATCATGAGAACTCTGAGAAAAAGCTTCCTGCCTATTCTCATAATATTTTAATTGAAACTAGAAATCTTAATATACAAAAGAGGAGATCACTCTTGTGCACGCTTCTTGCTCCCATGAGAATCATGGATAAAATATTCATAGTTGTCATCTCTAATCCTTTATATCGTGCTGGTTTTTTGCCCATTATATGTAATCATGTACAGAACAATGCCACTTTGAACTGATTGATGTGACAGCTTGAATACGTCGTGTGAATTGGTGATTATAGACAAGAAGAGTGATACTTTCCACACCCTTTCTTGCCCTATCATGTGAATGAGTTCGTTTTGTTACAAATTTGGGCTAATGGTAGTTGGAAGAAAACTAGTAATAGCTCAGTGTTGTTGACATTCTTGGTAGATGATAAAGAAATGTGGAAATTCATCAAATACATCCAAAGTCCAAATAGTTTATCCAGTATGGAGAGGATGGGATAGATGTTGATATGGGAAGATTTCAAGTGGAATGTGGAATGAATTTTAGGGTTTGTATTCTACACAAGATAGCCAAATGAGTCAGTTTGATAGGATTGGTTTTGATCAGAAGATTATCATTATTGAAAAAAATGAAAATTTTGGTTTTGGTTGTATTTATGATGAAGAAGATGTTTTTGGTTATAATATGTATGGAGTTTGAGAATTTTAAATGTACTAAGAATTTTAATTTGATAAGTTATGTTTTCTTATTAATCAATTTTTAAAGGTATCAGTATTAAGAGTTGGCAAAGGAAAATCTATTATAAGTAGATTTGATGATTTGACTTTTTTATTATGATTATTTGTTTAAGATAATTTCTTACATATTTGAATAGTTCATAAAGGAAACATAATATGATAAGTAAGTATAATTCAATTTCCTAAGAAAATATAATCTCTAATAAGAATTAAATTTAAACTAAAAAAAATAGACAATTAACTCAATTAAAAAATATAAACAATTGAATTTTTTTCTCTGTGAAATAAGGATGTAACTTGTTAAACAAAAGTTTAAGCTAGAAGACAAAACATTTCCCTCATGAAGTGAGGGTGTTACAACAAACCCATTGACTTGACTTTCAAAGCAATGCCACACCAATAGCCTTTAAAAGAATATGTATAGATTATAAATATGGAGGGTCTTTCAAACAAAATGAAGAAGATTTAGATAACTTTTTTTATTGGTTTTATTATATATAATGAATATGGGAATTAATTAGGTAAACTTTAGAAACATTCAAAGTGGATAACCTACCTTCCATTAATATTATTTTAAATAATAAAAAACAAAAATTAATACATTTAAGATATTCAACATTATTTATTTATTTATTTATTTATTTTGGTCTCGAAGGGTATCCCCACAGCCCCCGCCCCCCTAGTGTCCATGGCGGGGTAAATTCGATCCAGAGAGTCAACCCCAAGACCTCGGGGAGCAAACCCAAGACTTAAGACCAACTACTCTAACCCGTGGGGGCAGATATTCAACATATTATTAAGATTAATAGAATATTAATATAACAACTCTTATTTATAATAAATTTGAATAATAACAATCAATATAATATATTTTTATTTATTATATTTTATTCAACTTTTTATTTTAAATTTATAAATACATTACATAATAATTATTTAAATTGCATTAAAAACTATTAAATTTGAAAATTAAATATACTAAAAATATTTAATAAATATATAGTCATGACGTAAAAATGGCGTCATAATACATGAGACCAATAAGAAAGACCATTGTGTAAAATAAAAGAGGGAAAAAAATATAAGAACCATAAAATGAGTTTGGTCAAATAATTATCCTTTCTATCTTATTTGTTCATCAATGCATATACTTCAAAGAAAGTAGACAATTTATTTGATTTAACATGATTATCATGGAGTTTATGGTGTGGACATAATAGAACAAGAAGGTATAAATAAGAAAATAATGTGTTTAAATTTGAAAAGAATAAAATCTAACTTTTCCTAAAGATCAATGTGTAAAATACAAGAGAAAAAGCCTACATACAAAATAAAATGTTAGTTTTTTGGGAGTTACTTTCCCATTAGTAAGTTTAGGTGGTTAATATAGGAAAATAGTGGTTTTATAAGGCAATTTAATGTAATGTAAAATATATGTTGTTATTTATATTCAATTAAATAATATTACATATTATTAGTTCAAACTATAAGGCATGGTAGAGTAACTAGCTATTAATGTTTTGAACTTCAACCAATCAAAATAATTATTTTCTTTTATACATTATATTTGAAGTTTTTTCTAAAGTTAAATGCATGTTTTTTAACTTTTCTAATTTTGAAAATTATTTTTCTTGAATATTAGTAAGTTAGTATAGGAAAATAGTGGTTTTATAATTCAATTTAATGTAATGTAAAATATATGTGGATATAATCCTCATTCAATTAAATAATATTACATATTATTAGTAATTATTTTAATTATTGGTATATAAAGTATATTAAATCTAATTGTTCATGACATTATCTAATTACAACTTTGACAATAAATACCACAAATCTCTACTATTTTTTAATCTAACACACATTTTATCCAACTATATTTTAATTATTCTATAGAAAAACTCCATTTAATTTAACTATTAAGCTATGTAGCAATTGTATGTCAAAACTTTTGTTTAATCTAATTTAACTATTTTAACCAAATAGTAATTGAATCTCAAAAATTTAAAATCATAATTATTTTAACATGTCACTAATCCAACTATTACATCTATTATATTTTTTTTTCTTAGATTAAATTGAATCTCAAAAGTTTAATATCAATAATTATCTTACACATATAAGTAATTATTTTAATCATTGGGTATATAAAGTATATTAAATCTAATTATTCATAATATTATCTAAATACAACTATTTTTCAATCCTACACACATTCTATCCAACTATTTTTTAAGTATTCTATATAAAAACTCCATTTAATTTAACTATTAAGCTAAGTAGCAATTGTATGTAAAAAAAATTATTATTTTTTGCTTCATAAGAGATTGTATTATATTAATAAACTGAGATTACAAGCATTTGCCGATGCAGGAAAATCATAAGGGCTCCAAAACACCAGCCATCGACACCAAAAAAATACCAACCAAAACCCCCGGCCACCATGACCAAAGCATTCAACCAGGTCAAACCAAACAAAATGCCCAACCTCAGCAAACCAACAAAAGAGGAGAAAATGGGCTATCTATCAAAAACCCTACTTGACAACCAACTATTAGAGGACCAAGCACCACCACAGAAGGAAGAGGACACCAAAATTTACCAGAACCCAACATTTATAGAAAACCATTTACCTTTGCAAAGGCATCAAACTCCTGGACCCAATCCATATTGCAAACCTCGACCAAACAAAAAAAAATCTTGAGGAAATTGACTGCAACCGCCATAGTCATCCTATGGCACATTAGGGTCGACCCCTTTAAGTCTAGGAGAAAAGGAAAGATCTTAATTACCTCTCCCAGAATCTTTACTAGCTTCATGTCACTTGGACGTGGGGCTCCTAAGCCAAGAATGGAAACTTTTAATGCCTCCTCCAAACCACCTAAAAGTTCCTTTTTAAATAATTTAGTCATTAATGACTTTGCTTCTGCCTTAGGAACCCGGTTGTCTAGAATTGAAGTGAGGAACCACGACGCCACCTGTGAGTTTTCCTCAAAGGACTCCTTTTGTTCCAAATGCCCCTTGTCGAGCACCATCTTCACTGCCACAACCGTTAATGAGTCAATATTGAGCAGAATGTGTTTCAAACACTAGTTTGTAACCTCATGAAATGCATTTTGATGGTCTTTGCACTCAAGGGCGAGGGGGGTATCGGCCCCGAAACAAAAGACTGAGTCCACCAAAATCTCTAGAATAAACTTTGAGCTTTTTTCCATCAGAGCACAAGACCCACAAAAGCCGAGCCAAAAAACTTAACTCGCAGAATAGAGGAGAGACATTGCCTTCACCACCTTAACACGAGAATGCCACACAAAAACCTCCTTTATTATTCTACACAATGCCTACAAAACAACCACGTGCTTGATTGAAAGAAATGAGGTCATTGTCATACAAGTGAATGAGTACACAAAAAATAAGGTGAGCTATCCTTTCCATCAATTGGGAAATCTAAACACATCCTCCCCTACCGCCACTAGTACCTCAGAATGATGGTGCCTTAAACGTGTGTTTCAAACCATTAGGAGTTTATGAGGCGACATGACCCATCCACCTTGGGACACATAGTTGGCCTTAAGCTAGTTGTCACACCACCCTGTTGCAACCAAAAATAGTAGTCATCATCATATCGGGCCAAGTTGGCACGCCAAAGCCAACAAACATAGGAGCAATAAGTATCCTACCTAGAGGATTGGATGTAAAAGCATTTATTTAATCTAATTTAACTATTTTAACCAAATAGTAATATAATCTCAAAAATTCAAAATCATAATTATTTTACCATGTCAATAATCCAACTACTAAATCTATTTTTTTAATTAAATCTATTATATTTTTTTTCTTACATTAAATTAAATCTCAAAAGTTCAATATCAATAATTATTTTAAATATTGGTTATATAATGTATATTTAATCTAATTGTTTATAACTTTATCTAATTACAATTTTGACAATAAATACCACAAATCTCTACTATTTTTTAATCTAACACATTTTATCCAACTATTTTTTAATTATTCTATATAAAAACTCCATTTAATTTAACTATTAAGCTAAGTAGAAATTGTATGTAAAAACTTTTATTTAATCTAATTTAACTATTTTAACCAAATACTAATTGGATCTCAAAAATTCAAAATCATGATTATCTTAAAATGTCAATAATCCAACTATTAAATATGTTTTTAATTAAATCTATTATATATATTTTTCTTAGATTAAATTGAATCTCAAAAGTTCAATATCAATAATTATTATCCAGTGGTGGATTGGGATTTCCATGTACACAAAAATAGGAGATTAAATCTCAACTCAATAAAAAACGAGAACCATTGAAAATTGATAGAATGTTGCGACACAAGAATATAGGATGTTTCTTGGAGGGTGTACGACACATTCTCTAACGTGCATAACTGTTTCAAAAATGGAGTATACATGCTATACAAACCATTTTTTAAATATCACAAAAGTATCTCAGACCTTAGCAGAGTAGCTTTTTAAGCTTTAAAGCTACAATTTGTTTAATGGAAATGATAGAGAAAAAATAGTGAAATCTTCTAGCTTTCTCTGTTTAGAGGACCTAGACGTGGATGACCCAATTAGAAAATCACTTAGAATAATGTCAATTAATCTCTAAAATTATGGAGAAGGGTTTGTATAATTCTATTTCTATTTACAGGACCTTATCTTTAGCATTTTTATACCATGCAATTGCAATAGAAGTTAATATTGTGTTTCCCAAAAAATTGATGGATAAAATTGCATTAGATAAGTGCTACAAATGGATGTTCAAAGAACAAAAAAATTATGATTGTGGTGGAGTTTCTAATATTGGAAAACCTCTTTGATTTTGGTAAATGAACAAGTTTTTCATTGAAATTTTCTAAATTTATTTCCAAACTATAAACTGTATTATATCATTGTGGTAAAATCAAACTATATGCAAAGGATAGTTGCATATTTTCTATGAAGTATTGATTGTGATTGTGTTTCGTGCGACACTCTCTTGAATAGAAAAATCAAATTTTCTATGGAATACAGGTGTGTGTATTGATTTAGAGACAATACTAATCTTGCAATTCTTTCAATTTAGTTTGTATTTCAAACCATAGTTGTTATTTAACTGATCTTACAAAATTTGAAGTATTGTCAATTTTGATTTTGTCAAGCAAACAAAATTTATCACTATAACAAATGGTTTATGAAGACCAAAAATCATCTGCATTCAAATTACATTTTTTCCTTAAACTGCATTGAGTATTTGCCCAGGGGAGGGGTTTTTTCAGGAACTTCAAATTCAACTTAATCTTGTTTGAAATGGTTCAATATGTAGATTTTGTCAAGTCTTTGTTCATGTCCTTGGAAATAAGGTCAAATTGAGTATTTTTCTGTTGAAAGAATGTTTGTGCTTAAGAAATAATCTTGCAAAGGTGTTTGATCAACATGCTCTAACTTTGTTTTACAGGCATCAAAGCTCACCCATTTGTCTTTGCTCTTTCAGATCATATGCTTAGTGGTCTATCAGATTCTTCAATGCTTTGCACACCCCAAATTGATTGATTGTTTAATCCCTAGTCATGGAGGTATGAGAAGAAGTGTATGTAGCTTTGCAAACAAAAGGTTCATGGTTATATCTTCCTTTTTTCAAATCTTGGCGATGACGCGAGAACAGTTCTTAAAATAAAATAAAATATTAATATTTAAAATTTTAAAATACACACAATTAAAATAATTGTAAACTAAATGAAATTAGTTGGACCAGTTTTGGCTTACATCATACACCCATTGAGGTAGACATCAAAATCAATTTTTACAATTTTATTTTGTGATGGTGTTCTCTAATGCTATAGAATTCCATCATTCCAACTTTTTGTTAGTCTGCTTAAGATACAATTCTGAAGTTTGTTCCTACAGCTAAATCAGTCATCATTTTTAATCTCAAGGTGCCAGGGAAAACCTTAAGAAACCCCCCCCTCGAAGAAGCTATAAAATCCTAGCGATCTTTCATACTTCCTTAAAAAAATATTAATTTTAGAGGCACATTTTTTCATTTTTCGTGAAAAAAATAATCCCCATTGGTGAATCTTTTGTAATCTCTAGAAGTCTATGGAAAATCCTGGCGAATTGCAAATTTTTTGAAACCACTAAAATATTTTCATTGGCGATTAAAATCTATTTTCAAACCAATAAAATATTTCCATTGGCGAATTAAACCTGTTTTCAAACCAAAAATAATAATTTTGTTGGCGATTTTCTTTTTCCAAACAAAAAAATAAAATTCATTGGTGAATTAAACCTATTTTCAAATGATTAAGAAAAAAACTTTAGCAAATTAAACATAATATCAAACTAATAAAAAAATTCATTGGCCAATTAAATTCAGTGGTGAATCCACTACCGTTCGATGAATTTTCAATGGACGATTGTACTTGCATTCCAGAAGTATATCTCTCAAGCACTAGATTTGTGAATGGAAACCTTCAGAATAACACTACAACCGTTAGATGTGGACACGTGGCAAGATCAAGGGTCATCATCGTGGTAATTAATCCGATGGGTTGGATTTTGGCGATGAGTGATAGAACTTAAGTGGCAAAAATATGCATGTGCATTAAGTTTTTTTTAAAAGAGGGACCACCTAGAAAGAACGTAGGACCAAGGCTTAAAAACTTAAGAACATTTTACACAAAGGATGTGGCACATCAATCAAACCATGACCGTTCGATGAAATTTTGATAGACGGCTTTAGTTGCATTCTAGAAGTATATCTCTCAATCACTAGATTTGTGAATTGAAACCTCTGAAATAATAGTAGAACCGTTAGATACAGATGCGTGGTGAGATCAAGGGTCATTATCATGGTAATGAACCCGACGGATTGGATTTTGGAGATGAGCGATAGCATAAAGTTTATTTTAAAAGAGGGACCGCCTAGGAAGAACGTAGGACCAAGGCTTAAAAATTTAAGAATGTTTTTTTTTTATCAGTGATACTTTTCTATTTTATTAATTATAAAGAAAAAGATACAGATTCTATAAAGTTCACCGCATCCAAAAACTACCAAAAAAGTTGATCGGTGATACTTTTTTATTTTATTAATTATAAAGAAAAAGATACAAATTCTACAAACTTAGCAACATCCAAAAACTACCAAAAATGCTAAATAACCAGCTCAAAAACCAAAGTATCAGAACTTCCCTAAACAACTACACCTTTGTAGCAAAGGCTAAAAAAATTTAGAAAACTACACTTTACGTTAACCATTATTATTCATTCTTCTTCGAAGACTCACCTATCTCTTGTGGAAGTATCTCCTTTAATGGTTTTGGCTTCTTCCGCAGACACAGTCCCTTCTTTTCATGCATCTCCTCTTTGGCAACTGCTTTTAGATTTTCTATTGTTTCATCTAATGTCATTAGCTCGACACAGATTTTAAGTGCTTTCCACACACGCTTGGCTCCTTCCCACCACCGATCTTTAGTGTGACCCTCTGGCCATCCGATAAAGAGGTGATTTAAATCTACAAGCTTTGGGCCCCCACCATCCATTCCTTCTATTTTTACCAACCCTACTCAGGTGATATCGCCCATTGCAGAATGCTTTCCATGTCCACTAAAAAATATTTATGCATCAATTTTTTCATTACTCTCCTCACCTCGTTCACCAGTTCTCCTAAGTCGAAACCCCAAGCCATGACCAACGAATAGATATCCATATTCATTCTGAATCTATGTGTTAATTTTTTTAATCCATCCCCCAACATTATTTGAACTACTTGCACCACCTACTCTTCCTAGTAGAGAAATAAATGTTGCAACCTTTGTACAGACGCCTTACCCACAAAGGGGTCCAGCTTCCTCCACGATGTCATGGTGAAACTGGCCTCCATTACTTTTTTTTTTCACTGGATTCCAACCTATCACCTGCCGCCAAAAGGATACAATCCTATTATCCTTACATTAAAACTCGAAGAAGCATCGAGGGTGATAGGTGAATGTCATTATAACACCTCATTTCACCAACCTTCTCCATAAATGCAATGTGCTTGTCACATTTCCTATCTTAATTCATCAAAGTTGAAGTTTTGGTACTTTTCCTAACCTTACTACCTTAGTAACTTACTGGCAAGTCTTTGTTGGTCATCTTTGTAGTCGGCGGGTCGGAAGTTTCAAAAAAATTGAAACTTTAGACTTTGGTTCTAAGGTTCCAAATTTTAGCGACCACGCGACATTATGGACCAAGACCGTTCGACAAATTTTTGATGGACGGTCGTAGTTGCATTCCGGAAGTATATTTCTCAAGCACTAAATTTGCAAATGGAAACCTCCAAAATAACACTAGAACCGTTAGATGTGGACATGTGGCTAGATCAAGGGTCATCATCGTGGTAATGAATGTAACGGGTTGGATTTTGGCGATGAACGATAGAAGAACTTAAGTGGCAAAAATATGCACATGCACATTAAGTTTGTTTTAAAAGAGGGACTGCCTAGGAAGAACATAGCACCAATGCTTAGAAACTTAAGAACGTTTTACACAAAGGATGTTGCAAATCAATCTAACCACGACCATTCGATGAATTTTTGATGGACGGTTGTAGGTGCATTCCGCAAGTAAATCTCTGAAGCAGTAGACTTGCAAATTGAAACCTTCGGAATAACACTAGAACCGTTAGATGCAGACACATGGTGAGATCAAGGCTCATTTCTCTCTTTTCAATGACTCGGCGTATTACATTTCATTTAATTGAAATTCTCAATCTTTTTGAAGAACGTGTGGTAGTCGTACTACTCGTGGTGATTAATGCCATATGTACATCCAAAGTGATTGATTGGATAGCTCATGAGTCATAGCTTTAATGAAACAAGATTTGTAATGATTTCAAATTTTTATAATTCATATCGTTCGAGTGACACTGGAGTCTGGTGATTTTGATAGCTTGTCACTTGTTAGCTTGAGGTACAGTTTGTGTGCAGCCAGACATCAATCAAATTAAACATTTTAGTTGTACATGTAAGGCTTAAGTTTTATTTGTACATGTAATGCTTGAGGTATAGTTTGTGTGTAGGAAGACGTCAATCAAATTAAACATTTTAATTGTACATGTAAGGCTTAAGTTACTGTTACACAAGTCGATTAAGTTGGTTTTTTGGTTTACGCAAATCACCATTATGAATCATGAATATACGATATATGTAACCTCACAGTGCACATGTGATAGGTGTGAGGTGTACATAGGTACTAGGTTGGTAGTGGCACTATTGGTGGCATTGTTGGCCCAGATATAACTAAATAATGATAGTGACTAGTGAGCACAACTAAAATCATTCGTTGAAGGCTAAAGACCTTACTATTGCTCAATAAAATGTTAAAATTGTTAGGGTTTTCATTTTGTAGGGTTAATAAGGATTCAGGAAGAAGATCATGTGGCATTATTGGGGATACTCTAAATTCTCCTACCTGCAGTTATGTAGTCACATATTCAATGACCAATTTCGTTCAGGCTTCAAGTTTAGAATGGGTGGAATTGGAAAGAAGTTGATTTGGTTCACTTGACTTCTCAAATAGGTTTTAAACCAGGAGAGGTGCTCTGATGGGCATAACTGCTATTCCCAGTGCATATAAGTTGCAAGTAAAAGATGGGAGAAATTTTACAATCCCTCATCTTCTACATGAGTTTGATTTTCAAAGGGGAGAAGCACATTTTGTATCTTCATGGCTCCCATTTCCCCAATTTGATAGGCCCCCCTTTCTCTATGCATTCATTTTCAAAGCTACTGCCTGATCTGGGAAGTCCCCTGCGTTTATTTTCAAAGCCCATGGTTGACCCGAAAAGTCCCATTATTTTTAGACAAACATGTATTACATTTATGTTTTCACCAGTGGTCCAACAGAAGCTTGGTGCTTGCACTTACATTTGTATATGTACTATGTAATAATGTGGCATTGTCATTTAGTTGCAATAATATAAATGGTTGTGCTATTAAAAAGCAATTGATGAAATCATAGCAATTGTGCTATTAAAAAGCACACAAAATCAATTGATGAATCTATTCATATCAAATTTTTTTTCCTTTAAGAAATTATCTATTTATGAAATAATTGCATGCAGATTTAAAACTTAAAAGTAAAACATAAAGCAATACAAATACTAAAGTTAAGTACTTGAATCGATTAAGTTGGTTTTTTGGTTTGCGTGAATCGTGATTATCACTATAGTAACCCAACCTCACACGTGACACGTGTGAGGTGTACACAGGGACCAGGCTAGTAGTGGCACTATTGGTGGCACTATTGGCCCATAAATAAGGATAGTGAGCACAACTAAAATAATTCATTGAAGGCTAAAGGCTATACTATTGACTCTCAAGTGCAATGTTTGAATTGTCATAAGGGTTTTCATTTTGTAGGGTTAATAAGGATTCAAGAAGAAGATGATCTAGTATTATTGGGGATACTCTAAATTCTCCTTCTTGCAGTTATGTAGTTATAGAGTAAAAGAACAATTTCCTTCAAGTTCAGAATGGGTGGAATTGGAAAGAATTTGATTTGGTTGACCAAACTTCTCAGACAGGTTTTGAGCCAGGATGGGGAGCTCTTATGGAGATAAGTGCTCTCCAAGTGCATGGAAGCAACAAGTAGTAGATGGGAGTATTTTTACAACCCCTCATCCTCTACATGACTATAATTTTCAAAGGGGATAAGTACTTTTTGTATCTTTAACAACTCCAATTTCCCCCGTTTGATTTGCCCCCCTTTCCCCATGCATATTTTTTTAGAAACCATGATTGGTGGTGGCCCTCCTCCATGCATTTATTTTCAGACGATAGAGTGTCAGGACTCAAAGACCATGGCAGAAGCTTGGCGCTTGTTCTTACATTTGTATTTGTACTATGTAATAATGTGAAATTAACAATTGTCATTCAGTTGTAATAAAAATAAATGGTTGTGTTATTAATGTGATTATGTGACATTGTAATTCCTTTTATTAAGTCCTTTTCAACACTAAGTGTTACTGTAAAACCTGTTTTTCCCTCTTTCAAAAATGTTAAGTGTTACTGTGCTATTAATGGTTGTGCTATTAATGTGACATTATAATTCATTTTATAAAGGCATTGATGTGAATTCTAGTGCAGTAAAGGTTGAAAAAAATTTAAAACACATGTTTACTATTTATAATATATATCATAAATTACTCAATCGTTTGATGAACATTTAATGTATGACTATAGTTGCATTCCAGAATGAAATGCACGAAGCACTAGGGTTACAAACCTAAACGTTCGGAATCACCCTATAACCATTAGATTTACAAAGATCAACAGTTTAGATTCTTTAGAATTTATTTTCAATACAGGACTGAAAAAAGCACTCTCAATTTATACTGGTAAGTGATTTTATTTTTAAGTGAGAGGGTCAGCACACGGGGAGATTTAAGTCTTTAGTTTTCTCATTGCAGCGCACCACAACACCACCCTGTTCTAGGTTCCAAAGTTCCACTTCCGAAAAATACATTCTAGAAACCCAGTTTCCACGACTTTCAGCATTAATTTTTCCAAGAATCAAAATTCAGGTAAGTGAAAGAATTCTTGTGGCTACATTTCATCATTTGATGTTTCTTAAAATATTATTTTGTCAAAATTTGAAGTTTGGGTTTAGGGCCAAGAGACTTAAGAATTAAGAAAAATTACGGACTAAAAGGGAATTCATAGTTTCACATTGTATAAGCATGTCTACCAGCAGTACCACTAGAGCAATGTCATATAAAAAAATACATTATGCAAAATTGCTTAAAACCCCAGGTTTCATTGATGAATACCATGATATTTATGATCCTAAAACCTATGGTAGACGTACCTCAGAACTTAGATTTTCATCTGAGAATAAGGCCTCAAAGCAAATGCAAGTTAATAGTATCAGTGCACTGTGGGTAACTGGATTAGGGCGCATGATGTTACATGAGGTTTTCCCTTTCCCTGAATTTATCATGGTCTGTGCCCAAAATTATGATGATAACAAAAGAGAAATTGTTAATAAAGATAGAAAAGAAGAATTGTTATCCATTAATGCAAAAGAACTTGGAAAAGTGTTGGGGTTTACATTTACAACCGAAGGCGAAGAATTTGGAAATTTCCACATTGACCTAGAAAAGCTTGCTAGTGATTATGAAGTAGTGGATGAAATGGAGAAAAAATCTTTCTTAAACAGAATAGTTCAGGATAGAAACAAATTGAAAGGTGATGATAAACCTCCTTATGATTTGGAAATTTTTAAACCATGGGTTCAGGATACTATTTCCATGCTAGCATTTTCCCTTGGACTAGATAGCAATTTGGAAGTGGATGCATACCTCCTTGAAATAGTGTATAATATCCATTATGGTGTTCAACATGTGTCAAGTATAAATTTATTGAGAACATTATAGAATCCATGCATAAACAATTTTTAATGATTAAAGGAGGTTCCACCAAGACATTTAGGTTCACAACCTACTTGTGCTATCTTTTTCCATTGAAATTCAGAGGAATGTTTCAGACCAACAAGCTTTAGATTCGGCCCTATAGTAATCCTAAGGAAAAGAAAATGGCTCAAGTATATGAATGGATCACTATTATAAGGATGCATGATTCTCGAAGGAACTATAATAATTTTGTAGACTACTTTTTGGCTCCATTGCATCAAGCAATTACAAATACTCCAATCCCTAGATTGCCTATATCATGTAGAAACTACATTCAACTAGGAAAACAAATACAATTGGCTGATTGGTACTTAATGGAAGAATATATTGTGATAAGATTTTATGGATCGGGAGTACAGCCATACAAACTTCCAATACATGTGACAGAAAGGGTTTTTGCTTTGGAATATGTAAGACATATGTAGAGTACTGATGAACTACACTTTACCAGTCAGCAAAAGAAGACCTTATTTCCTTCTTTACCTTTTTCATGTGGAGGGATCACATTCAAGAGAAAAGCATTTAGTGTGGCACATAATCTTTTGATTTTTTTTTATTTTGATGCTATCTATCATTGGCAGTATGATCCATGTGACACCATTAAATCAATGATTGTGCTCAATAAGAATGTTGCAAGTAGAATTCAACATGAAAGTAAACCCTTGCTTGAAAACTTGAGAAACAAGGATTCTTGGGATGAGGTCAAAATTGCAACGGAGAAAAGTAATGTTGAGAATGGTATTTCTTTTGAGCAATTGTTAGCAAAAATTATGGCATTGCATCAAAAAACAATCAGGAGGTACAACAATTTTTATCAAAAAAGTGCTAACCATGTAGTAGAGTAAAAATGCCAAGTTCTCTAGAGAAGGAAAGTTACAGAAAAAAATTGATCACGATAAAAAATTAGGGTATGTGCAGGATTATCATGGAAAAAATAGGCCCTTAAGTGGAAAAATATTCAAAAAAATCAGAGTTAGGCAACTTGACATAAAAATTTGAATAAGTTATCTATATTATTTCAAAAATATGTAAGAATAGAATTTGTAGAAAATTGAATGTAGTTTCTAAACTACTAGGTTTATTTTTTAAAAAAAATCTATTTGGTGAAAATTTAAAATTTCAATGCATAGTACTTAAATTTCAAAGAAAAAATAAAAGTAGACTGCGTTGACCACCCTAACCACAATAAAATGATAATATTTTTTATAATATTTTAGATATAAGTAGAGGACTCATGTCCCGATGTGATGTATATTTTTTTGTAATTTTTTCCAAGTAAATAATTAATTATTATTTTTTTATTACAACTTTTAAAAAATATAAAAACTTGTACGTCTAACCACCTTAACTTAGTCAAAACTTCATGAAATTCATTTATTTTTTTTAATCCTATAGTATACTGCAATGTGAATGACATGTTTTAGATTCAAAAAATGTGATACCATTTGAAAGCTATAGATGTTTTTCAATCAGCCTATCAATCAGGACTTTAGTCATAATTCAAATAGAAAATGAATAATAATTATTTATTAAATTCAAAGTAAAGCATAATTTATATTGGTGGGTGGAAAGCTGAGAATCTCCTTTTAAATCCCTTTTCATTTCATTAATTTTGGGTAAAAAAAAAGTTGTCAGCCACATACCCTACAAATACCCATCATATCGCCACTTTTTGGCTCATCATGATCCCGCACATACCCATTACAATTGCCTTTTGGTCTATGAGGAAGGAGCTAGGTGAACCAAGAGCTCTTACAGAGTATGGAGATAACAAAGCAGACAATGAGTTTAGCAAATTGTGGAATATAGAGCATCCAAATGAACAACAAGATAAAGAAAGTGATCATGAATCTAATGATGATAGGGAAGAAGGAAGCCATGTCAATTTCAAACTTGGTTTAAGTGAGGCCACAAAAGAAGCATATACTACTGGAGCAGCCATAGCTAAAAAAATGGGTTCTGAAGGTGGTCCTTTGGGATCCCAAAGACAAGGCCCTTGGATGGTAATAGATGTAGAGCATAGAAAAGAAAGTGTTTTTTCTGGCATTGGGATTGGAGGTGAAAAAGTAGACCTAGGGCATACAAGACAATTTTTTAGAGCTTCAATTCCTCATCCTCATGGTCAGACACAATCACAACTAGGACATGCCCATGGTGGAGAGCTTAGTGCAACTGGCACTACCTCTAGTGGCGATGGTATGGGTATTAGTACTGGTAGTGGTCAACATGTGCTACAAAAAAAAACTACACACAAGAGGACAACAATACAATATACCACAGAAACACCAGGTGACAAGGCATACAAAAGAGGCAAAGGATTTTGACAGGTCCAAGTCACACTACCAGTGGATCCACCACAAATGAGTTATTTACAGGAACCCCTCAGTGCCAGTTAGTCTGGATGTGACATCATTAGCAACTGCAAGTACTACTACTCCTCTTCCTTCGCCATTCAAGCATTCCATTGTTCTTGTGTCCCTAGGTTTAGATTACATTGAAGAGTTTAAAAAGAAATAATACATGAATAAAAAAGAAAAGAAGCAACTAATGGAGAGTGCATCTGTTGTAACTTCAGAGCCTGCCGCAACCGTGGTATTACCCACATTTGACACAAATAAAGAAATCATGGAGTACACATTTCTTGTTCCCACAGTTCAAGACAAACCAGCAAATCAGATGGCTCGATCTGAATTCCAGGTGAACAATATTCAATTGGAATTTTCTGGACTCAGAAATACTGACAAAATTAATGTATCAAAGAAGAACAATGAATTGGTGTACACATCATTGCTAAAGCGATATAGAGAGAAAAAAAGGTTGCAAACTAAAATTGAAAAGTTACAAGTAGACCTAGCAAATGAGAAGACAAAGAGGAAAGCAATAGATAACAAGAGCAATGAATTAGAAAAAAGAATAATTTTTTTTTCCTCTACATCAACAAGAAAAGAGGATAAGCAGAATGAGACTACAGTGAATGAAATGAAGAAAAGGCTAGATGATAGCAACAAGAAATATGATGAGGAAAAATCCACTTTAGAAAAACTAAGAGTAAGCATTGTGAATGGAAATGCATAGTGGGAAAAAAATTTGGAGGAGGAGAGAAAAAGAAATGAAATATTGGTGGTAGAGGTGATGGAAGCAAAAAATAAAATTGAGACTTGTCAAAATAAGTTACCTGCATTTTGTAGAGAGACAATGAGCCATATGAAACAAAAGATTTGGCATGAAATAATGCAGAGGATTGATCATTTATGTGACACATTTCAATTGATTGATGATATCAAACAACATCATAAGAAGCTCAACAAATATTTAGTGGACAACAAAAATGTGCTGGCATTAGAGAAATCTGCAAAATAAATTCAAAAAATAGTCTACAAAGCGAGTGACAATGTTTTGAATTCAAAATGGATTACTAATCGGCTTGCTACATCAATGACGTTGTCATCTATCATTGAAAATTGTTTGAGAATGCGTGAAACAAATGAATATTTGAATTTGGTTGCAGAAAAGATGAAGAAGGTGGATGAAAAGGTAAGGAACTTCACAAAACTTGGTTTTCTAGAGGTTTTTGAGACAAATGAGTGATTCATGGGAAAGAATGATTTCAGAAAGAAGATGGAGGATGCAATGAAGATTGATTTGGGCCAGTTTCCTCAGAACCCATATGTGGTGAACTACTTGGATTCCATCAAACCATTGCTAGCCTTGAATGTAAAATTGACTTAAGAATGCAAGACAAGTTCCAATTTGAATCATGAATTGTTAACAAATCTTCAAGTCAAACAACATCCGTTAGAACAAATGACAATTCCACCACCTGAAAAGTGGAAGTTGCTAGAAAAGGTGTTGCAGTGATTTCATTTTTGATAATATGGGTTTCCAAGTTCCAACTCCGCTCTATGCAGAGTTTTCTTTGTTCCAACTCAGACTTTAGTAATGTGTCGATGTTAAATGATAAATTATCTATATTATTTATTTTTTCATTTGAAGAAAAAGTCTGATAGTGGTTTCGACTACTAGATACACTTCAAATGATTGTTGATGTTCATTGTTGTATATGCTACTAAGACTATTGCTAATATGTTATTAAGCATTGAGCTGAGTAATGAATCACTTAGTACATGTTCAAGTTTTACTTTTAACACAATTAAAATATGAACTAGAAGGTGACTTTAATTCTAGGCATCCATAATCTTAGTTAAATTGCATTACAATTCACAGATCGATACTCAATCTCCATGACTAGTACTACTTATCAAATCGACTAAACATTTATATGAATTCATGCTTTAATCAAGGTACTTTAACTGGTTCATTAAACTAGATCCAGAATTAAAACATACATCAATGCATAATGACAAAGAATATTAATGACATGTTGTGGTTACTATCACTCAAAGTCGCAGTTTTGGTGCTTTTCCTAACCTTAGTCACTAGTCCTCAGAGATTTATAATTTATAACCTTATCAGTCACTAGTCATCAGAATTTTATAATTTATAACCTTGTCGTGAAGTTCTAAATTTTCATAACTTCCTGATTCCCCGAGTTCGTTCACTTTGTTGAGTTGCAAACTTGCAGGTCTTTCTAGTTTCTTGGTCATCTTTGTAGTCGATGGGTTGGAGGTTTCAAAAGCTTTGAAACTTCAGACTTTGGTTCTAAGGTTCCTAGTTTCAGCGACCATGCGACATTATGGACTTATGTACGGACTAAACTAGAGTTTCCTTTTGAGGAATTTCCAAAAGCATGCATGTTTCAAGGCTATCTTTTTGAGGAATGAAATTGAATGCCACATTCAATGCACATCCTATAAAAAATAACGACACAAGTGTGTGGCAAAGTTTTACTCAGACATCTAAACTGCATTCTCGTTCCTTGGCAAGGCCAGTACTTCTCAAGTGCAAACATTCTTTTTACTAAAAAATTTAGCCTGCATTCTCATTCTTTGGCAAGGCCAATACTTCTGAGGTGCAAACATTCTTTCTCCGTAAATTTGCATTTTGCGCTCATGCAGAGTGAACAGATGGTCGACGTAAGGGATACGAAGCTCAAACCTTTTAAGTTAGAAGAATTTTGGGTGCGCCTGGAGAGGGACAACAAGTCTGAGTTGGATATAAAACTCTTAGAAAGCAGGCTAGCTCAGGCTGGATGGTTTCCAGAAGTTGTGTTGAGTGTGGACTTGATAAGTGCATGTGTGAGAAGGTACATTCCACAGACACGGGAAATTAAAGCCACAGACAAGACTGTAATTGCAGAAATTTCTCTTGAAGTTGTTTCCTGAGCGCTAGGGATTCTAGAAAGGGAACCTCTAGAAGACTTGTTTGTCACAATGGCAGTTGAATTTTTTGAAGTGAATAAATACTGGTGTAAGAACTCCATGGCCAAAACCTGGCTGAAGATTGAAAAGAAAGGTAATTCACAACTGCCAAATAAACTCAGAAGATTGTATTTTAAGGGAGAAATTGTAGATGATATTGCTTTATCGCACCACATTGTTGGGAATGCACAAGTTGAGTTATTTGAGGATTGGATGTACCGGATTATCTTGACAGATTTTGATGAGAACATTTTCATTGACTGGGCTAAAGTTATTTGCTTCCATTTGAATGAGCAATTAATTAATTTATATAATACTGCTACTTTTTGTATGTGTTCTTGCCTTACCTACATTGTAGGTAGTCAGAGGTCCTTTTGGCCAGGGTTGGAGCTGCAAGGAACCCTAGCTTCTGATATGCCTATGTATAAACGCTTTCCTCAGTTCACTAAAAAATTTGGAATGGATGATTTTTGTCGTGTTAATGATGCATTTTTAATGGAGGCCATGAGGAAGCTGGATGGAAATCCAGAAATGTGCCTTTCCCCTGAATCCATTTCTCTTGTATCAAAATATGGGAGTCTTTATATCCAATTTGATAAGTTTTCCTATCTTAGAATAGGGGGTTTTGAGAAATCCCCAATGAGATTACCTCGGTATTCTAAGGATTTAATAATATTTCTAGAAGTTTCTCGACAAATGGCAATGGTTAATATTAAGTATACAAAAATGGGGAAATGAGGGTATGCCTTCCCATTGGAGACCCCTTCTTTTTTGTGCAAAACAAACCAGATGGCTAGGGGAGCTGAAGGACTTCTCAAGGAATATAACCTCCAGAATTTGTCTATGAGAGGTAATTTTAACAGTAAGGGTTTTGTGAAGCATGATCTCTATGGAGGGAGCTCATATCGGCATCACCCATCTATCAAAGATTTCTGGGAAGTGGGAAGATTGTGTTGATGAGAATTAAGTTTTGAGAAGAGATTATATGAGGCTAACGCTAAAACAGATATAGGATTTCGGTCTTCAATTTGACATTCCTAAAAAATGTAGCTGAGGATTCAACAATCTTAGATCCTAGATATGAAAAATTGCCTGATAAATCTCACCCTAGGGTTGATTGGAACCAAAGTGAAATTTTAGATATGACGGTGTGTGTTGCCCCAGTGCTTAAAAGAACCCAAGACTAGTTGGATGGGAAATGGTGGCAAGTTGTTGGTCCTATTCAGGAGCCGAAGTCATCACAAAAGAATGAACAGGGGTCTACGCAAGCATCTAGTGCAAGTGTATCATCAAGGAAACCCTCTGTTAGGTCGTCTAGTGAAAATTCTCAGTCAAGAGGTGATGGTGATAGGCCACAAGAAATAGTCAAGTTGAAGATAATCTATGAACAAGACAGTGTGCTTTCTCCTACCCCTAAGAATAATACCAATCAAGAAAAACTTCAACTTGTGGTTGCAGATTCTGAAGCTAACTTTAAACAGATCGTTGAAGATAATATGTTTCCTCTTGTGTCTTAAGACTTAGAAATTCCCTCTTCTCCACCTGATAATCAACCTTTCACTCCTACAACTCCTAAAGAAACTATTACTGGAAAAGAAGATTCTAGTCTGGTAGTAGCCTCCCCAGGATGGCTGAAAAAACCAGTGGAGAAGAAGAGAAAGTATACTCCTACAATGACAGTTGGAGTGGATACAATTGCAAATTTACTTCAAATCTCTTCAAAACCTAAGAAAGCCAAGAGGATGTCAAGGATGGTGATTAATGCTACTTCTGGAAATCAAATGTTAGAAATTGTTGACCCTATCAAGGATTTAAATGAAGATGAAATAACAACGGTAGAATACAAAGCCACACATGTTGAGATGGGGCCTCCAACACTGGAAGGTGATATGTACCATGCCAATTATTTGGTCATTACCTTGATTAAAAGAGTGAAAGAACAGAGGAAAGAAAATATAAAACTGCAATCTCAAGCCCTCACATTGAGTAACTTTATTTCTTCCATGGCCACTCCTCTTACATCTGATGAAGCCTCAAGTTCTCAGCCTCAGGTAGAGGGCATTGATGTGCTCACCATAGAGAAAATTAAAAAGAATTTGAGCTATTCCAGAGCTGCTTGTGAGGGGATTGAAACAATATCTCAAGAGATTATCTTCTTTCTGAATAAATCTTTGCAATTTTACACTCGAGTTCTTGACAAGAGGAAGGAGTTAGTAGGAGAACTTCAGGATGTCAGAAAAGATCAAACTAGTCTCTATGTGCTCTCTCAGGAAATGAAAGAATTGAACTCTATGGATCCGAAGATATTAATTGGTGAGAAAATTTTGAATAATCCTAAGGAGCTAGACCCTTCCTGGTCTGATTCATTAGAATGGAAATTGAATATTTATGATAATCTAGTGAATGAAATTAAGAACTCACTTGAAAAATATTATGAAATGTTGGAGGAAATTAAAAAATATTTTCATATTCTGGGAGCAGAAATTACTGATGAGTTTCATGAAAGGATTCTAGATATAAGAGAGATCTCTTTGAATTTTAGAGAGAGATTCAATAAAGAAGTATCTAATCCTGCTATAGTGACATGGGAGTCCTTCTCAAAACTCGGTGCAATGGAGCTCCACCTAAAGGCTTATAATTTTGTAGAAGAGAGAAGATATCAGATGTTTGATTCTAAAAAGGCTTTGGAAAAATGGAGAACCAGGTTACAGATTACTACAGCACTAGGGAGCAAAAACATCACTACAATTGTCACCAAGTACCAGGAATACAGGAAAAGATTAAAGGCACAGGAGGCGTTACTGAAGGAGAAGGAGGCGGAAAATATTGAAAGCGAAGGAATCGAGGTGTTTAGTTTTTAGTTTTTATGTTATTTTCTTTAATTTGGCTCTCTTGATACTTCAAAGACTTTTTATTTTAATTTCTAAAACGGTTGTCTTCAAGGAACTATTATCAAGACAAAAAAAAAATGCTGCTATTTTTATTGCTTTTCTGTTATTTCAATAAATGGTGAAGTTCATGCATGCGCAATCTTTGAGTTATGGTGTGTACTGTGTGGATTTATTGTTCTTTTACTGAGTACTTTTCCAGTGGATTTTCTAATATTGGAATGATAAATTTTTGGTTAATTTCATTGTTGTGGAATGTTTATCTATGAATAAATATTTTATCGTGATGGATGCATAAGGAGTTCTCTGAATAATTTAGGTGATTTGGTAGTTTAAGATTTTATTGTTTAAGTTGTGTGGATGTCTTTATAAGTTATATATGTTGAGCTGTTAGCTTTTGTTAGCTTATAAGTTGTGGATGTTGAACTGTTAACTTCTATTCAAGGAATGGATTAATATTCTTTGATTTATTTATCAAAGATTTTGTGAATGGCAATGCAATAGGAATTTATGAGTTGAGTGATAAGTGTTGTTATTTAAAAATGATGCAGAAACACATATCAAATTCAATACCATGGAATACAATATAAAATGTAAAATATCACAATTTCATGGAATACAATATAAAATATCATCAACTAAAGTTTGGAATATGATTCATGAAGTGCAATATAAAATAAAATATCATGAAGTGCAATGATTCACAATTTCAATTTTCATTCAATACAATATAAAATATCATCAACTACAGTTTGGAACAATGGAAACTAATTCATGAATCTTGTAGTGTAGTATAAATACCTAAAAGCTGCTAATTCTCTTCCATCTCCCAAATGGATTCAGGGTCCTGAAACTGACGTTCAACATCAGATAGAGTAAAAGAGTCATCTTGAAGCTCTTGATAATGAGTCCGCTCTTCACCTTCTTCGGCTTGTGTCTCAAATTCAACATTCACTATGTCATTTTCGTCAATTTCATCTGTCCCAGTCTCATTTCCCATGGAAGTGCCACCAGTACCAACCTTTGGAATTGGAGTGTTGCACAGACCGGTCCCTCTTCTTTCACATGTGGACCTCTAGATTGTGAGTGCCCTATAAAAAGGAAATTTTTTGATATTATACGCAGTTCCTTTCATCCTCAAGCAATTTTCCAAATTCTTGTCTAGTTTGTTTCTTAACTTTGATTTCAAAAACCCTAATGTATTGAAAACTATCTCATCCTCCAACGACCCCAATATCATTGTTTGACATAAATCAACAAGTTTGAAATATTTTGATATCTTATCATGCAATATTTCACTCTGACCTAAGTTTGTTCAAACCCTTTTTATTGATCCCAGTTCAAAGGCCTTGTCCTTTCCCATTGATTTATACTAGTCCTTAATAGCTACTGCAAAATCCTTACATTGCTTTCTTAGCTTATCTTCATTTAAAATTCCTTCTATTTTCTACTCATTGATTGTTACAGTTTTCGAAAATCATTTGATCAATAATTTTACTTGAGCATAAAAAATTCTTAGGTTATCTTGGTTTGCCCAAAATTGAGGATACACAATACTCATGGCTTCAAGTATTTCATCTCGAGGGAATCTTTCATGAATCTTTGAGGAAAGATATTTTGCAATTTCCTTCAAATTATCACCAACAAATTTAACAATGTCTTTAAAATTTTCCTCGTTAACAGGTACTTCTCTGCTAGAGCTCCTAGTAGTCTTACATCGGTACATTTATATCTCATATCCATGTACATAGATACATAAGTGCCTGCTTCCATTAAACTGTAAATAATTATCAGGATCATTCAAATCAATAATTTTCTGCCATAGGTTATAATCTACGCCATCTTGTGTTAAATCTAGATATAGATGATTGAGGGCCAAGCATGTATGTTTACGTAGATTGGCATATTCATTATTATGTATAGTTCTATCTTGGGCTTTCTTCACAAGACTGTTCATTTCATCCAGCATGGGGAGAAGACTAGCTAAAGTCAATAGTTTCTCTATATCGCTTAACCTATGTAAGAGGTTAGGAGCTTTGTCTACCATGATGTGGTTTTCATACATCACTCCAATTAAGGATTGATATTCTAAAAGAATTCATTGCGTTAGTCCATGCAGGGAGATCCATCTGGTATTAACATCCTTGAGAAGCTTGTTTCTTGATTTTATTCCCTCAACAAAATTCTAAAATTTTGTCAAACGTTTGGGACTTCGGCAGAAGTATGCATGGATCTCGCAAACTAGATTTTCAAATTTTGATACTATAGGAAACTTGCTTACAATTTTGAATGCTAAATTTATTTGGTGGGCCATGCAGTGAATGCCAAGCATGTATGGTTCACAAGTAGTTTGTAACTTTGTGCAAACATCGGTCCTTTGACCTTGCATCACTATAGCTCCATCAACTCCTACACACACCAAATTTTTTGCAACTGTCAACTCATCCATACCTACAATTTCATTCAAATATTTCTTGACTAGTTCAAATATATTATGTGATGTTGAACTATCCTTCATTTTATGAACACAGAGAAGATGATCTTGGCCAACATGTTGTTGTACAGTATACAAATGCATATAGACCCAAGAAGTATTGTCTACCGCAATAAATTCATCTAAAGATAATGCAATGAAGTTTGACTCTTTTACTTTCTCCTTTAAATCTTCCTTTTCTAGTACAGCAAGACACTTTTCCCATTCCCATCCAGTGTTTACTAACCAATGTGTGTAGGGATAGTGAGGAACATTCAAAAAAGATAATAAACCAGAATATTTTGGGTAGTCTATCATAGGACGCCCTCTAGACAAAATATGAAAAACAACACTCATCTGAACAGTTTTTGACATATTTTCTCCTTCCATTGCTTTTCCAAATTGAGCCTCAAGTGTACCTTTACATGCAACAAGCTTTGACATGCTTTGTTGATGCTCTTCATAATCCGCGGCATACCTAACATGAAGACATTCTTTGTTTGATTTCCATCGTAAGACTGATTGTTCCTTTCTGTCTATGATTTGTTTTTCATAAACTTTACCGATATGCTTTTCTATAGTGTCAATCTTTAGTTGCAACGTCTTGGGTTTTCCCAATTTCCAAGTACAAATCATACATTTGGCATGTGTTGCTTTTTCAATATTGTCTAATTCCCCCACTGGGTAAGTGCACCAAGATGGTTCCCAAAAAGGGGGCTTAAGTGACCACTTTTTTTCTAAAATCAGGAAATGCTGACCTTAGATGTGAAATTGAGGATAGTTACACTCAAAATTTTGAGATGGAACCAAAACAAGGATCGAAGTGCTTTGAGTCTACTTTCTAAACTTCTAATTTATTTTGAAAATGGTTGAGATTAAGGGGTTCAACAGAGGGATGTACACAAATTGGTGTTGTTTTTCTCATAAAAACATAACATAGCAACTCTTGTACGACTTGAGCACAGTGAACTTTTTATTATTATTTTAAAAATTGCTATAGTCAGAAGTTAGCTAATAGCATCTAGTGGATGCACAATATTTCTGATAATTTTTTAATGAATATTTGATTTTTTACTAATTTTCTAAGTGGGCACTTCCTAAAAAGCAGAATTTTGGCCGTGCTCCCCCTACAAATTTTGGAAAGTAATAGATTTTTTTTTAATTTTAATTTTTTAAAATTTGTAGAATGGAGTCTAGTTTCTAAAAATGTAATTTATTTGAAATTTTGATGAGCGGTTAATTTATAATGAAAAACCAAACACTCTTTGATAAAAAACAAACATACAAACAAATAAATTATGGATGAAAGGCCTAACATTTGTTAGAAAGTGAAAAAAATTATAGTTGGAAAGCTAAGAGAGAACTTAACATTACCCATGTGTTCGATTTTGTCGATATTAAACCAAATGCAATCCTGACGGTGAGCACAAAGATAAAAAAACAAAAAACCTCTATGGTCATTGGGAATGCCCTCCAAACCTTTGGGTTGGTATTCCAAGGCAAATACCAAAGCTAAGGCTCGGGGATTCCCAAAGAAAAATATAACGTGAGCGCGTTATAACGCGCTCGTGTTATTTGTTAGTTTTCACTTTTTCCTTCTCTATGGAACATTTCTAGCAACAAATAACACACTCGCGTTATTTATTCCTTTAGTTAAATGCCAGTTTTTTGAATGTTTGTTCATAAGTTTGTATGTATATGTATGCTGGTGTATCATGTATGTATTTATGCTTATGGGAGAGGGGGTGGGAGTGGGAGAGAGGGTGGGAGTGGGAGAGAGTGTGGAAGTGTGGGAGAGTGTGAG
>VDFB02193867.1:137268018-137290375 GCA_007258455.2 Sequoia sempervirens | reverse complement strand
GCGTGCTCCGAGAAAAAGTAGCTTTTTGGTGATTGAGTGAAGTGTGCATGCATGATTTTGAGATTCCACCACCTTTTGAATGCTCTTTCCATCACCTTTGCATGAAATAGCAAAGTTTTCACATTGAGAGGCATATAATATCAACTAAGCTTGAATTATAGTGATAATTGATATATAATTGAAATTTGGAAACAAGCTTTGAAGAAGCCAAATTTCTTTTAGGAGTTTGAGGAAGGGAAGAAGCAAAGGCTGTATAACTAAGTAGAACCTTTAATTCATTTGAAACTTTTCTTTTTTAGGTATGTGAAATCTTTGTACATTTTCTTTCATTCTATTATGGCTTACTTTCATTTTTGTTGTTTTTCTTATCCCATGTTGATCAAATTGTTTGTTTGTGATGCAATATCAGATTGCCAAGCCACTCAACAACATCATTTCTTTAGGGAACTTCCTTCCCAAATCAAATCAAGAGAAGATCAATTTATACAAACTTTGTCAAATTCATCCAAAACTACTTTTCATTCAACCAAAATCCATTTATTTCATTTCAAGTTATAAGGCTATCAGTAGCCAATTCACCATCTCCATATAGCAAACCATTTTCATAATCAACTTTCAACTTTGTTCTTGTCATAAACAATACAACAATCACTCATCAACTCAACTTACCCCTTCAAGGCAAAAACAATCGAACACCTCTATTCCTTAGACCTGCAGTCAAACATCATCCCAGCCATTTAAGATATCTTTGCTCAAATCAACACATCCATCATCCTATCTTCACTTAAACACTATTTGTAACAACAACAAGCAACATTAGTTTAACACTATCACCAAACCTTTAAGATACCAATTTCATCATGTTTTGATTGAAATATTCCAATATATTAGTATAGACACACTCTGACTACTTTGCATTCAAGACACCATTTCCATATATTGGAAACATATGCCCAAATCATCAAATCTTTCACAATCTACCTTCAAAATATTACCAAGCATAGACACAACTGTGGCATCACAAATGAGACTGCTCCCAAGCACTTAACAACATTTGTTTCGTTCTTTCTACATATTCTCTGTTTTTAGAAAACAATGCCAAATATCTCGAGTAGGCCAACATTCCATCTAATCAGGTGATTCCTTTTCTATCATAAAGCATTTACACAATCCCAATACAGATTCTTAGGCCTATTTTGATCCTTTTCAACATACTATAAAAGTTTATACACTTATTTCACAAAACATAGTAGAACCAGCATGCTGTCTACTGGTAAAAGCCCTTAAATAGGTCAATTTATCAAAGCAAGTCATCATAGAACTACTCACTAATCCACAAAACCTGCAAACAATCTTAGGCCATGTGTAGAAACTTGAAAATAAACAAGTTTCAAGATGGGAAACGCCCATCAATACACAAAATCAGTAAACACTTGATTATAGGGTGAAAACACACCAACCATGAGGGGTTCTTTAATGAAACATTTGCAAAACCTCTACTACTCCACCCAACAATTGAAACATGCTTCATTATGTCTGCAAATTATTTTGAAATCATTTCTAACTCCTCTACATGTTGTTTCCTCAAACCCTACTTGAAAACACCATTTTTTTGAATGAGAAAATTCAGAATTTTGTTCATGCAACACTATCCCAACTTCTTATATCTATTTACCCCTACCACACACATCTTCACATTGAAAAGACACTAAATATGATCCATTCCACCGACCTACTATCCCTACATCAGTGGAATGGCTAAGAATCACTTTTTAGACTCTCAAAACAATTCTAAGGAAACCACAGACCGAGACTTAGGAAACTAAGTTCAAATTCTTGATTATCTGAATTACAATTCCTACAAATTTCAAGAATGAAAGAAGTCTCTTTCCCTAAGAAGAATCAAATCTTAGAATGCTTGAATCACTATGCAACCTAAAAACAAGAATAGAAAAGCTTTCCAAAATAACTGAGCAGAGGTTTTTTTATTGATTTTTATGGATTTTTGGGATACAAGATCTGCCTTTCTCGAGCTTACAATTCTTTTTAAAGGTGTCTAAAATAGTTGAAATAACTGCCTCTTCATCTTCATCAACCCATCCTTTCCCTTCCACAAAAAAGACTCTTCACCTTCTTGCTTTTATGCAATTTCACATTTTTACAATAATTGATAACTTTTGTTATAAAAAGAAACTTTTCAATAATATCACCTAGTGACCTATTTCATGGTGCAAATACATTTAAATTCATCATTTCATGACCTTCACTCATCATATTTACTTGAACATTACAAATTGAACAAATTAGCCTTTTGAAGGAATTTCATGACCTAGGTGCTCCTACACCAGTTTGTCATGTAACAACCTTATGTTGTCAATGGACTTTCTTTGTGTATGCTTCCAAAGCTTTCAATTAGTTAATTTGAAAACTTATCACTTTTTGCACAGGTAAAATTATTCGTCATGCCGATGAAATGAACTGTTAAAAGGAAAAAACTAACAGATGATTAGCTCCAAGCCTTGAGAGATAAAGAGAAAAAACGGATGAGGGAATATCGTGAAAAGAAGAAATTGGGAACAATTGATGAAAACAATCTAGTTGTAGAGGAACCTCAACCTTCAAAAAGAGAAAATAAATTGGCAGTACAAAGGACACGAATGCGAAAGAGTTGTGCTAGGGGAGATGCAGATATCGTAGTTGGAGACACACCCTCTACTGCAAGTCAATACGAAGGGACACCATTAAGCACAAGCGAATATGGAGTGACACCATCTACCACAAGTGAGTATGGTTGGACACCATCCACCACATCTGAAGTTGAGAGTGCATCATCACTCGGAGTTGACAAACAAGGTATGCCATCATCCCCATGTGAACCCTGCATGTCTTCTATTCCACTTTTCGGGATCAAGGTACAATCTAGCCCACTCCCAATTCAATATTGATGAAATTAAGTAACGTTGAGATGTATACCTAAGAGAACACTTCACCCAGAACTTTGCATAGAAAGCCAAAGTTTCTTTGATTAATATTGATGAGGGATATTTTGCACATTACGGAAGGTAAGATTCCGCAACACACTTCTGAAGAAGATACCGATAAGATTTGGAAAATGTTCTTTGAAAGGCTAAATGAGACTTACAAGATGCCAATTCATTCGGTTCCAAACGATGGCCAAAGTATAGAAACATCATGAAGACTCTTGGGTTGAGAACATCGAATGCACTGGCGGAAAAACACTCATTGTGAAGAATCTAATGGATGCCATGAAATGTGGGTAAGACCCAATTAAAGGATAGTAATGCTCTCACCGACGCGGTCACAACGGGCTACATTGACTTTGGTGCTTATCAAACAAAGAGATCTCACCATTAAAAAGACAAGTGAACAAATGGGAATTAGTAGAAAACTTTATCAAAAGTCGCTCAAAGGTGGTGAAAAGAATTGAGGGCACCACCTCGAATTATGGGAATTCCTCAAAGGAGATTCACACAAAGATAAAAAGTTGTCGGGCGCATCGATGAACACTAATTGAAGATTATTGGAAGAATAATACAAGGCCATCTCTGAATCAAAGGGATGTCGTAAGAAGGAGAATCGGTAGTCAAAACCGTGAGCCACATCCAAAGCATTTTTTGGATACAACTCAAACCCAATTTTTTCATAAATTTTAAAATGCTTATCCTCAAATTAGTATTTCTCAAAGATTCTTTGAAATTTTTAAACCTTTTTATGTCAAGATAAATCACACACGCACTACTTGTTGCTGTAGACTACATATTGAATTCGCTAACCATTATGATGTTTATCATTCTATATGTTTAGATTTGCATACTAATGATGTTTTGCAGGATTGTGGCATAGAAGCCCCACCAAAATCTTCAAGAGAGTTATCAAAAAAATTATGTCAAATAGAGGATGGCCAAATATTCTACAGGAGAACATGCTTGGATGGTTCATGCGAGTGTTGCGATGGCTTGCAACGAATGCGAGTATGTCAACATATGGAAAGCACATATGAGGTGGGGCATAAACTAATAGATTTCGGGAAGTATAAAACAGTGGCATACGCTACAAAAGATTGGTCTCAAGAAAAAATATGTGATTTGGTTGTTGAGAATATTCCAGTGTATCATTTTATGTCCATGTTTTGTGAGAATCTAGTGTATGAGTAAGCAAGGCATACCCATAGAGCCCGATGGTTGGACACGCAATTCAAGATATGCAAGGACACCTTTCCACTTGGAAGCATAGTATCAATGGTTGAATTTGCAGAGAACTACACTCTACAGCCACAACATGAGGTGCAGTCAGAGTATTACAACTCCACACAGGTTTCGATATTTGTGCACATAGCATTCATTCATGCAGCTGATAGTACAAAGGAACAAAGGAAGGTATTGAGGGAGTATCACTTTTATATTAGTGATGATCACATGCATTCTATAGGTTTCGTGCAAGTTTCCTTCCAGATGTTCTACATTCATTTGGATCAGAGGGGCATATCATACGGTCGGCATATAATATGGTCAGATAACTATGCATCACAGTTCAAGAACACGTGCATGTTCTACTAGATGTTCTGGATGCATCTCAGTACACGTGTTCAACATATGTGGAACTTTTGTGAGGTCAGACATGGAAAGGGGAGCATAATGGAAAAGAGCATTAGCAACGGTAAAGGAGCGAAGTATAAAGATAGTGCACAGCTGATAGATGCAAGATCAATCAGTCGAAAGGGTGTAAATGCTTCACAGTCCAAGTAATGAAGGTACATATTTAGTTCGTACGTATTTTTGCTTGATGGATGATACTAGCATTGCACCATATGAGGTTTGTTGTACACTAACAGGATCGATTGAGCTACACTCTTTCCTTAGCTCAAATGCAAGTTCATGGAGTATCGATTAGCTATGTAAGATGGCATGCTTTTCTTCATGTACAATGTCTCCGAACACGTACGGTGGAGCCGTTGACAAAATGGTTGACAAGTTATCTTGAAGCCCACTTCCTACACGATCAATGGTGGCATCGAACTAATTACCGTGAGATGGAATCCCCATCAACTCTTTGACCACATCAGGGATCTAGTTCAACCAGGTAATATATCTACTTGCTTAGTATTTGAAATTCCATATTGTTATCTTACTTTGTATTGTATTCATAATGTTGACTAATTTCAAGAGATATGCCGCACATATAAATGCAGGGCATGTTTATGTAGTTATTGCAGATGAAGACAATGAAGAGGGTACAAACTATTACTTGTGTTGTGTTGAGGCAAAAAATAAATTGGAAGCCCCAATTATAGATGGAGAAAACATTGAATACCCTACAGGCTCAATTGTTGTTACTGGAACGCGGCTGAGAAGGTACCCACATAAGAGTGTTAAACATTGGTTGTTTGAGGAATTTGACACGCATCGTAAGATTCTTCATTACTCAAACCTTTTCGTGGCATCCAATGTTCATTTGACCAAATATGGGGGTAGACCTTTGAACAAGACCTTGTGGAAGGTTCATGAGTCTGACCATGAGGCAATACTTGACACAATAAAGAGTAGAGAAGACCCGGATGGTTCATTGGATTAATTTGTAAGTATATGCACAACGGTTCTTATTAATTTATACTTGTATCCATGTGAATTTGGTTAATTCCAATGCTATCGTCTTATTTTACTTTGTGTATCTGTATGTAACTAGGAAAACATTGATTGGTTTCCCCTTGCATAAAATACAGATTTATGAGCCATCCAAGAGAATCTCAAGTAGAAAAGCAATGCAACATCCTTATTTTGATGATCTTGAAAAATCTCAATTATGATTTTAAGCCATTACAAAAGTGCGTGCGAAGCTTGGTGAGGTGATTTCAAGTTATTCATTTGAATTTAACCTTATCATGACCACCTATGGCGTAGACATTATAAGAGCATCTCGAATTTCAAGAAATTCTATTCATGAGAGGTGTTGTGTGAAATAGGTATCTTGGAACTCCGAATGAAGATGTATGACCAATACTGACTAAGTTGAGAGACTACCATGCCTATCTATAAGTGCCTTCCATCTATTTTGGATGAGCTATTTCTTTTTATTCTTTTCCTTTGCATATCTGTAACTAAACTAGTAAAAATTGATTGGTCCCTCCTTGCAAAAAATGCAGATTTATGAGCCATCAAAGAGAATCTCAAACAGAAAAGCAATGCAACATCCTTATTTGGATAATCTTGACAAATCTCAATTCTGATTTGAACGAAATCTTGCAATAAAAGTTCCCTGTTCATTAATTTCTATGTTTTCTTTTAGTTTTGTTAGCTTTGTACCACCTGTACAGTAGATTTAGGCCTTATCCTTTGTAGATTAAGATAATACAGAGAATTAGGTTTCTTTTGAGTCCATCTAGAAGAAAATCCATTGAGTCTTTCCACTGTTAGAGCACATTTTCTGAAATTCAGTTTGGAACCTTCAATTTGAGGTTTTGAGAGTCAAGTAGAGAAATAAAGCATACTCCACTGAATTAGGCTTGTAGATCAGTCGACTAGGGTTATAGTAGGGTGTTTATGGTGCAAGAGCACCAAGGACAATCATGACCACAAGGTGGTCAAGTGGTAAATTTTGATTTGTAGTCCATGAAGAATGTTGTAATAAGGTCACAAGGACCATTAGGAAGTGTTTTAAGTCAATCTAGGTTGGTAGGATATGAGGTTACAATGTCATGTTAGCATGTTGTCAATTTGGTGTAATGAAGCCTTGAATGGCCTAAATGTGAAAATGTATGTAAATTCATAATGTAAGGGTCAAGATGATGTAATGAGGCCATCATAAGGTCACTATTTTAGGTATGTGGAGCTACTTACACTGACATGTTAAAAGCTGTACAAGCAACAAATGTAATGTTGTCAAACCAAAAGTTGTCATTTCCTATAAAATACTTGTATTGAAGGCCACACTTGTAAAAAGAAGTTGAAAAGTTGTTGTAGTCAGTTGAGGAGGTTGATATGCCTTCAAAAAGGCCTTGTGAATGTTGTATGTTGTTGGAAATTATACTTTTGAAAGCAGGAGCACCAACTCCATCTTTTCAACACTTGAACCCTTGTGGTTTCTATTATTTGGTCATTTGATCATTTAGGGGGTTCTTAGATGGTTTGAGGTCATTCTATTTCATTTAATAAGGATTCAATACCATTTTTGTATGTATTAGGTCAATTGAGTCATGATGTAAAGAAGTTGATCAATAAGGGGATTCATGTGGTGAACCTTGTAATTTAAGTGTTTTAGGGTTATTTGTGTTAAATAAGGGTTTTACAGACCATTTATCATGTAATGTGAGTCTTACAGAAAGACAAAAAGTTCAAAAGGTGAACGTTGTAATGCAATTTTAGTGGAAGACAAAAAGATAGAAGTTCAAAAGGCAACATATGCATTGGGGAAGATCAAGAGACATTGTAATTGATATTTTAAGTCCATTCAAGGCTAATTATTCAATATAGAAAGTTTGGTTAATGTTTGATTCAGAGTTTTCAACACTTTATTTCTGATTTTTCATTGTATTTCCTAATTTTACTGTATTTTCAGAGTTTCCTTCACCTGTATGGACCCGTACATTCCTAGAAGGCTTTCTCATTCATGTTTTATTCAAGGCTAATTATTCAATATAGAAAGTTTGGTTAATGTTTGATTTAGAGTTTTCAACACTTTATTTCTGATTTTTCATTGTATTTCCTAATTTTACTATATTTTCAGAGTTTCCTTCACCTGTACGGACCCGTACATTCCTAGAAGGCTTTCTCATTCATGTTTTCATGTAGTATTGTGAATTAGCTTCTATTTGCTTCCATTTAGGGCTTCCAATATTCGTTTTGGAGGGAGAAATACTAATTTTTTATGTAGCATCCCGTGTAATAGATTTATCACTATTTTGTGATTAAAAAAATGTAATTTTTGTCTTCCCACCTACTGTAAAGCCATGTGACTCAGTGGGAAGACTTGCATGCATGTATATTAGGTTTGGAATGAAGTTTCTTGGCGAGGGGGGTCTTTAAGTCTGAATTCTTACGATGCCTAGGCATAAAATGTTAAGTTTCTATGTGAAAATGTTGGTTTCAAGTTGTCTTTTCATGGATTTTGTTGGGATTGAGTTTAGGAAGGTTTGGAAGGTCTAAGTAGACCTATGGAAACATGTTTTATGTTTTGGTTTTGTGTATTGTGGCTGTTTGAGTGAAGATCTTGAGAAACCCTAGATTTCAGGAGGGAAAATGAGGGTTTGTTGGAGCAGCAGGTTAGCAGACTTGTACGAAGTATTTGACTAGAAAATTTGTGGTTTTGAAGCACAATTTGTGACTGTCTAGGAGATCTTGTTATGACAAGAATTTTAAAGGTGGGTTTGTAAAATTGGGCTAGTTCTTGTAGCCCTTAAGCATGATACCTTGATGTTTCTTTAAGCTTTAGCAAATGAATCTTGGGTGGAAGCTTGGATCTATCTTCTTGATGAAGTATGAGTGTTATTTGGATGATCAATGGATTTTTTTACAATTCTCTTTAAGGAATTGGTCTTTTAGTTGTTCAGTGGTTAATTGGAAGACTATAGTGCTGACCTTATGGAAGTTGGATTAGATATATGAACCTGAGTTGGTTTCTTGGTTCTTAAGTCTAAATTTGTATTCCTCCACTCTGCTCTGCATCAGTTGATATTCCTACAAAAACATTCATTTATTTGAGAATTCATTTGGGAAGCTAAAGTGACAAAGCCCAAAAACATGGTTTGTATGGCTACTAGAGTAGACCTAGTTAAAAGGAGATAATTGTCAAGATAGATAGTTGGGGTTTTGCAAATTACTTGGGACTAATCTAAATGTGTTTGTTGAAAGATTCCAATCCCTGTCTGCATCAGTTTATTTTTTTGGTTGAGTCATTTTGTGCAGGGAAGTCAAGAATGCAAAGGTGGAGTTGCTGCTACACAACCAAAATCTGAGTTTTTCATCCAAAAATGGAGGTTTTATGTAGGGTATGGAAGAAATAATGAATTCATGTCTAGGGAAATGATTCTAAAAGAATTTTTAGACATAATAAGGCATGATCCAAGTGTTGGCCGGAGTTTTTGAGGTTTCTTAGAGTGAAATACTTGAAACCCTCACTAATTTTTGTGATTTTCACCCTATAATCAAGGGTTTACAAATTTTGTGTATTGATGAGAATTTTCCATCTTGAAACTTATTTATTTGAGAGTTTTTACACATGGAAAAAGACTGTTTGAGGTTTTTTGGTATTTTGGTGATGATTAAAGACTACTTTCTTTGTTAAAATGGCCTATTCGGGGTTCTTTAGAAGCAAAGAAGTTGGGAAAGCATGCATGTGTTCCAAAATAAGTGTATCTAAAAATGATATATGTTTTTAATGGCCAAAATGGGTACCCTAACATGTATTTATCCTATAAAGATTAATTTTGGTTTGCATGTTACACCTGATTTAGTGTTTTAGCACTTATAAGCAAATTTGGTCTTCTAGTGCAAGCAATTGTGAAATCTGATTAAACAGTATTGTAAAAAGGTGTTTTAGCTTTTTTCATGTCAAAATAAAGATGAATAAAGTGTACCAAGGTCTGGTAAAACTTTGGAAGCAAGATTTGAAGGTTAGGTGTCTTTTTGCCTTATGAAAAGTTGCAAAGTCGTGCAACTTTCGTTCTCCAACTCGTCTGACCAAACGGATTGTTCCAACACTTCTGAATAGGCATTTTTATGCTATTAATTTTCCTCTTTCACACCCAAACATGCGGAATCACTCTGAGCTACATTCAACCAAATCGATCCCTTAAGGGACCAAAGGGAAAAATGACTGAAAACTTCAGCATGAGGTTACTCGGACATCGTGACACTTAGAAAATTTTTGTTAGATCCTATGGGATCACATTAAGCCCCTCTACAATAACCTCTCTTGGTTTTCGTTATCTTAGGTGGTTTTTTGTAGTCAATCAGGTTTTAGTTGATGGAAAAATGTCGCGATGGAAGAAATGGAAAGTTGCAAGTGGTGCAACTTTGGTTTTACTGCAACTCATGTGACCAAGCAGACTATTCAACATGCGAATAGGCGTATTTCTGCGCTAAGATAAATTATAGCACTGCATTCTAAATGCAGCGAAATCGGTACAAGCTACGTTCAACCAGATCGATCCTTAAAGAAGGGTCCAAAGGGCAAAATGGCTGCAAACCCGGCGTAAGGAGTTGCTTTCCGGACACTATGGCAGCAGAAACTTCTCATCTGATCCTATGGGATCGTTGGAGCCCCTCTACAATAAAATATCTCTATTTTCTTTATCTCAAAGTGGTTTTCTGTAGTGTCTAGTTTTTAGAGTTGATAGAAAAGTGTCAAAAGGAAGCAGTAAGAGAAGTTGCAAAGTGGTGCAATTTTAGTTCTGCAACTTCGTGTGACCAAGCGGACTATTCCAATGCATACGAATATAAATATTTACTCTAGGCATGATCTTTCACACCCAAATACACAGAATCACTCCAAGCTACGTTCAACCAGATCAATCTCTCAAGGGTCCAAAGGGAAAAATGGTTGCAAACTTCAGCATGAGGTTACTCGGACACCGTGATGCTTATAAAAATATCGTCTTATCTTATGAGATCATGTTGGCCCCCTCTACAATAACCTCTCTCAGTTTTTGTTATCCTGAGTGGTTTTCTGTAGTGTCAATTTTTAGTTAATGGAAAAGTGTCCAAAATAGGCGGTGGAAAGTTGCAAAGTGGTGCAATTTTCATTTTGCAACTTATTGTGACCAAGCGGATTGTTCAATGCATCACGAATAATAGGCATGTTTTACGTTAGGCATGGTCCTCTTTCACACCCAAATACGAGATTGCTTTCGAGCTACATTGAACCAAATCGATCCTTAAGGATTTAAAGGGAAAAATTGGCTGCAAACTTCAGCATGAGGTTTTCCGGACACCATGATGTATAAAATTCTCATCTAATCCTATGAGATCATGTTGGCCCCCTCTATAATAACCTCTCTCATTTTTTGTTATCTCAGAGTGGTTTTCCCATAGTGTCCAGTTTTCAGTTGATGGAAAAAGTGTCAAATGGAAGCAGTGGAAAGTTGCAAAGTGGTGCAATTTTTGTTATGCAATATGTGACCAAACGGACTATTCAATGCATCTGAATAGGCATGTTTGCGCTTGGCATGGTCTCTTTCACACCCAAACCGTGGAATGGCTAGCGAGCTACGTTGAGAGCCCGGATCGATCCCTTAAGGGTCCAAATGTAGAAATGGCTACAAACTTTGTATGAGGTTACTTGGACATCGTGATGCTTAAACTTCGTCTGATCCTGAGATGTTGGGCCCCTCTACAATAACCTCTCTCGGTTTTTCATTATCACCGAGTGCCTTTTCCCGTGGTGTCAATTTTTAGTTGATGGAAAAAGTGTCAAATGGAAGCGGTGGAAAGTTGCAAAGTGGTGCAACTTTCATTTTGCAACTCGTGTGACCAAACAAACTATTCCAACAAATCTGAATAGGTATTTTTACGCTATGTGTGGTTCTCTTTCACACCCAAACACGTGGAATTGCTCCGAGCCACGTTCAACTAGATGCGATCCCTTAAGGGTCCAAAGGGGAAAAAATGGATGCAAACTTCAACATGTGAGGTTCGGACAAGTGGCTTAAAACCATCTAATCATGTGGGATCCGCGTTGGGCTCCTCTACAATAGCGTCTCTCATTTTTTCATTATCTCGAGTGGTTTTCTGTGGTGTCCATTTTTTAGTTGATGGAAAAAGTCCAAATGGCGGTGGAAAGTTGCAAGGTGGTGCAATTTTTTCCATTACGCAACTTCGTGTGACCAAATGAATTTGTTCAACACATCACGAGTAGGCATGTTATGCTAGGCATGGTCCTCTTTTGCACCCAAACATCTTGAGTGCTTTCTGAGCTACATTCAACTGGATCAATCCCTTAGGGTTTGAGTGTTCTATGTTGAAATAGGCCATTCCTCCTATTGTTCAGGTTGTGTCTCGGTGATATGGGTCTGATGTAACTTGAATTGTGGTAGCTTGATATATAGAGTCTATTGATGCTAGGGTTCAATTTGTATGATTTTGAAAAAAGAAGCCAACTGAGTAGAGTTATCAACATTATTCGTAAATCATAAGAATTTGTTTAGTACACTAGCCATTTTGATGCCTTCTTGTAGTCTCAAACATTATTTTGTAACATTGTTACATTGGTTTTTGAAGTGGTAGCTTAATATAGCTCCATAATAAAAAATCTAGTTCACTCTTATTTTCATGTGAAAAAAATGTGAATCAAATCATGTTGATGTGAAAAAAAACCATGAGACCATGTAGCTTGTGGTGCAGGAGTACCTAGGTCATGTAATGCCTTCAAAAGGCTAAGTTTTCAAAAATGTATTTAATTCCATGTAATTCCAAAATTAAATGTAATCAAGGCATGAAAAAGCACAAAGTGTAATATTGTCAAAATGTTAAATATGTAAAAGAGAGAAAAAGAAGGAATGTGAAGAGACAAAACAAGAAAATCAAGGAAGAGGACGAGTCATAGGTCGTTCAAGGAAGATGAAGAGGTAGTTGATGGTTGGAAACTTCTTTAAAAGCATTTTAAAGGCCGAGCAAAGAGATCATTGTATTCTAGAAGAATTAAATTAACAAAGAGTTCCCTGTTTTAGCTTATTTTTTGTGTTTTTTAGTTGTTTCTTAACTTGTATAGACTATGCAAGAGTTTAGGGTTCAAATTTATATTGTTTCCAGTAGGTTGGGGAATCACCATTTGTTTGCATCCATTTGGGAAGGAATCCAATAAATTTAATGTTTGTTTGAGCATTCTTCTTATGGCTTGGTCTGAAATCCTATGCATTGAGTTTTGAGAGTCTTATAAGGAATTTCCACACTACTCCACCAATGTACATCAGGTAGATTGGTGGAGTAGGTTAGGGATAGGTTATTTGTTATGTTTTGATGTTTGTGAGTGGAGGAAAAAGCAAGAATACCTTGAAGGAGTTGCTGCTACACAGGAAATTCTGAGTTTTCCAGTCAAAATGAATAGTTTCCAACATGATAGTGGAGAAAGAACAAGTGCATGGGTTAGAAGATGTTTCCAAATGCCTTATCAGATGTATTTTGACATGTTCCAATGGTTGGCTAGAGGTTTTGAGGTTTGCATGTAGCCTATACAGGAAACCCTCATTGATTTTTGAGTTTTTCACCCTATAAACAAGGGTTTGCAATATACTGTCAAAAGGAGTCTTTTAATCCCTAAAAAATGGATAAATTGGGAGTTTTTTGTTATGTCTAATGACTTTTTTGAGGTTTTAAGTGTTTTGGGAATGTTTGAAGGGGGTCTTCTTTGAAAACCACGCCTTTTTTATAGCGTTTAGACTAAAAACTGCTTATTTCTTCAATATAAGTTATTCTAAGTTTTAGATATGAGGACATTGGCATTAAGAGGTCTCTAAAAGTTTTTTTGGATCTTGGGTTTTGAAACTAGTGTGTTTGGTTTACCCGATTTAGGGCATGAATGTCTCATTGAGAAGTAGTGCCTTGACTGCTCAAAGAATAGAAGTCTGACCTAACAGTGATTGGTGAGTTGATTTTGGGATAATGTTGTCTAGGTGATGGTGTCAGGGATGTATGGAGTCTTGGATAGGGTTTAGAAGTGAGATATGTTGTTTTGACAGTTGGACAGTGAGGAGACTTGGTGTAAAATAATACATAAAATTGTAAGTTCAGTCAGAACAAAGTTAAGAGAGCAAGTTCCTAATTTGTATCAGTTGTAATAATGATGTTCACAGTGCTTGATAGTCTGGAAAAGTCTGAAAGCCAATTGTAATGATGGATTGACTATTTGGAACAAGTTGAATGAATTGATTGAATGGAAGAGTGCCTTGTTGCCGAAAATGGTGTTTTTATGCATGTTGATCCTAGTGAGGAAGTTGAATCAAAGTTCTCTAAAATGGTTTTCTTTGAATGGAATTGAATTGGAATCTGGTTGTGGAAGGATGAATGATGAATGATAAGAGAATTTGAGTGGATGAAAAGTAGATTCACGATGAAATGTTGAAATTTGTTTGATCTTCTCAAGATGAGTTTGGGACAAGAGTCCCCGAGTTGTTAGTGGTTTGGCAATCTTTATTGCATGACTTGTTAACTTACTATTATGCTTTGATAGATTTTTCCAAGCATCCATGGCTTGTTAGAAAGCACTATTATTTTAGGCATTTAGCCATAACTTGTGAGCAATGAATTGTTTGATAAAATTCTTTGATAGACATGCATGAAAAAATTGTTAGCAACGACAAGGCAGTGAAATCTTTGAAAAATGCCTCATAGAAATGTGGTTTCATGGTGATGGAATGGCATTATGAATGCCATGACAAGCAAATTGTTATGGATTGTCATGGCATTCCATCGAGACCACATTTCTTTGAGGCTTTTTTTTCATGATTTACTACCTTTTCTATACTAATGATATTATAGTAATAAACTGATAGATTTTTCCAAGCATCCATAGCTTTGGGAGCACCTATTTTAGGATTTTAGCCATAGCAACAAGGAAGTGAACTATTTGATAAAATTCTTTGGTAAGCTTATGTATGATAAATGTATTAGCATAGACAAAGCGTGAACTCTTTGAAAAAATGCCTCAAAAGAAATGTGGTTTTTCATGGTGATGGAATGGCATGACGAATGCCATGACAAAGAAAATTGCTATGGTTGTCATGGCGTTCCATCACCGTGAGACCACATTTCTTCGAAAGAACCCCTAAGCGATTCTTCCTTTTTCTATATTGATTATTAGTATGCTTTGATAGATTTTTCCAAGCATCCATAGCTTTTAGAGCACCTATTTTAGGCTTTTAGCCATAGCGACAAGGAAGCGAACTGTTTGATAAAATGCTTTGGTAAACATGTATGATAAATGTAGTAGCATAGACAAGGCATCAAACTATTTGAAAAAATGCCTCAAAGAAATGTGGTCTCATGGTGATGGAATGCCATGACAATCCACAACAATTTGCTTGTCATGGCATTCCACCACCATGAGACCACATTTCTTTGAGGCATTTTTTTCAAACAGTTCATTCACTTGTCTATGCTATTGCTTACTATTATGCTATGATAGATTTTTTCTAAGCATCCATAGCTTGTTCGAAAGCACCTGTTTTAGGCTTTTAGCCATGGCGGCGAGCAATGAACTTTTTGATAAAAGGCTTTGATAGACATGTATGAAAATGTGTTAGCATAGACAAGGCAATGAACTCTTTGAAAAAATTCCCCAAAGAAATAAGGTCTCATGGTGATGGAATGCCATGACAATAAAAAGCATTTGATTGTCATAGAATTCCATCAAATCATAGACCTCGTCTTCGAGAACACCCTCAAAGCTACTGTCTATGATAATAACTACTATTATGCTTTTGATAGATTTTTCCAAGCATCCATGGCTTGTTCAGTACTTGTTTTGGCTTTCAGCCATAGCAACAAAGGCAACGCGAACTATTTGACAAAATGCTTTGGTAGACATGTATGAAAATGTGGTAGTATAGACAAGGCGTTAGGCGTTTGAAAAAATTCAGCAAGAAATGTGGGGTCTCATAGAATGCCATGACAATAAATGCAATTGGTAGCTGCTCCTAGTTATTAGTTATGCAATGTGAAGTAATTGCATAGCTACTTAGGTTGACTTTGTAAAAGCTATATTGTAATTGAAAATTTGTCATCTATCAGCATCTAGTTATTAATTATGAAATGTGAAGCAATGCTTTGAGTTTTTGAAAGATGTGCAATGCAAATGTAATCAACGTTATGAATATAAACTACAAAAATCTATTTTTTACTAAGTTACGGTTTGGTTTTGGGTTTGGAGTTTGGGTTCGAGAACCGGTTCGCTGGTCCGAGAAATTTTTTTTTAGGGGTTAGGTTAGTTTGAGATTAGGTAATAAAAAACATATAAAAAATAGAAATATATACATATTTGCAACAGTAATCAAGTTCAAAATACACCACCATATTAATAGTCAAATAACATAGCAAAAATACACCACCACTTTCATAGTCAAATATTAAAATATTAGTGATACTCGAATGTCATGATAAAAAATTATAAATTAAAGTTCAAACATACAAATGTCAAGTGTTTACAATCAACCATTATTGATCATTGATCAATCTAAAAAGTGTGAACATTTTTCTGTGTGGAAGGAAAACACGAAAACAGTGTTACATAATTATTTACATTGTGAAAGAGCCAAAACCTTTTTCTTCCAAATCGTAGAAGAATCTCAATGATTTTTTGGGTGTCCTTTCCTTGGAACGGAACTATCCTGAGCCATGAATTATTGACCAAGAGCTGTGAGAAAGAAATGAATAAATCATGCAACTTGTTGCAATTTCTTTCCTTGGGAAAAGGGTGAAACATGTACTTCGGGGGAGAATCTCCTTTAGAGTTTGAACACATTGATAATTTTCAAGATAGACTTAGCCAAATATGTCATCTGGGTTTGAAGCTTTTAGGTAAAATGTTTGCTTCTTAAAATTTTGTTCAAAATTCAAGATGCAGGCTCTCCTCCCTTAGGGAAGAGAAGGCCTATCAAACCTAACACTCTTATACAACACTTCTTAAGTTCTTGTTGATGTAGTATTAGATGCAAATTTTCAAAATAGGCATGGTTATATAAATTGTCATCTCAGGACTATCATTGCATCAAATTAAGAATTTTCAATCCTTTATGGTCTAGACAAGAGAAGTATGGAGTAGTGTTCCAATGCTAAAGTCTTATTGTGAATCTCTTTGCTATGAGTGATTCAAAAATGAGGAATCTATCTTCTGCACCAAATGAGAAATATTCACAATATGTGCTAGGAAGGAATGAGTCCATAAGATCGAGTATGAAAGAATTGAGAATTGCAAAATTGGCTTACGTTTGACTTCCACACACATAAATTTTCACACTTTTCGATGTTCACACGTAAGTCAAAAAGTATATGTGCGTAAGTTGTAAAGTATATACTTGAATACACATAACTCATATCTATTGAACCATGAATTTATAATGCAAATATGGATACCATCGATAAAAAATATTTGTATTAAAAGCAAATAGCCATGTACGCATACATCAATATATGTCAATATAAGTATAAAATATAGTTACAAAATAGCCATATAGGCTTACAAGAATGCCATATAGGCATACAATGTCAAATATATCCAATACAAAATATGTATAAAATTGCCATGTAGGCATACAACAAAGGGCTCTGCATTCAAAATTCATTTCTCTCCATGCTATGGTTCAAATACAATTTTCTTTCCCTTTGCTTGGTAATCCAATGGTGATAAGTTTGTCACCCATTTCTACTATGCTCAAGGAGTGCTCCTGCTTCTCCTCCTAGTGTTTAGCTCCTGGTGAAGTTTTAACTATTACAATAAGAAGTAAATACATTAATATATAGAAATTACATTATAAAAATTGATATATTTAACAAAATAATCACTTACGGCCATCTCACGATCACTCTCCTCGATGGAAATATTTGCACACCGATGTTGAGGCGTTCTCAAGCCCTGTATAAACCATCCAAATAGGAATTAAACTACAAATCAATAATGGTTTGATTTTTCACTAGAACTAGTTCATCTATAACAACGAATGTAAATTGAAATTTAGTAATTTGCCTCATACCTCCCCTATCAGAGCCATCAAGGATTGTATAGCATAGGAAACACCAATATCCATTGCCCTCATAATGTTTGGCGATGTTTCTATCACCAACATCTGAAAATAAAACAACAAATTATTCAATCACAAAAAAGTTACAATAGCAATCCACGTGATGACTTATAATGTATGAGATCTAATGAACAAAATTTTGAGTACAAGTATTAAACTATATATTTCTAATTATTAGTTATTGAATTTGAAGTAATGCTTTGAGTTTGAATGATGTGTAATGCAATGCAACCAACAATATGAATATAAACTACACAAATCTATTAAACTTAGAATTCATTAGTTAAGTTCTCTTTATTCTATATTACCTTCGTGAACGTTTGATCAAATCTACTGGCACTAGGAGGTGTTTCCATGAAACCTCCAACATTACCCTATTCAACATCCAAAATCACATATTAAAATACCATTCGTAAAACAATGCTATTAACATGTAATAAATTTATAATTGTTTACTAGTTGCATATGCCACTGATAGGTGTACTACAAAAATAAGTAGGCGGATGACTGGTGTATCCAGTCTCTACACTGTGACCCTACAATTTTATTAAAATAATAAAACTAAATTAGTTAATCTTGCATTTCACAATCAAAATTTAATAAATTAAATTCAATGAACATGTTGAATTTTACTTGAGTGTCGATACCATATGCATCATGCAAAATGTTAGTGATCCTCTCTCCATCCCCCACTTAGATGCATATGGATCAAGGCTAGCATTACTAGCATGTGGATCTCATTAGCACCCTCACGAGTGTCGGTGGTCATACAGACAAGTCACCCTAGATTGACACACATGGGTTCCAAGGCCACCACACGAAGGCTCCACGGATTGCGTTGGCACAATGGGGCTAGTGTGATGGATGACCTCGACCAGGGTGTGATCTCCTGCGTCTGTAGGCACTCTCGCCATGACAGACATCTGAAATCTTCTCACAAGGTGGCTAGCGAGAGGTGCGTCTCCCTTGCCGTGTAGGATCGGTTGTGCACCGGGCTTTATCGAGCTGATCCCCACTACTCCCTTGAGACTCCCTCATATCAAAATAATTTTGGGATTTGGTTCAATACAAACTCATTGTATAGTTTCCTAAGAAAATATTGGGGGACTTCACAATTATTGCACGGTGGGTAATCAAAGACCATATACCATCTTTCATAAAAATGTTTCTTAATCTCTTGGTGGTGGCACCAATGAATAGGAAACCTCTTTGCATTGAGGGTAAGATTTTGATTTGTTTTAGGGTCAGTGAATAGAGAGCACAAATCACCTTTAGTAATTTTTAAATCTTTTACTTGTTTATATGAGAATTTGTCTGCATAATATGCCCTAGTTGTATGCCTCCTATATTGCCATCCAAATATTTTTTGGGTGATTGCATCTACATTTTTTAACATATCTTTCAATGAATTTGCTAGAAGCATTCTTTTTGTGGTTGAAACATTTGGATCACTCAACCTACTGATAAGATCCTCAAGTTTTTTTCTATTGTTGTCAATTTCACTCAAATTTTCTTGAGTGCCAAGAGGGTGTTGAGAGAATGGTGGGGGAGGTTGATTTTTTTGTTGAGGATTTTTCTATTGAGGATTTGCCTCCTCTTCTTGTTGAGGATTTGCAGGATTTTCTACAAATTTAAAAAAAACAATCAAATCTAACCTAAAACAAACAAAATCAATTTCAAACTAACAAACTCAAAACAAATAGTAAACAATACTTACCTCCCGCATCTCTTCATCATCATGGCGCCATATTTGCCAAGAAAATCCAACTGTTGTTGATGAAATATGTAGAAATCCTTCCTCCTAGAACGCGAGCATGAAAGTGAGGGTTTTTTGCCACAGGCAGAGCTGAGAAACAGTAAAAAGAAAATGATACAGATTTCACTTCTTTTTTTCTTTTAAAATCAAATAATGCGAGTGTGTTATAACACACTCATGTCATCTCTTTTCAAATTTTTTTCCCATTTGGCCACAAAAGTGCGACCAACTTCATGCACCCGCCCCATTGCTACAATGAATGGGTACTTTGACAACCAACCAAGTTGAAAATTCCTTGTCATTTCCCACTCATGCCCCCGTTTTGGTTTGTTTTTCCTTTTCTTGCTACCAACATCATCCTCATCCAATTCAATTATCTCATTCTGGCTAACTAGGGTATCCCTTGGAGCATCTTCTACGGTATTGCCATCCCCATTTGAATTTGATACATTTTTATTTAAATCAATGACAATATCAACTTGACCTTTCGTTGGCACTGAGGTATTGTGAATGTTACCAATATTTGGTGGAAGAGTTGATGATGTAGCTCCATCTTGACCTAATCAATCAGAAGCTTTGGAAATTCTAAAGTAAGACTATATGGTATGTCTAAGTTTTGGGTGTTTTGATGGCCTCTGAGTCTCTTGATCTTCACCACATTGAGGGGCAACAGGAGTATTTTCAACACCCTGACGAGCGGCAGGAGTATTTTCACCACCCTAACTCTGAGGAGCGGTAGGAGTAGTTTCACCACCCTGAGGAGTGGCAGGAGTATTTTCAACACCCTGAGGAGCGGCGGGAGTATTTTCACCACCTTGACCCTGAGGAGTGACAGGAGTATTTTCAACACCCTGAGGAGTGGCAGGAGTAGTTTCACCACCCCGAGACAAGATCCTTACCATTGTAGCTCGAGTCGCTCGACGTATTAATCTCTAATTTGATCAACATATTCATCTCACTTCGAATAAAAAACTAGAAAAAAATGTCTTCTTGTTTAAGTAGGACAGAGAATAATAATATAGATCCCATTCCCTTCTCAATATCATCTTTAAGACTAAAGCAAGAATGGAAAAGAGATAAAGAAAACATATTATTATAACTAATAACACTGAAGAAATGATCAGTGATCACTCACCTTTAAGTCTACGTTTTCGACTTTCACTGACTTCTGAATCGAGATGTAGAACCTCATAACCGAACAAAATGTGTAAGAATAAATGACACTTTCGATTGTATTTATATCAATCCATGATTCCATTTTTGGAAAATTCCGCAGGATTTTTAAATGGTATATTAAAAATTTGGCGAATACATTGTAATTTTCAAGGCGAAATGTGTCCTCAAATTTAATTATTTTTTAATGTTATTGGCGAAATAGGTCCTCATAAGCAACTATTTATAAATTTTAATGGGAGAAATGAGTCTTCACAAGCAACTATTTGTAAATTTAAATTGGTGAAATGGGTCCTGATACAAGGTCGTTTTAATAGTATTAGCGAATATGTAGGTGTTTTTTATTAAATGCTTCCAGGATTCAGGGGAAAATATTAGTCGATCCATTTGAAACGCGTAGTTTCACAATGGCGAATTTGTTGCTTAAATATGCCTCATAAAAAAATTATTGGCGAATCGACATGCATTGGACCTATGTTTCGTAAATTTCGGGCGATTTCGATACCCTGTGGGTGCGAGAAATTCGCCAATTTCGAGTTGACCGATTCCTAGAATTCGCCAATTGGTGATGATCAACCATTAAAATTTTCCTTACAAGGTGCTCAATAGAGACATCAAAGAGTTTCATGTTGTTAAAATGTACATAAAAATTAAAACATGACATATTTAAAAACTAAATGTTACCCATTTTTGTTACTTGTTCAAGTTGAGTGAGCTAAAGAGTGTTTACAAACTGACAGAGAGGTACATTTCATTTTCATCTTCCCTATATTGCATTCAGTTGTATAAACATAAAAGTCAAAGAGATTAAAGGTTTCAATAACAGATTATTGCATTTATACAAGTGCATACAACATTGAAAAAACCTACACAAATCTTGTTGAAAGTAATCTTTATTGATTCAAAAGTACATATTTGCCTCACACAAGTCATGAGACTTAAATTTCTCAACGGAAATGAGGTACAATCTATACATTGATGAATTAAAAGAAACATAATGCACATATAGGGGAAGAGGCCAGTCATTGCCTGATGACTGGTCAAAGTTTGTTGTCCTGCTTGGTCTTCTGCTTCAAAGTTGTCTTTCGTTCTTCATAGCTCCCTGTTTCCAGCCCTTGCATCTGAAGATTGCAATGATGTTAGAGCATTTCTCTAAGCAATGACGGTCTCTAACACTACATGTACATGCACCCATTAATGTATAAATTGTCCCTCAAATACATTAAACAAACAAACAGTTGTACATGTCCAAAGAATGAAAACGGGATCATCGAGCCCTTTAGGCGTATATACATGTTTTTTCTATCTGTTTGCTTCATGTGCAGCTATAGGTGTAATCATGTCTTTGTTTTATTCATCCTAATTTAGCATGTGGGGTAAAATGAGGCTCCTACAAGAGTTGAGCCTAGCATGCTTGAGGAAATGAGATATTCAAGGTGATTCTTTGTTTATACCTTGTTTTGATATGCATATGGACAATACCATATATGTGTCATAGTTATTATTTTTCTGCCTCATCATACAATTTTGTCCTGGCATTTCCTGCCTTTCCTCTAGAGATTCCCAATCTGGAACATTAGCATAATTCCTAAATGAGGTGATGTACCTAGAAGTCAAGTGTTTTGTATTAGTATTCTGTGTTATTTTGCAAAGATGATCAGTTCCATGGACAAATGATACAATAC
>VDFB02193867.1:137187387-137267918 GCA_007258455.2 Sequoia sempervirens | reverse complement strand
TGAAAGATGTGCAAATGCAATGTAATCAATCTATGAATATAAACTACAAAAACTATTTTTACTAAGTTACCAGTTCGGTTTTGGGTTTGGGTTTGGGTTCGAGAACCCGGTTTGCCGGTTTGGGAATTTTTTTTGGGGTTGGGTTCGTTTTGGGTTCGGTAATACAAAAACATATAAAAAATAGAAATATATACATATTTACAGTAGTAATCAAGTTTAGAATACACCACCATATTAATAGTCAAATAACATAGCAAAAATACACCACCACTTTCATAGTCAAATATTAAAACATAAAGTGATAATTAATGTCATGATACAAAATTATAAATTAAAGTTCAAACATAAAAATTTCAAGTGTTTATAATCAACCATTATTAATCATTGATCAATATGAAAAGTGTGAACATTTTTCTCTGTGGAAGAAAAACAAGAAAACAATGTTACATAATTATTTACATTGTTAAAGAGCCAAAACCTTTTTCTTGCATATCGTAGAAGAATCTCAGTGATTTTTTGGGTGTCCTTTCCTTGGAACAGAACTATCCTAATCCATGAATGATTGACCAGGAACTGGGAGAAAGAAATAAGATAAATCACATGCAACTTGTTGCAATTTATTTCCTTGGGAAAAAGGGTAAAGTTTGCTTTTCAGGGAGAATCTCCTTTAGAGTTTGAACGCATTGATAATTTCAAGATAGACTTAGCCAAATATGTCATCTAGGTTTGAAGCTTTTAGGTAAAATGTTTGCTTCTTAAAATTTTGTTCACCAAAGATGCGTGCCTCTCCTCCCTTGTGGAAGAGAAAGGCCTATCAAACCTAACAATTTTTTATGCAACACTTCTTAAGTTCTTGTTGATGCAAGATAGATGCTAAGTTTCCAAAAATAGCATGGTTATATAAATTCTCATCTCTCAGATCTATCACGTAGACTCAAATTAAGAATCTCAATCCTTTATGGTCTAGGACAAGAGAAGTATGGAGTAGTGTTCCAATGCTAAAAGTCTTATTGTGAATCTCTTTACAGAGTGATCTCAAAAATGAGGAATCTATCTTCTCAAGACCAAATGAGAAATATTCACAATATGTGCTAGGAAGGAATGAGTCCATAAGATCGAGTATGCAAGAATTGAGAATTGCAAAATTGGCTTACGTTTGACTTCCACACACATAAATTTTCACACTTTTCGATGTTCACACGTAAGTCAAAAAGTATATGTGCGTAAGTTGTAAAGTATATACTTGAATACACATAACTCATATCTATTGAACCATGAATTTATAATGCAAATATGGATACCATCGATAAAAAATATTTGTATTAAAAGCAAATAGCCATGTACGCATACATCAATATATGTCAATATAAGTATAAAATATAGTTACAAAATAGCCATATAGGCTTACAAGAATGCCATATAGGCATACAATGTCAAATATATCCAATACAAAATATGTATAAAATTGCCATGTAGGCATACAACAAAGGGCTCTGCATTCAAAATTCATTTCTCTCCATGCTATGGTTCAAATACAATTTTCTTTCCCTTTGCTTGGTAATCCAATGGTGATAAGTTTGTCACCCATTTCTACTATGCTCAAGGAGTGCTCCTGCTTCTCCTCCTAGTGTTTAGCTCCTGGTGAAGTTTTAACTATTACAATAAGAAGTAAATACATTAATATATAGAAATTACATTATAAAAATTGATATATTTAACAAAATAATCACTTACGGCCATCTCAATGCATCACTCTCCCATGGAAAATATTTGCACAATCGGCTGAGGCATTCTCAAGCCCTCAGATAAACCATCCAAATAGGAATTAAACTACAAATCAATAATGGTTTGATTTTCACTCAGAACTAGTTCATCTATAACAACGAATAATGCAAATTGAAATTTAGTAATTTGCCTCATACCTCCCCTATCAGAGCCATCGAGGATTGTATAGCGGAGGAAACACCAATATCCATTGCCCTCATAATGTTTGGCAGTGTTTCTGTCACCAACATCTGAAAATAAAACAAAAAATTATTCAATCACAAAAAAGTTACAATAGCGATCCACGTGATGACTTATAATGTATGAGATCTAATGAACAAAATTTTGAGTACAAGTATTAAACTATATATTTCTAATTATTAGTTATTGAATTTGAAGTAATGCTTTGAGTTTGAATGATGTGTAATGCAATGCAACCAACAATATGAATATAAACTACACAAATCTATTAAACTTAGAATTCATTAGTTAAGTTCTCTTTATTCTATATTACCTTCGTGAACGTTTGATCAAATCTACTGGCACTAGGAGGTGTTTCCATGAAACCTCCAACATTACCCTATTCAACATCCAAAATCACATATTAAAATACCATTCGAAAAACAATGCTATTAACATGTAATAAATTTTATACTGTTACTAGGCTGCAGACACGCCCAATCGGGATAGGTGTACTACAAAAATAGTAGGCGGATGACTGTGTGTATCCAGCCTCTACATCAGGACTGCAATTTTATTAAAATAATAAAACTAAATTAGTTAATCTTGCATTTTCACAACAAAAAATTTAATAAATTAAATTCAATGAACATGTTGAATTTTACTGGTGTCAATGCCATATGCATCATGCAAAATGTTAGTCGCCCTTCCACTTGCCAGATGATATGGATCAAGCCGCTGTGACTAGCATGTGGATCCTTTACAGCACCCCTCCCCGAGTGTCAAGAGGGTCATGTCAACAAGTCACCCCAATAAAGATTGACACACATGGGTTCAAAGGCCACCACCAAGACTCCCCGGATTATGCTGTTACAGGGCTAGTGTGATGGATGACACTTCCATCAAAAGTTGTGTGATCTCCCTCGCGAACGCTCTATGTCGGTACTCTCCTTCGCAACAACAGGCATCACAATCTTCTCACGAGGTGGCCTAGCGAGAGGTCGTCTCCCTTGCCATGTAGGATCTGGCTGTGCACCAGGCCTATCCTGAGCTGATCCCCCACCTCTCCCTTGGAACTCCCTCATATCAAAATAATTTGGGATTTGGTTCAATACAAACTCATTGTATAGTTTCCTAAGAAAATATTGGGGGACTTCACAATTATTGCACGGTGGGTAATCAAAGACCATATACCATCTTTCATAAAAATGTTTCTTAATCTCTTGGTGGTGGCACCAATGAATAGGAAACCTCTTTGCATTGAGGGTAAGATTTTGATTTGTTTTAGGGTCAGTGAATAGAGAGCACAAATCACCTTTAGTAATTTTTAAATCTTTTACTTGTTTATATGAGAATTTGTCTGCATAATATGCCCTAGTTGTATGCCTCCTATATTGCCATCCAAATATTTTTTGGGTGATTGCATCTACATTTTTTAACATATCTTTCAATGAATTTGCTAGAAGCATTCTTTTTGTGGTTGAAACATTTGGATCACTCAACCTACTGATAAGATCCTCAAGTTTTTTTCTATTGTTGTCAATTTCACTCAAATTTTCTTGAGTGCCAAGAGGGTGTTGAGAGAATGGTGGGGGAGGTTGATTTTTTTGTTGAGGATTTTTCTATTGAGGATTTGCCTCCTCTTCTTGTTGAGGATTTGCAGGATTTTCTACAAATTTAAAAAAAACAATCAAATCTAACCTAAAACAAACAAAATCAATTTCAAACTAACAAACTCAAAACAAATAGTAAACAATACTTACCTCCCGCATCTCTTCATCATCATGGCGCCATATTTGCCAAGAAAATCCAACTGTTGTTGATGAAATATGTAGAAATCCTTCCTCCTAGAACGCGAGCATGAAAGTGAGGGTTTTTTGCCACAGGCAGAGCTGAGAAACAGTAAAAAGAAAATGATACAGATTTCACTTCTTTTTTTCTTTTAAAATCAAATAATGCGAGTGTGTTATAACACACTCATGTCATCTCTTTTCAAATTTTTTTCCCATTTGGCCACAAAAGTGCGACCAACTTCATGCACCCGCCCCATTGCTACAATGAATGGGTACTTTGACAACCAACCAAGTTGAAAATTCCTTGTCATTTCCCACTCATGCCCCCGTTTTGGTTTGTTTTTCCTTTTCTTGCTACCAACATCATCCTCATCCAATTCAATTATCTCATTCTGGCTAACTAGGGTATCCCTTGGAGCATCTTCTACGGTATTGCCATCCCCATTTGAATTTGATACATTTTTATTTAAATCAATGACAATATCAACTTGACCTTTCGTTGGCACTGAGGTATTGTGAATGTTACCAATATTTGGTGGAAGAGTTGATGATGTAGCTCCATCTTGACCTAATCAATCAGAAGCTTTGGAAATTCTAAAGTAAGACTATATGGTATGTCTAAGTTTTGGGTGTTTTGATGGCCTCTGAGTCTCTTGATCTTCACCACATTGAGGGGCAACAGGAGTATTTTCAACACCCTGACGAGCGGCAGGAGTATTTTCACCACCCTAACTCTGAGGAGCGGTAGGAGTAGTTTCACCACCCTGAGGAGTGGCAGGAGTATTTTCAACACCCTGAGGAGCGGCGGGAGTATTTTCACCACCTTGACCCTGAGGAGTGACAGGAGTATTTTCAACACCCTGAGGAGTGGCAGGAGTAGTTTCACCACCCCGAGACAAGATCCTTACCATTGTAGCTCGAGTCGCTCGACGTATTAATCTCTAATTTGATCAACATATTCATCTCACTTCGAATAAAAAACTAGAAAAAAATGTCTTCTTGTTTAAGTAGGACAGAGAATAATAATATAGATCCCATTCCCTTCTCAATATCATCTTTAAGACTAAAGCAAGAATGGAAAAGAGATAAAGAAAACATATTATTATAACTAATAACACTGAAGAAATGATCAGTGATCACTCACCTTTAAGTCTACGTTTTCGACTTTCACTGACTTCTGAATCGAGATGTAGAACCTCATAACCGAACAAAATGTGTAAGAATAAATGACACTTTCGATTGTATTTATATCAATCCATGATTCCATTTTTGGAAAATTCCGCAGGATTTTTAAATGGTATATTAAAAATTTGGCGAATACATTGTAATTTTCAAGGCGAAATGTGTCCTCAAATTTAATTATTTTTTAATGTTATTGGCGAAATAGGTCCTCATAAGCAACTATTTATAAATTTTAATGGGAGAAATGAGTCTTCACAAGCAACTATTTGTAAATTTAAATTGGTGAAATGGGTCCTGATACAAGGTCGTTTTAATAGTATTAGCGAATATGTAGGTGTTTTTTATTAAATGCTTCCAGGATTCAGGGGAAAATATTAGTCGATCCATTTGAAACGCGTAGTTTCACAATGGCGAATTTGTTGCTTAAATATGCCTCATAAAAAAATTATTGGCGAATCGACATGCATTGGACCTATGTTTCGTAAATTTCGGGCGATTTCGATACCCTGTGGGTGCGAGAAATTCGCCAATTTCGAGTTGACCGATTCCTAGAATTCGCCAATTGGTGATGATCAACCATTAAAATTTTCCTTACAAGGTGCTCAATAGAGACATCAAAGAGTTTCATGTTGTTAAAATGTACATAAAAATTAAAACATGACATATTTAAAAACTAAATGTTACCCATTTTTGTTACTTGTTCAAGTTGAGTGAGCTAAAGAGTGTTTACAAACTGACAGAGAGGTACATTTCATTTTCATCTTCCCTATATTGCATTCAGTTGTATAAACATAAAAGTCAAAGAGATTAAAGGTTTCAATAACAGATTATTGCATTTATACAAGTGCATACAACATTGAAAAAACCTACACAAATCTTGTTGAAAGTAATCTTTATTGATTCAAAAGTACATATTTGCCTCACACAAGTCATGAGACTTAAATTTCTCAACGGAAATGAGGTACAATCTATACATTGATGAATTAAAAGAAACATAATGCACATATAGGGGAAGAGGCCAGTCATTGCCTGATGACTGGTCAAAGTTTGTTGTCCTGCTTGGTCTTCTGCTTCAAAGTTGTCTTTCGTTCTTCATAGCTCCCTGTTTCCAGCCCTTGCATCTGAAGATTGCAATGATGTTAGAGCATTTCTCTAAGCAATGACGGTCTCTAACACTACATGTACATGCACCCATTAATGTATAAATTGTCCCTCAAATACATTAAACAAACAAACAGTTGTACATGTCCAAAGAATGAAAACGGGATCATCGAGCCCTTTAGGCGTATATACATGTTTTTTCTATCTGTTTGCTTCATGTGCAGCTATAGGTGTAATCATGTCTTTGTTTTATTCATCCTAATTTAGCATGTGGGGTAAAATGAGGCTCCTACAAGAGTTGAGCCTAGCATGCTTGAGGAAATGAGATATTCAAGGTGATTCTTTGTTTATACCTTGTTTTGATATGCATATGGACAATACCATATATGTGTCATAGTTATTATTTTTCTGCCTCATCATACAATTTTGTCCTGGCATTTCCTGCCTTTCCTCTAGAGATTCCCAATCTGGAACATTAGCATAATTCCTAAATGAGGTGATGTACCTAGAAGTCAAGTGTTTTGTATTAGTATTCTGTGTTATTTTGCAAAGATGATCAGTTCCATGGACAAATGATACAATACAGAGTAGTAACGATATCATGACATTATATACATGTACAAAGTGCATCTAGTTCTCTACATTCAAGATTTAAATCAAAAGGTGCTCTCAAGAGAATACATCAGTTTGCAAAAGTGAAAAGGACTTCATATACAACTTTTCTATAGTAACTAAGTATAATGAAGAACATAAAATGATTATTCAACAATAAAGCAATTCATATGTATGAGATCACTGTAATGGAGCAGCTGTAGCAAAGGGTACCATGAAGTATGTAGACAGGTATTTCATAGACCTTAAAATCAAGATGTAAAAATAGAAATGCAATGATGAGTTCAGTTACATAATGATCATGTTGTAATATGCTAGCCCAAACAACAGTACATATGGGGCATGGTAATGCTGATGTAAAACAATACCTTAGAGGTATGATTAACCAACATTGAATAATGCAGTGGAGTATATGCACACTTATTTAGTATAGTGTATATATATATTTTCTTTTCTTTGATATCAACTGCAAGTGACATCACAAAATAGATGATGAAAAGGAAAATCAGTCATAACTAAATGGTGGTTATTCAGAGTGATATTGGGGCACAGTGGTAGTGCAAACTCACAGTTTGGAATGGGTAGATTGGTACAGTCATGGAATAAAACTGTGAGTGGCATTTTGATTCAAGCATGGCAGCATGAAAGGCTCTGCCGATTGTGTCATTGATTTCCAATTTAGAGGGGTATTCAATAAGGGATTTTCCAAACAGTGGTATTTATAATAGTGGTAAATCTTTGACCTTATTCAGGGCTTCATAACTAAGGTTGCCTGCAAGTGTACAATTGTCAAAGAACGGAGTTTTGTTTCTCAGTAGTAGGATGACTAACTCTTCAATAGTCATAGGAAATGAGACTGGTGGGAATGTACTATCTACTCATATTGTTAAGGATCTTAAAGGAGGAGGAATGCGTTCATCAAAGAAAAGAAGATAACATATATTTGATGATCAAATAAATTTGATAAGTGACCATTGAGGAAAAGACCTTCAGAAGTACATGAAACTCAAGTTACATTCAGGATTCATGGAATAAAAGTGAGCATCATACAGGGAATTGTATATTTATATGGTGAGATATTACAGGAGCACAATCAGATTTATTAATGAGAGTAATACAATTCTGAGAGTGATGATAATACAAAAAGATTGAAGGAAAATTAATGGGTTACAAGGCTGTGAGGAGGTTATATCCAAGCAGCGAAAGCTATAGTTTTTTTTGAACAAGAACAAACCTTCAATTTTTGTAGCTTATCATAGAGGCAAGGAAAAGTCTTGTAGAGTCTTTGAATTATTCTATACTGTGCAATGGCATTAAGTCATTTTTTCACATATTTTGAGAGCAAAAGAGGAAAAAAAACCTTCTATGTCGGAATGGGTTCCTATAGCATGCTTGGTTGTGGCTTAAATATTCTCACCAATTTCAACACATGGCCTCCATGACAACCAATTAGAGGAGAATACACAGGAAAATGAGACCATTTTATTCATCACATACAATGACCCATTTTGGAGTTTTGCTAGATTTTAAGCTCGGAATATACAAGTGCAGATCAATTGAAATAAACAAAAAATCTATGAAGAGTAGTGAACACGGGTTTGAAGTAACCCAAGTGGGGTTTTCTTTTCTACCTGAGAATCCAAGCAATACTAAAAATCATAAGGGGCCGAGCCAAAGAACACCTGGGAGAAGAAACCCTAATGGGTTTTTGTGTGAAAAAGAAAGCCCTCATATGTATCATGGAGAAATGTTAGAATATGGTAGAAGCAAAACCCTATAGCACGCAGCCTTTTGGGTTATTTTTCATGAAATAATAACAAGACACTATAATATGCAAAGATGCCTTACCTTCTTTGGGTTTTTTCCTTCTACTATTTTGCATGAAGATATTATCTTTGACGGCTCCAGAAGCTTTGAGACTCAACCAAAAGAAGTATAAATCCAAACAAAGAAGAAAATCAAACAAGATGGGTGAGAAAAGATACAGATTGTCACAGCCTGTGAGGTTTAAAAAAAAAAAATCATGAACAGAATTTTTATATCCATCTTTGCTATCAATAAATGACTTTCCAGTGTGTTTCATGAAGGAAACAAACAAAAATGCAGGTTGATGCTTCTATTCAATCATGGAATCCATCAAAAAAGGTTGTCAGGAAACCCTCATGGAAATGGTGGCGCTCAAGCTTTTTTTACAAAATGAAATGCCTTACTTTTGCTTTAGGGTTTTTACCCTAAGTTTTGCAAATGCCGATAGGAGAAATATGGCTTTTTTTTCCATTGTTTTACAAATAAAACAATCCAACTAATGTGAGCCCACGACCCTATATATTGATGTTTGTGCCTTAGGCAAGTTTTTCCTTAAGAGTATTTTGTGATTTTGTTATGGTAAATGCCACCTCAACACATGGAGTCCACTTCATTTTGAATTACTGCCTCAGCTATGTATGTGTACTTTGGAGAATATTCTTGGAATTTTTATTTGCATAAATTCTATTGTAAGACAAATGACTTTAAGGTATATTTATAAACCTCAAGTCATTTTGTTATCCTTAAATGCAAAATGATGAACATTTTCAATTTTCAGTTGAGGAGATAAACAAATGGAGGGTATATAGGGTGAGTTGTTTTCAGTTTGGAGACATGTACCCACATTTGTAGGGGCATTAATGCACTTTGTTGGTGGTTTTGCATGCTTAGGTGTTTGGTATAGCCAAAACCATTTTCCCCACATGTTGGAGGTTGTTTTATGAGAAATCTAATGCCTCATTTCTAGGATTTTCTAGGGCATCCGACCCAAGGTAGTTGCTTTCTCCTATTTTGGTGCAACCACTTGGGTTGAATTTTATATTGACTCTTGTAACACCTTTTGGAAGTTAGTTCTCAATTTACAAATTTCTGGAGATAGTAATTCTACAGTTCTTCATCAGATTTCAGCATTTCTTTGTAACTCATTTTGTCATGTAAACAATGAGTATCTTGATGTTAATAGTATTGAGTTATCTTTCCCTCTCATTACTTTCCTGCTTGTGTGCATGTCTTTATGGTGATTGATCGATATACTTGTGAAATTTGTGTTTTTCCTTGTATTTCTATCTCACTGGAAGCACCTTGTTGCAAGAAGATATATGTTTATAGGTTATGAGTTGTGTGAAAAGTGCAAGAGTTCTAGTTGTGAAATATGTTTTTCCCTCTAGGATTTTGTGTTAGCATCATCTTATAAAGCATTTATGTAAACAATATGCAAAAATGAGTTGTGTAAGCCTCTTTCAATTTGTTAACTGAAAAGTGTAGCTAAACTATTTTTGCATGTCCTTTAGTCAGTTTGGTGTATCACAATAGGATAGAAGTTTTAATTTCATTTTAAAGTTTCATCTTTCTTTCCTTTTCCTCAAAAAATAAAATAGTAGTTTAGGTGATATCCAATAAAGAACCAGCTTTCTCTGGAGGTCCTTTTTTGCCATAAGGTTACCCACAACCTTAGAAAAATTCCCATGTTTCACATGATTAGCTTTGTTAAGTTTCAGCTAGGGTGCAAATCATAGTGTTAACACTAAAAGTATAAAATAACTCTCAATTAAAATTTATAAAATAATTTTTAAGTAAATAAAATAAAATAAAACTACTCTTCAAAACAAAATAGCTCCTACCTCTTCAGCCCACACGGGTAGCAGAGTTGGCTTGGGTTGTGGGCTTGCTCCCCATACATTTCGGGTTTGACTCCCGCTCCTGGGCTTAACAGGCGGACCAGCTTGCGGGTGGATTAGTCTCACCTCAGCTCGCCCCTTGGACGTTGGGCTAGGTCACAGGGATACCCTGTAGAACCAAAACATTAATTTTTAGTTCTATCAACACTATTGCTAAAACATACTAGACACAACAAATAAAAACAAGACTATTCTTGCACATTTAGGCAGGAACTTCGCTACTTTGCAACAACTCTTGTTTATTTAAAATTCTCAAGAGTGGCACCAATAAATTCTCTAAGTCTAAGATCTTATCAAATTCATTATTGTTTTCTGATTACTGAAAATTAATTTTCATTTTTGAATTATAGAATAACTTTTTTTATACATATACAAACACATAAACATAAATATATCCAAAAAAAAATTATTTTCAACATTTATCTCTATAAATTAACATAATTAAAAACACTTATTTCCAAACTTAAAAAAAAACAAAACAAAAAACAAAACTCTAGAATGAATTCAACAAGAATTTTTTTTTTTTTGTAACCAATTGAAATCGCTTACCTGAATGAAATGTTTGAATGAGAGACTAGCTATTTGGATACTCTCTTTCAATTTGTTCAAAAAATTCTCACCATCTCCATTAAGAAGTTAATGCATTGAATACAATAGTCACACCATAACTAAACATCCCCACTATCCATTGTGTATTCCTTGTAAAGAATGTAGCCCAGTCATTTTCACCTATTATTGCCATTGTGTAGTCCTTGTGAAGAATGTAGCCTAACATAATAAAGAACACTTATTTCCAAACATTTGAAAAAAATGAAAAAGTCAAAACAAAAAAAAAGCTCTAGAATGAATTCAACAAGAAAAATATTTTTTTTAAAACAATTAGAATCTTGAATAAGAGACTAGCTATTTGGACACTCTCTTTCAATTTGTTCAAGAAATTCTCGCCACTCTCCATTAAGAAGTCAATGCAGTCACACCACAACTAAACATCCCCACTATCCATTGTGTAATCCTTGTGAAGAGTGTAGCCTATTCAATTTCACCACGTGAAGATCAGTAGTCTATCACTTGTCCAATCAATGTGAGCATTCTATGTGATGTATCATTTGCGAATTGCGAGTAATATATTCAATCTTGGAGTTTTAATGTCAGGCAACTTAAGCAGAATAGTAGACGTGCATGCATTTACTCTAGAAAATGTAAGATTTCTTTCTGTTTTTTTTTGGTTCGTTATCAAAACCATTGTATTTTATTTTTTTTCCCAAACCACCTATACATTGGGCAGGGACTGCAATTTTATTACAACCCTTTTTTTATAAAGGTAAAAATGATTTAGAAAAGGTTCAATTTTTTTATATCAAAATAACAATTTATCAATATGATGTGTTTTCAATAAATAAGGGGCGAAAAAGAGTAACATCTTCACAATTTACAATTGCAGTCAGACAACCAAACACAAAAAGATATGTATAACAGGGCAGCTTTGTTTTAGATAAGAAACAATTACATATAACTCTTTTGGTGACAAATAAAACGGGCTCCACAAGAAATAGTTTAGCCAAAAGAAACACCAACATTACAACTGCAGTCAGATAACCAAACACAAAACAACACCCACATACCAGTGCAGCCTTTGTTTGAAATAAGAAATTATTACATATAATTCTTTTGGTAGAGAATAGGATGGATTCCACAAAACAATGGAACAGCCAAAAGGAGCACCAGCATTACAACTTCAGCCAGACAACTAAACACAAAATGACATCCACATAACAGTGCAGCCTTTGTTTTAGATAAGAAATGATTAGATAAATACAACAGATTCTATAAGAAATGGAACAGCCAACAAGAGTACCATCATTACAATTGCAACCAAACACAAAGCAACATCCATATATCAGTGCAGCCTTTGTTTGAGATAAGAAACAATTACATATAATTATTTTGGTGGCGAATGCAACATATTCCACAAGAAATGGAACAACGAAAAGGAGTACCAGCATTACAACTGCAACCAGACAACCAAACACAAAAGGACATCCACATAACAGTGCAGCCTTTCTTTGAGATAAAAGAAACAAGTACATTTAATTATTTTGGTGGAAAACTCAACGGAATCCACAAGAAATAGAACAGCCAAAAGAAATACAACTGAAACCAGACCACCAAACACAAAATGACACCCACATAACAATACCTTTTTTTTAAAGAGCAGAATCAATTAAATATAACTCGTGTTGGCTAATACAAATGCAAATTGGCCTTAACGCTAATATGAAAAGTATATTTTGAAAAAGAAAAAAAAGACTATCATGAGAACTGTGAGAAAAAGCTTTCTGCCTATTCTGATAATATTTTAAGAGAAACTAGAAATCATATTATACAAAAGAGATGATCATCCTTGTGGACGCTTCTCGCTCCCATGAGAATCATGGATAAAATATTCCTATTTGTCATCTCTAATCCTTTATATCGTACTGGTTTTTTGCCCATTATATGTAATCATGTACAGAACAATGCCACTTTGAACTGATTGATGTGACAGCTTGAATACGTCGTGTGAATTGGTGATTACAGACAAGAAGAGTGATACTTTCTTGCCCAATCCTATGAATGAGTTCGTTTGTTACAAATTTGGGCTAATGGTAGTTGGAAGAAAACTGGTAATACCTCAGTGCTGTTGACATTCTTGGTAGATGATAAAGAAATGTTGAAATTCATCAAATAGATCCAAAGTCCAAATAGTTTATCCAGTATGGAGAGGATGGGATAGATGTTGATATGGGAAGTTTCAAGTGGAATTGTGGAATGAATTTTAGGGTTTGCATTCTACACAAGATAGCCAAATGAGTCAGTTTGATAGGATTGGATTTGATCAGGAAGATTATCATAATTGAAAAGAATGAGAATTTTGGTTTTGGTTGCATTTATGATGAAGATGATTTTTTTGTTATAATATGTATGGAGTTTGAGAGTTTTAAATGTACTAAGAATTTTAGTTTGATAAGTTATGTTTTCTTATTAATCAATTTTTAAAGGTATTAGTATTAAGAGTTGGTAAGGAAAATCTATTATAAGTAGATTTGATGATTTGACTTTTTTTATTATGATTATTTGTTTAAGATATTTCTTACATATTGGAATGGTTCGTAAAAGAAACATAATATGATAAGTATAATTCAATTTGATAACAAAATATAATCTCTAATAAGAATTAAATTTAAACTAAAAAAAATAGACAACTAACTCAATAAAAAAATATAATCAATTGATTTTTTTTCTTTGTGAAATAAGGATGTTAACTCATTAAACAAAAGTTTAAACTAGAAGACAAAAACATTTCCCTCATGAAGTGAGGGTGTTACAACAAACCCATTGACATGGCTTTCAAAGAAATGCCACACCAATAGCCTTTTAAAAAATATGTATAGATTATAAATATGGAGGAGGGCCCTTTTTTTATTTGTTTTATTATATATAATGAATGTAGGAATTTATTAGGTAAACTTTCTAAACATTCAAAGTGGATAACCTACCTTTCATTAATATTATTTTACATGATAAAAAATAAAAATTAAGATGAATTGAATATTAATATAACAAATCTTATTTATAATAAATTTGAATAATAACAATCAATATAATATATTTTTTATTTATTATATTTTATTCAAATTTTTTTATTTTAGTTTATAAATACATTACATAATAATTATTTAAATTGCATTAAAAACTATTAAAGTTTAATTGTACTTTTTTAAAAATCTAAAAATTAACTATAATAAAAATATTTAATGATATACACAAATGACATAAAAATCGTGTCACAATACATGAGACCAATCAGAGAGATCATAATACATGAGACCAATAAGAGAGACCATTGTGTAAAATAAAAGAGAAAAAAATATATAAGAACCACAAAATGAGTTTGATCAAATAATTATCCTTTCTATCTTATTTGTTCATCAATATTTATACTTAGAAAGTAGACAATTTAACATGATTATCATAGACTTTATGGTGTGGACATAAGAAAACAAGGAGGTATAAATAAGAAAATAATGTGTTTAAGTTTGATAAGGAATAAAATCTAACTTTCCCTAAATACAATAGAAAAAATACATAATGAACAAAATGAGTTTGGTAAAGGAATTGTTCTTTTGGAGCATTTTATCTTTGTCATCCGTGCTTAGAATTTAAACTAGAAAATTTATTTGATTTATCATGGTCATCATGGACTTGATGGTCGGGGCATATTTTAAAAATTAATATAGAAATTTCAGAAAAATAAATTGATTGATATAAAGTAATAGAAATAAAAAAATATACATGTTAAAGTAAAGTAAGGGGTTAAGATTTATGTATTTTTTTTTATGTAAATTTACTTGATTATATATTCTCATAGAAGTTTGTTAATTGATTTATTTGAGATTGTATTATTGGTCATAAGGTTGAGATGACTAGAATCTAAGATTTTAAGTATTTAGATGAGAATCACAACATTCCAATGTGTTCAAATTCAATTGATTCTAAAAAGTATTTACTTGGTATTATCTCAAGAATGGAAAGCATGGACAATATTAAAGAATATTATGGAGTTTGTTATATAAGAATTATAATTCTATAATTCTTTGCAACTTAGTCAAGCCCTGTGATGCCCCCATCATACAGAAGTAATTAAGATAAGTATATGTTCTAATACATTTGCTTTTTTCAATAGATAAAAGATATACATATATAGCTATGTATATATATATAAATATATATACATATATACACATATATTTAAATATAATTGTATGAAAAGTAAAACATATCCATTATTTATATAGTATACTAATCAATTGCTAATACAGCTGATCAAACATAAATCCAAGATGAAGACACATACGAGAAAGATAATCCAGTTATGAAAGGGATGCAAGTAGCAAATGACCAGACACGTATCTTTTGGAGGGTCACATGAAGAATGGAAGGGATGCGTCTGTTGAGTTACCGCGCCTATATCTAGTTGAAGGCGATGAAGAGAAGCGACATCAGAAGAAAGGAAAACAATCAATCAAGAAGAAATTAGAGAGAATAAGGAGAGAAGATCAAAGGTACATCGCAGAATCGATGTCAAAACGAGATAGAAGAATAGAAGACGCCAATACCGATCCAAGAAATAGATATCAGGTCCTTCCACACTGAGACAAAGAGGCACACACGTGGACAAAAGGAAAGAAGACGTCAAACATCAATCACTAAGACATAGGCCCGAGAGAAGGACATACTCAGAAGCACAATTAAGGAGAAACACGACAGAACATCAAGCATATAAGTGTGACGGATTTCAAAGGAAGTGAAGGCACGAAGTCCAAATATTATCCATGAACTGAGATCGATACTTCTGCAATCACCAAATTTGGAGGAGCAACTTATACACCATTTAATATCATTATATTATCTTGAATCATCAGACTTGGATCAACCAATCAAATTAATCATCTTTCATATTTTTGATTGATTGGTGTGGTTACTTATCTATTACATTTGAGTGATTTCTTTATTTGGTTTTTAGTTGGGCTTTTGACAGTAGTATCAGAGTATCAATCTTGCCAACCCGCTAGAGAAAAAAATAATGCAAACCTACCATAGAAAGGGAACCATGGCTGATCAACTGGCCCAAGAACTTAAAACCTTCATGGAGCAAACCAATGAGAAGTTCGAGAAGACCAATCAACTAATTCTTCAGGCTCTTTAAAAAAATGAATAGCCACAACACTTAGGAAAGAACCAATCCAAGGAAAGAAATGCAATCAAACCATTTAGAAAATGAGCATTCAACCCAAATTTCCTCACTAAGGCCAACCATGCCTCCCTTCCTTCCAAGCAAAAATGTCATAGAAGAAGCAGAAGAGACAAATTCATATAGTGCAGAAGACATTGCGCTCATGTATGCTGAGTTAGATCCTGCAGTTCAGAAACTTGTACCTTTCAAGGAATATTATGAAGTCAAAACCCAAGCCAACCCAAGCAGAAGGAAGAATCAAATCAGCAAAGACCTTAGATCCTAAGTTAATAGGATGACATTACCTTTTTTTGACGGCTCCAAGAAGACCACCGCACAATCATGGGTTCAAAAGCTTGATACTTATCTTTCCCTCAACCCCATGACCGAAGAGGACACCATCAAATTTGTTGTCCTACACCTATCAGGGATAGCCCACGATTGGTGGCACCATGGACTCATCACCCAAGGTCACCGAAATGTAGTCACCTAGATAGTGAGTTCACTCAAAAACTCATTAATAGATTCGATCAAAAGCATCTCGAGTGGTATTTCAAGGAACTCACCCAACTTAGGCAACATGGAATGGTGGAAGAATATGCCAATGACTTCCAAAAGCTAGCTGTCATGGTCCCCAACCTATCCCAAAGAAGGCTTACCTATCTCTTCATCGAAGGACTCAAGGAACCAATCAAGAATATAGTAAACCCATTGGAGCCCCAAATTGTGGGGGAAGGAATTCAAAGGGCCATGAAAGTGGAGTCCAATTCTTGCAAGGATAAAACTAAGAATCCCTCACCCAAGTCACAGCCCAAACAAGACCAACGAAGGGGAGATAATAGAAAAAGAGCATGCCACTTTTGCAATGAACCATGGATCGCGGGCCATCGATGCCATGACAAGCAATCAAACAAAGAAAAGAATTAATGGAGAGAGGCTTATGTTTCAAATGCAAGGAACCTTGGGGACAAGACCAAAAATGCAAGAAGGGACAAATACACAAGATAGAAGAAGTAGGGTGAAACCACAATAGTGGTTTACAATTGAATTGAGGAAGGAAATTCATTTTTTTTGAGATTTCAATAGGGAAGGGGGTTTGGTCAAACTTCCATGTTCAGTGGTTCATACAAACCCACTGTTCATGTGAACCCACAGAAAGTCAACAAAAAAAAATATTTTAAGGGGTTCGGTCGAACCCCTATTCAACCAAACCCTTTGAATTAGGGATTTTTAAAAAGCCAAACCATTGTTGTCAAACAAACGATGAACATTCTAGGTCTGAGTGCGGCGAAAGAATGTGAACAAAGAAGAAAATGCGGCGAACCAAGTGTGTGGACCACCATTTCAACGTGCACCTCTTCAACCTCCAAAGCTTGAACTAGGTTGGTTTTTTTTTTCCACAATCTATTGATTTAAAATTGCATTTGTTTGAACATGGAATGATAGATTGAATGGGTTCCATGAGACCAAATTTAGGCAAATTCCATGGAACGAAAATTCCAAACAATAGGCAAAGACCAAAATTTATTGTTTAAAATGAATATATCCTTTTCAAAGCTCCCATTTTGGCTCACAACTCGGGTGAAGGATGTGAAAGTTGGATTTACAGCTGCGAATTGCATTTGCTTGAAAGTTTCTTAAACCTTTTAAACAATACCTAATTTTGATATTTTAGATTTATAGCTGCTAATTGCATTTGATTGAAAGTTTCTAAATCCTTTTAAATAAACCCATTTTGGAACAAAATTGGATTTACAGCTGCCAATTGCATCTTCTTGAAAGTTTCTAAAACCTTTTAAACAAACCCATTTTGTAAAATTTGGCTTTACAGCTACTGATTACAAGTTTCTAAAGCCTTTTAAACAATACCCATTTTGCAAAGTTTGGGTTTACAATTGCCTTTTAAACTTCCCTCTTCTCAAGATAAGGTAAGTATATCAAAATATCCAACCTATATTTCATTATTGATTTCAACCGATATTTGCTTCAACTTCCAAATCATCCACACAATCCTCCCTAAAATATTCAATATGTGAAACATAATTATGCGGAAGATACAATCAATAATCTATTTCATTGAGCAACAATCGAGCAATAATCATAATTTTAAGGCAAACATAAATTACTTGAATATTTTTAAGGTCTCTCATTAGATTCTACTTGTACTCTAACTTAAATTTAAAAAACAACATTAAAATCCATTTTTCTTATTCATTGTTTCATTTAAAATTTGAACCATTTAAGGATGCTATGTTATAGATTATAGTTGTCTTCCAATTCTTTAAAAATTGTTCAACCCTCTCATGGTCTTGTTACCTAAGTTTTAGCTTTTAGCTAAAATCAGGTAACTTAGTGTTTGTTCTTTTCATGATTGTTTAAACATTCAAAAGATAAACCATAAAACTGTCGGTTTCAATATGCATGAAGGAGTGATTGTCAAATAAGCAGATTACATTTTGTCATTTCAATGTTGCATTACAACAAATGAAAAGAGAATCGCATATATATACATGTAGTCTTTATTGATAATCTTGGAATATACATGTCCCTCACAAGCCAAGGTACTAACTCTCTTATTCAATGAACATATGAAGCAATTCATGTATGAATAAGTAAAAGAAAGGAAAATGTCCATGTAAGAATGGAACTAGTCATTTCCTAAGAATGGCTGGTTGTAGGTTGCCTGACTATTCTTTGTTGCTACCCCGAGCCGTTTGTGTCCCTCCCAGCTCTGTAGTGCTCCTCACCCTACATCTGAAGAAAGCAAGATGTTAGAGCGAAGCTCTAAGCAATGAAAGATTTAATCCTTGCATACACACCTACCTATGCATGTATAAACTGGCCCATAAGTTCATTAAACTAGCATGCAAACCTTGGATGGTTCATAAAACAATGAAGTCATCAAACACATCCAACATATGCATTTATTTTCTAACCATTTGCTTCATATGCAGATTTAGGACAAGTTTGGTTACTGTTCTAATTCAGATCAAATACAACATGTGGGGTAAATGTGGCTCCCACAAGGGTAGAGCTCAACATGCTTTGAAAGAAAAGGAAATTGAGCAACTTGATCAAAGATTTATCTGTTATCAATGCATTAAATCAATATGGAATCATGCCAATTGATCAACTTTCATTATTAGATTCAAAAGATGCAACATACTGTACTGATATGTCTTTCAATCTTCTTAAGTGGACCCTTGATCTATTTATAAAAAGTGATTTTGGAGATGCATCAAGTTCAATTATGCATCTTCTAAACAATGAGGAAGCATTTCAAGTTGTTGTCAAGCCCTCCTCACCGTAACCCTATGGGGCAGTCACACATCACATACTAGGAAGGTGAGCTGTTAGGTCACCCACATATGTGACATGTGGTTGTCCAATAAAGTTAAAATGAGGAGACAATTGTGTATCACACATGAGAAAAAAGGAAACAAATGTGGTAGAATTAGATGGCAAATTCAGGTGGGACAGAAATATGTATTCTCATGTCATTTCGGACAGCAACAATGTCTTTTGACTTTACTGAAGGAAGACAAGGAATGATATTAAAGATGGCATTACAGATGGAAAAGAAAGTAATTGTTTCAAATGCCCTTTTCTATGTCATATAATGATCAATTTTCATCTACATTTCTTGAAGTTGCTAAGACCCAAAGATTACCTCCACAAGTGATATGCAGTTGACAATAACTTTATTGATGGAAATGGAGAAAACATGGTTGAATCAATCATGAAACAACACAAAGTGACCTATTGGAGACAAGGTTATGATATAAGTGGATGGGACAGCACCTTGTCAAATGCTACAAGAACATGAGGTGATAATGATACAGCTGGTAAGGATGAATCAAATAATAAAACAAGGAAGGTACTCAACAATATCATTAATTCTCATCTTAAAGGAGGTGGACTGCACATGAAGAAACATAAACCAAAGTGCATAGTAATGCAATGGTTGGCATTCATCATGAGAAAAGAATATGCACATACTTTCCTATTTTAGTCATTGAAAAGCTATTGAATTGGAAGATCTCAATTTAAACTACCTGACTAGGCCATACAATGCAAGGTACATTCATTACACGAATGATAGTAAACTCTTACAATCTGACTCTATGATGCATTATGAAGACATTGAATCAATAGCAACATTTATGACTGTATAATGAAAATATGTATGACACTGCCATCAAAAGGATGCTACTGTGATGGTATCTCTAGATGAAAATTCAATGACCTTAAGGCATAGAGCAAGAGGAGTGAGAAGTTTGAACAAGCTATTTTTCTCTGAAGCCTCGAAATATGTTAATCTAGAACTATGTCTTCCACAAAGGCTAATAGTGTTGAGCTAGCAGTGTTGAGCCATTTTTGCCTCTTCCAGAGGATAGGGATTATCTACAACCATCTAATAGTGACACTGATTTTCATGATGAGGGATTCATGAAATATGAGCAGTGCACATAGCAGTATTGCTGAGGGTTTTATGACAGCTTAGCAGGAAAATGCAATGAAGCAAAGGTGTCATAGTGGCACCAAGCAAGGTTTTCAAAAAATTACAGAGACATCTCACTATCTTATGGAAGTTTCTACAAAATTATGAGCAGAGTTAAGGGACTATAAGTCATAAGAAAGTATGACAACCACTCAAGGACAAGAACATTAAATCATTGTCACAGGGGAAAAATTATCAAGAGGGCAGATTCAGGTCCAAAATGATAGTGAGCAACTCAAAGGAAGCAGGGTAATCACTGCATTAGGAGAAGATAGGAAAAGATAATGATTATCAGCCAAGCAAGGCTTTCCATGGAGTTCTTTCTTTTTCCAAGAGAAGGATAGCTGCTTTCTTGGAGTTGTTTTTCATGGAGCTGTATTGTAACTCAAACAGACCTATTATACAGTAAGCACTTTGAATTAATAGATTGGAGCATTTTATCTTCTCTCTTCATGTTTTATGGTGTGTCATTAATGGTTGATCAGTTTGTTTTGTGAAAAGTCATTTTCCTTACAAACTTGTCCCATGTTTCATGCATCCATTTGACAGAAAATGTATGTTTATAGGTTATAAACTGTGTTGTTTAGTGGTGTTATTAATTGTGAAGTCTATTTTTCCTTTTGAAAACACTGTTACAGACCTCTTTATAAATTATTGATGTGAACTGCATTGGATAGGGAGTTGTGTGAGTTAGCTTTGAGATATTAATTTGAATGTGTAAAGCTATTAGCAGGTCTAGGTTGTTTTGGTGCATCACCTTAGTTTCTTTCCAGTATTAGGTTTATTTTATATAACTCTTACCCTTATCTCAAAGATTCAGTAGTTAGGTGACATCAAACGGGGAAGTCGGCCCATAATCTGGAGGTTTGCTTTCAAACAGGTTACCCACAACCTAAAAGTAGTCCCATGTTAGTCCAAATCTATTGAGTTCATTAAGAGCTTAGCAAATAGGGTGCAGATTTGGTGTACTAACAGGTCTAAATAATTTTACAATTCAACAACCATGTCTAAAGTACATTATATACCCAACCTCTTCCCCTATTTAACACACTCATAAACATTGTTACTAATCTCATTTGAAGAGGTGGAACAATCAATCTTAGAGGGATCCTCATCCATTGTTTTTTTATCTTTTTTATTGACACTAAGATCCACCACATGTTTAGGTGGTTATCAATAGAATTAATCATTTTAAAGAAAACATAGGATAGACAAGGGAGCCATCAATCTAGGCTCTATTACTATTCTAGAAATAGTAGAACTAGAAGCTAGAATCCTAATAATGATAGCCTTTGGATAATACACAAGTTTTCCTTTTGAAGGGATTGAGGAACACTTATTGGATGGGTTTTATTTCCCCTTCACCACATTTTGATTATGATTAAGAATTGAAATAATAAAATTCTCAAATTGGTATAAGAAAAAACTAAGCCCTTGTGGAGGGGAGATCATTTTTTTCCCATGTGCAACTCTAATAATAGATATCTTAAATTACATGAGTAAATGAAAAGGGAAGCTAACAAGTCACATGCATCTAAGATTATTTATAAGATAAAAGTGATAGGATAAACAACATTTATAGTTTCCTTCCAAGATGAAATAAATAATCAAGTAGAAACATTTATATACTTGTGAGGAAATCATCTATATGTTCCTTCCTCTTGTATTTACTTTCTTTGTGAGACTTCAAGCCCTTCATGGATAAACCACTTCTAGTAGCAATACCTTCCTCAATTGCTTTAAAGGTTAACCTTCTAACTTTTTAACCAAAATATTAATAACATTCAATTTGTGTAATTTATGGAACACTATTATCATTTTAATTCATTTGAAATAATGTAAGAAATTATATAAATTTTAAAATTTTAAAATCCTAAAATAATAGTTTTAAATTAATTGAAAACATGGTTGGACCCCTCTAATTTTGTGGAACTATTTCTTAAAAGCTATTTTAGTTGAATTTTATATAATAGGGAAAGGAAGCCACATATGGCATTAAGACCTTTGACGGTCTTTACTAGGAAATTTTTAATTTCATTCATAGGTCTTGAGGTATTTTAAACAAAAGTTGTGTTTGGAAAAACGTATTTGGTACAAACTCTCAAAAAAATTAATTATGTTATATGTTTATGCTATTAACACATGAAATTTTGGGCCTTAAAATAGCCACATCATCCCCATATTTTAATACAAATGAGACATTGAGGCTTTATGTCACTTATAATAGATCTGCAATTATTTGATATAGCTTCACTTAGATCAATCCATATATCCTAATTTAGATATGAAATCATAGGGTGTCAATTTCAATAATTACACAATGAAGCACATACGATTTTTCATTTTCTAGTAAAGGGTTATCATATTATGCCATTAAAGTAAAATATAGGTCCTCAATACTTTTCATCTTTCTTTTCCATCATTACAATGAACCTTATAAGGGACATCTTCATTGGGAATCATCTAATGCATAAAGACAAATAATGTCAAACTTATGACCTTAATTTTATAAATAACTTAAATTAATTTATAAATGTTAGGTAAACACTAGAGTCAATCGCATAATCTATCATATACTTATCAATCAAATTTCATATCATGTCTATCATTCTAGATCTTAGTTTATTTTTATTGTGGCTAATGAATTTGAGCACCTCTACATTCCATTGATACATGTGATTCACCCATTTTTATTCTTTTCCTTGCTGGAGTAGAATTTTGAGTGATGGCAAAAACTTAAATTTCATAAGGATATTATAGAATAGAATAAATATTATTATGTATGGATTCTCTAGAAATGTTATAATTGAGAACATTCAAGCTTTTAAATCTCCTTCCATGATTCTTCATCATAGTTTTAGTATCATTGTTAGACCAATATTTTAAAAACTACATATCAGAGTTTCTTTATTATGATATATTATTGTATATATAAAGGAAGATTTATATTCTTATTTATAGGCAATGAAGAACAATTTAACTACCACATATAAGAAAACTAGATCTGAATTGAAAACTAAATGGGATAAATTGATATTACTAATATTAAGGTATATATTTGAACATATATTTGTAATATGATACTTGTTCACAAATGTTTGTTCCATATGCACATTCAATGAGACATGAAACATGTGTTCCTAAGCTTTGTGCAATAGTGAGCATCATATATTGTTTGGAATCTTTGTATGTCATGTTTCTGACCTAGCTTTCTTCTAGAACATCAAAAAGCTAACACAAATGATCTCTATTATGTACGAGCTAATATGAGCCATTTGGTGGGTATCAAATTAGATTTCTAGACCAATGCCTATGTCATTAAAAAATGATGAAATAATTACACTTCTTGTAGACATAGAAAATATATTGATTGGCATTACACATTTGATCCTAACCAGTAACACTGTTTCATCCTAAATCATCCCTCGGTATAACCATTTAATCAAATACCTTTACTTGATTAAATTCATCAATGCTCCTCTCTTAAGTAAATAAATTATTTATCTAATTAAGTCATCCTTTCTTGTTAATTAAATCAATCAATCTGATCTAATTATCCCTATTTAATTAAATAATCAATTTTATTTGATTAAATCTTTAAAGTCCATCCATTAAATTAAATAAATTAAAACCTTATTTAGTTTAAATCTAACTTCATATCCTTGGTTAAATAAAACAAAAATATTTATTTAATTAATCTTGAAATCATATCCTTCTCGTATTTGATTTAAACCAATCCATAAATCTAAACCAATATGTCACATCATTTTGACCTCTCATTAAATTAATTAACCTTGATTAATTCAATCTGTTCTCATGTCCCATCCTCTATCTTTTGCAACTTGCACATGAAAATAGATTTAATTCATTTATTAAATCTCTATTTTCTCTCAAAAGGCATAATAAAGGAATATTCCTCAAACTTGAATTCAAAATCCAAGTGGACTTTGTCCTTCCAACAAGGCATTTACTCCACCTAAAAAGTCCTTTTGCCTTGAGCCAAGTGGCATTCAATGCACCTTCTTTCCCTCTTACATGTCATTTCAACAATTTCAAAATTCAAATATATGCATTTATTGACACATTCTTCAAAACTTGCACATCCTCCATCCATTCACATGTTGACAAGTGGCATCTTGCCATTGGTTGATTCTTAATCCCACATTGCTCCATTTTGGACATCTCTTCAACTTGACATTCTATAAATAAGAGGGCTTACTCCTCATTTCATCATCCACAATCCAAGTAGAATTATTATAGTCATTTTTAGATCATCCACAACTTGAGTAAACTTACTATACTCAAATTCATAGCAATCTTCATCAAATCCATCCAAGCATAGTTAGACTTTTTGCAGGTTTTCAACATGGAGCTCCATTGAAGTCATCATCACAAGCATGCATCTTTCATCAATCATCTTCATCACACCATTGGAGTTGGGAAAGGCCAATTTTCACATCAAATTGGCACCAACTCCCTCAAGAGATTAAGAGTTTGCTTTGTTGTAGAATAGGATTGGATATCTTTGTTTTACGTGTGTTATGTTCTTCATTTCATTCATTTTCTTTTGCATCCAAATGTATTTCTTGAGGAATCTCTATTCTAACTTGCATTTGATCTTATTAATGTGTTCAATTATTATGTTCTTGCAGGTGTAGGATCTTGGTTCACATTTTGGTGCTAGGAGGGCAAACCAAAAGATCAAATCATGTTTTTGAGAAAATTTTGTGTTTTTTCACATTTTTTTGTGTCTCTACAGGAAAATCCTCCGCTGGAAGCTCAACATTGCTATTTAGCACCGCTGAGAACTCAATGTCGCCATATTGCACCGCTGAAAAACTTCAAACTGCAATACTCACTACTTCCAGCCCAAAATTCAAATTTTCAAATAGTACCGCTAAATCTTTCTAGCTCGCCAGAATCTTTTCAAATTCCAAACTGCACCGCTGACCAGAATAGCGACACCTTCATGCTCACTGGTCTGGCTGTAGAGCGACACTGACTGGTAAGCGGCACTATACAACGCCACTAGTGTTTTCAAAATATGATGCCTTTTTGGATTGCATTGCTAGAGGGAAGTAGAAAGTGAAAATTTATTTATAACACGTGCTTTTTTTCAAATTCTGGTTATTTGGTCTGTTTTATGCTTTCTTGACCTCTATTTTTGCATAACCTAACTAATTTTCTTGTAGGTTGAATTGATCAAAGGTGAAGAGAAAAAAAAAGCATGATGACCTCATTTCATGATACCAAGTGTTGTTAAACACTCTAGTGTTTGTTCAACACTCTTAGAGGATTCACTATTCCTCTTAAGGAAAAATTTGCTATCTTACGTGCTTAGGACTTACTAATTTTATTTTGGGCTCTAAAAAGAACTTTTTAAATTATTGTTACAAAAGGAGCTTAAAATGAACTTTAGGACACAAACTCACTAGATTTTGTTTGGGGCTAATAATTGAACAAGGAAAATTCTCACACTTCATTCGGTGCTATAAAAAGGAGTCATTATTGCTTTGTTGGATTAAAAAGAACATGTGCTACTTTGTTTTCGTGATCGCTTACTCAAACTAACACCATTGAAAAGATGTATGTGCTTCTCTCGCGCCTCATGGCGATCTTGAGAATCAAAAGGATTTTTGGTGGTCTTAGGTTGGGATACAGTAATTGCCTCCACACTTCATTTTGGGCTATAAAATTGAACAAATTGTGCGAGTGTGAGTCAAACCTATCACATGTATTCTCTCTTTGTTCTGGGTGATCCCACAATAGTGGTTTACAATTTTTGGCCAAACTGGACACTGAAATCATTATTTTCAACTAAATCTTCGCATTCGGGCACCTATAGCGGCTAAACCGTGAAGAATTTGAAGATGATGCAAAGTAGAGTCTCGTCACATTTTGTCTGTAGATTCTAAAAATATTTTTTTTAAAATTTTTGGAATCAGATTACACTTCTTTTTCCATCTCCCACGGAAACTGGTTTTTTTCAAAAAACAACATTTTTAAAAAGTGATGCACACCGTATAATGCATAACTTTTTTTCCATGAAGGATAAAATTCTAATTCTTTCAAATTTAGATTTGTAACTCCTATATCTAGTGCTCCCACTTGGCTAGATATTTTTTTATTGAATATTTTTTCTTTAATTAAGTTTCGAAGTGAAACTAATTACAATTCAGACATAGCGCGACCGTATAACACGTAACTTTTTTTGTATATATTGAAATTCAATTTTTTTTTGTTGGATCAAGGACTTCAATATCTGGTGCACTCAGATTTTTCAATTTTTTTTTATAATCTACTATTTTTCCACATGTACAAAACAAAGACCTCCATTTTCAGTGAAGAACCTATGTTTAATAAAACTAAAAAAACAAATACATAATAAAATAAAAACATATACAAATTATATTTGTTGGATAGCTCATTCCGAGGACTATCTGATTCGAGAAGGGTTTCTAAATACTTCTTCATTTCATCCTCAACCCGAGCTCCGAAGCATAAAAAATAGACTTTTTTTGTGTCTTAGCAGGGGGATGAGGGGCAAGGGGGGTTCAAGAGAACCCCTAGAGGTTCGCTTGAACCAAGGTTCGTTCGAACCATGGTTCGAGCGAACCTCTTCAAGGGGGTTCGTTTGAACCCCCTTTGCTATGCATTTGTTTTTTTTTTTGGTGGCCAAAATTTAAAGGGGTTGGTTCGAGCGAACCCCTAATGTATTTGGTCGAACCAATAGGTTCGTACGAACCCCCAGAATCACTTTTTTTGCTTTGGGGTCATTTTTTGTGATTTTTCCTTACTCACTTGAATTGTAAACCACTATTGTGGCTTCACCCTTTCTCAAAAAAGATTGATCGAGTTACAGATATGTTTGCTCACTGTTGTTTACCTTTAGAGGGGCCTGCCTAAGAGACACATCCGAAAGGAGAACTCAAAGGTGAATCCAACCAGTTTTTAACTTGGGCTGATATATAAATGGATAAGACTAAACTATCAAGTCCTCATGGTATGTAGGCCTTAGCCGTACAGTGTCTTTCAGAATGGGGTACTACCATAAAATGTATAAGCGCCCCTAGTAGGATTGATTAAAGCCTTTAGTGGCTTGTTGGACACTCGCAAGGTTCCATGTCCCCAATGTCCCATTACTAAGAACCTTGTTTGTAGTAGCCAACCATTCCATCCAATGAGTTTATCAAAGTGGTGCATTGGAACTTAGATTCGAAGAAGTTACTTACCATGTTCAATCTTGGTTAAAATATAAAGGTTAAGACTTCATTCTTAACATACCTTTATATTTGTTCCTTGGTTGCATGTAAAATCATCTCTTCTACTACAAAGGGCATGAGGTAAGCCCACCAAGAAAAACATACCAATTAAGCTAGGATGTTATATTGCTTGTAAGTCAAAACACTTTGCTTGTTCGAAAAAATTTGGAAACAAACATCTAACATCATCATCAAAATTTCAAACCCTTTAGGAGGCAAATACAATTGACCAAATTTAGGTTTTATTGCTAGCCCTTGGGATTTTATCCATAGAGGTTTCTAAACACTTGGATTTACATCTCAATTTGCCTACTAAAGTTAAACAATTGGTAACCCTTGCCTTGATTTCATCAAAAATTCCACATAACACACTTTGTGGGATTTGAAGAAATTGGGACATTGCACATCTAGTTTGAAATTCTAATCAAAGAAATGTTTGTGGTAAAACAAAGTCACTAAGAAAACATAACAAAATTTGCTCTCACACATGTGTTAGTTCCTCATTATTTCCAAGAAAGTCAAAATTCCAAAACAAAAGTCCTTGAGCAAAAGTTCAAAATTTAGGAATCACACTCGAAAGGTCATCAAGAAATACATTAGGAAGTGCAATCAAAAGCAACATATCAAAATAAGAAAAAAAAATCACAAGGTTCTATAGACTCATTCCTTTGAATGATCCAGAAATGTATGCTCAATTTGAACCATGTCTTAGTTACAGAGGTCCTTAGAAGTATTGTATGTTCTTCAATACCGAGGTCTAGTAAACAATTATCTTTTTAGGTACATTCTAGGATCAAAATCAAACCTTTTCATTCATCCTTGAACATCAAACCAAAATCACCTCACCATCACCTTTTGAAAAATCTTGAAATTATCCTCCATGCTAGGCTTTTTGGAAAAAATCAAAATCATCAAAACCTTGAAGCAAAATCCTTGAAATATTTGAATCAAAAACATCGAATCATCTTTGGCTAGGTATGTGTAGATGTATCCTTTTGCATATGCTAAGTCAAAATTATCAAACCATCTTGCTTAGCTAGGTATATGTAGATGCATCCTTCTTCATATGCTTGGTTAAATTATCATCTTGTTTGAATAGGTGTGGGTAGATGCATCCTTCTCCCTACACATATTCAAATTATCATCCTTTGAGAAAATCTACCCCTTAGACAATCATCCAACATCTTAGGGTCTATTTTTTCATAAATCAAAAAACAAAGAAAACCCAAAATCAAATCAAAGTCAATTCAAAATCCAAGAAACCAAATCCAAAAAGTCTTAAAAAAATTCTAGCATCCCCTCAAGATTTCTCAAAATTTCAAACATCCACATCATCCATCTTGTACATCATTCCTATCATATCTCCTTTGATCCTTGAAAAACATCCTAAATTTTCTCTTTTGCACGCCTAAAATTAGATCAATCCAAAGAATTAGAGATTCATCTCCCATATTCTTGAAAATTGATCCTTATTTTATGGTTCAAACTAGATCTCAATACAAGAAGAACATGGAAGCCTACAAATAAACAGCCGCTTCAAGTGACCTAAGCCAAAAAAACTCCAAAATAAATCCCATTGGATCAAGCAATCCTTTAACTAACTTTCCCTCATCATCACAAAATCCACAAGAGGAAGGCCAAGTAGAGGATCTTATCAATAATCCCTTTGGGTCCATGTCACATGAGGAAATCACTGAAATGGTTCAAGATCTAGAGAATCATAAGATTATCAACATCATGATGAGACTCAACCCTTCACTATACATGCTCGAATTGGCAAAACAAGGGGCTAAACTCCCTTCTGATTTCGACGTGAGTACTATTATGGAACCATCTTTTTGGATCACACCCCCAATCTCATCCACTATCCCCATCTCATCTACACCCCCATCCCAAAGCATCACTCAAAACATCCCACAAATCACATCATCCATTGCTCCAACTCAACCCAGTGTTAGCAAGGGAAGTGCATTTCTCAATGCCTTACAAACACACCCCCTTGTCAATAATCAAGACTTGGATGAAAACACCATTTTTGGGAAAATCTTACCCCAAAATCTATTACATACATATGTCCCTCTCACTTTCCATGATCCTAATGATCCATCATCATCATTTCATGCAACACCCCAAACCTCTCTCCCCATAACCTCACAAGGAGAGGGTGACATGTTTGAACCAGGGGGCATTTTCAACACCACACCATTTCCTCAAGAGATGACATCCCTCACATTTTCACCACTTCCACCATTTCCATCATCATCCACACCACTTCTTGGCTTAGGGCTTCCCCCTTTACCAAATACCAATCAAAATTTAACCAACATCCTAAACATCAAGCCAAACTCTCAAAACTTGTCATCGACATCGCAAAAATAGATGGCAACTATCCCAATGACGCAAACCACCACCATCATATCATCAACCACCCCCTAACATCTCAAAACATGGTCTCTCAAGGACCAACCACATCAATCATACCATCCACCACTCAAAACCCAACCATCAACACGAGAGCACCTCTCACCACCACAACAAGCACCATTCTGAATCCACCTCCACCACCACCACCATCAAGCTCCAATACATCAAGCCAATAAATTATTATGTTGCAAGCCACCCAACAAGTTTCCTATCAAAAGGAATTCTTGCAAGTACAAAAAAAACAAGCCGCACAACTAGCTACTCAAGTAGCTCAAGCTGCACAAGCACAACAAGCTGCACAAGCCCAAACCGCATTACAAGCACAACAAGCTGCTCAAGCCCAAATCTTATTGCAAAAACAACAACAACGAGCTACATAAGCACAAGCACAAGCACAAGCAGCACAAGTCCAAGTCGAAACACAAGCTCAATCTCAAGCTCAAGCGCACGCTCAAACTCAAGCCCAATATTGAACACAAGCGCAGTATCTTGCACAACAACAAGCATATCAGCAAGCAGTAAAACAATACCAAGAGCAGCAAGAAGCAGCCCAATTATTAGCCCAACAACAAGCATTGTTGGTGTAACAACAACAACAACAGGCTCAGCAACAGGCAATCCTAACACAGCAGCAACAAGACCAACAACAAGTGTTGTTTATACAGTAGAAAGTATAAGCATACATGGCTCAACAAAATGTACAGATACCATCAAACAACACACCAAACAACCCACCCATCCAACCAACCATCGAACCACCTCAAAACACTTACATCCCACCCCCTGATCCATAAAATGATGTGACAACACAAATCAAGTTGCTCTCGCAACAAGTGCTCGACCTTCAATCAGGGTGAACCACAAAAACATCTAGCAATTTGTGTCCTTATCCATTTGACAGGAGCTTTGTGATGAAACCATTCCCAAAGGGATTTGAGATCCCCAAATTTGACAAGTATTGTGGGATTGGAAACCCTGAAGATCACATCAAGGAATTCCAGATTCATTGCATTGAAGTCACATATGGCGATACTTATCTGATGCGGCTATTTCCTAGGAGTTTGGCTGGCCATGCCAATATTGTAAGGAAAGCTAGATGCGGAAACAACTCTCCTAACGCCAAAACCTCAGAGAAGAATGTAGATATACTTTTAATTTTTTCAATTACAGTTCAATTAAGATGCACTATGAAGTAGATAATAGAAACAGAGTATTTGACAATCACACATGAGCACCAGATATACATGGGAAAACCCTTACAGGAGAAAAACCCACCACACCAAGAGAAATCACTTTGTATTACAGTAATGGATATTACATACAAATGTCAGACTTATCTTTCTGGTGTCTGTTTACAGCAACATTCACCATGAACAATCTTGTACATGAACCTTCAAGTTATAGTCTTTACATATTAGAATACATTTTCTTATCATACAACCACCCAGCAATCCGTTGATGCAACCAACCGATCACAATCTGTAATCACAGAGTATAACCATGTTGTTCCATGTCCATTGAGCTTCCTCATAGAACCGTCACAGCTGACAATCTTCCAACTGTTTAGATTCAACTTCTCTTATTGGTCCACGAGACTCCACATAGGACAGTCAAACGGTCAAAAGAGATTCAAGCTTTGTTGGCATCTCGGTGAGACACTAACAGTGTCTCCTCGATGCCCAAAAGCTTCATATCGATGTCGCCAAGAGTTATCCTTATCGCCAAGATGTTTCATTGAGCTTACAACTTGTATCGACTTCAATTTTCCTTTCGACAAGACTATCGCTCTCGCCAAGACATCTCAACGAGCCTCCTTGTGTTACACCGAAGCACCAAGCAGTCGATGAGACCTATTGCTTTTGCTAGGAGATCATAGCGAGGTCCAAAAGTTTCATAGATGTGAGTTTACCATTCGACAAGAGTATCGTTCTTCGCCAGGACCTCACACCGAGTCATTAAGGGTTATACTAAAGTCACATGTTATATCAAGCTCCAAAGAATAGTCGGCAAGACTTAACACCTTCATTGAGAGTTCTTATCGAACACATATATGTTACACTGATGACCACCATTCACCATGAGTCTTACCGAGAATAGACTTCAACATTGGCGAGACATAAACACATCGCCGAGACATCATAACGAAACAATCATTGTTACTCCGATGAACCCAAGTGCATTCTCGTCGGTGAGACTTTAACTATTCGCTGGGACATCATAGTGAGAACCCTTTAGTTATCTCGAAGACTTCAATACAAAACATACTATCGGCAAGACTTTAACTATTCACCCAGACTTCTTCCCGAATGAAGCCTTTCGGCCAAGGGTCTCAACGATAGGCGATAGAATGGCCTGTCAACCAAAGATCTCCATGGGCGGTAAGAGGTCACCCTGAATGCTTCTTGTCACAACGATAGACTCCAAAGTGTAACCATTTGGTGAGACTCCTCCAAGGTCACAGTGACCTAAATAATACAACAAGATTAAAGCTACTAGTCGGCCAGACATAAGAGTTGTCACACCGACTTGGCTCCAATGGAGGTTTTCGCCTGTGATGATTGAGGCACATATTTCCAACAAATATGGAATGGTTCTCTCGCCTACCTACATGAATCAAGACATTCCAAGAAATCATATACGCATTCAATATCACCATGGATGTCAGTCTAGAGGAACTATTGGCCCTGAAACAAGGTAAGAATGAATCATTTGCTCCATTCCTACAACGATGGCGATCCAAGGCCAATCGGAGTAAATGGGTCATGCCCAAGGAACAACAAGTCTGCACTATCATATCCAACCTTGATGGCCTCTTGGCATTCCATCTCAAATTCCAAGGGATCACCATGTATGACCAGTTGATTTCCAAGGTGCTTGGCATCGAACGAGCCCTTATGACACAACTTGGAGGATCAACTGCATATCCTGAACAGCACAACAATCGCCCATCCACAAGTTACAATGACAAACCTCACACATGGGCAAGGAAAAAAAATGTCACAAATGATGGTGTGGTTGATGCCAAGGTCGTAATCAGTGCTCCAAGGAAAAACACCCAAACTTACCAACAACCACAAAATAATGATCATAACAACACTCAAACCAATGCGGTATCACAACACCAACCAACAATCAAGCAATCAACAATGTCAATGATCAAAGGAAATGACCCCAACGGAACAAGAACTCCCCCAAACGGAAGTACATAGCTCTTGGGGAACCACTCGAAGTCATCGTGAAGAAAATGATAAACGAAAACCTCATCAAGGATCCCACCTATGAGAACTACCAAGAACCAGATGTGAAACCTCCCTGGTACAACAAAAATTAGCTCTGTGACTTCCACAAAATTAAAGGGCATACCAGTAATAGTTGCATGAGGCTTAAAAACCTAGTCCAAGACCTCATTGATCAAAGAATCATAAATGTGGAGTAGCCTACATGAAACCAAAACCTCAAAATATACACGAATCCAATGCCTAACCATAATAAAGGGAGCAATAACACCGACAAAAGAAAAGGAACCTTCAAAATCATAAATAATGTGTACAACCATGTCATTGCATCCCTAGATGACTACTATGCTACCATCACCATCAAAGGAGCCCATATCGATTGTGGAGTCACCACAAGAGGCAGCAAGGTTACTATCATAGGGTCATGTCAACCAAACAGAGCACCTGCGCCCAACCACAGATCTCTTCCCAATGGTTACAATGTCCTTGATCAGCTAGAAAGAACCCCAACATAAATCTCCATCATGGAGTTATTAAAAATCTCCTCTACCCACAAGAAAATCCTTGAGGAAGCATTGGCTTCATCCACTATCCCCGTAGATCTTGATGTGGAACAATTCCAAGCGATGGTTAGAAACATCATCACTCCAAATCTCCTTACATTCTCTAACCAATATTTTCCCACTCAACCATCTCACAATCATGCACTTCATTTATAGGTTCTAGTGTAGAAAAATAAAGTCAAGCGAGTCTTGGTGGATGGAGGTGTAGTTTTGAATATTTGTTCCCTCAAGCTCATTAAGAACCTAAAAATATCAGAGGATTCCATCGACAAAGGAAAAGGTATTACAATCAAAGCATATGATGATCAAGAAAGAGTGTCCCAAGGCACAATCCAAATCCCTATTCAAGTAGGGCCAGCTATCATGGAAACCTCCTGGCAGGTCCTGGATCTCGACTTGCCTTATAACATTCTCCTAGGACATCCATGGATCCATGCAATGCAAGATATAGCATCAACCTTCCTTCAGTGTGTCAAATTCACATATGAAGGACAAGAGGTCACCATCCATGGAGATCCTGAACCATTCTCCTATTGCAAGAACCTTGAGGAAAAATACTACAAAATACCTCAAGTACCTAAAAATGATGAGGGTCCATCAACACCGTACATTGATCCAGCCACTCTCACCTCCATTTTTGCGATGGAGACACTCGCCATTCCCGCCATCCCCACCATATTTGATATCAAAGTCATCATCCAGAACAATGGTTGTGAAAACTATATGATTCCCAAAAATGTCTTTGTACGAGGAGAGTTACCACAATCTCCTAGATCATGAGGACGTCCACAATCAAATCAAGCTTCCACTTCCCAAACATCCCATAAATATCCCAACTTCAGAAGTTGGGGAGATCTTGGTTGAGAAGTCATAGAGGAGGACCCATCTCTTATCCTATACCTAGATAATAGACCAGCAACCAATCTACCAATGGATGATAGAAGCAAAGGTTTGCAAATGATGCTCGCAATGGGCTATGACAGAAACCAGAGACTTGGGAAAAATGAAAATTGGCTTTTAATACCCCTCATTCCTAAGACACGAATGAGAAATCTTGGCCTCGAATGTACCCCTCCAAGTATAACCATATGTGGATGAGGCCCCCCAGCTAAAGCAGTCAAGACTCCCAGTGAACCAACACCAGCTGAACTTCGCTTACTTGTATCCACTGGCTGCATCATAGATAATTTCACTTTTTACATTTATAACTAACATCTGTATTAGCAGTGATGATGAGGATCCCAACCTACCCATGCTCTTTGAGGACACCACCCTTCTCATGATTAGCACCCTATCTTATTAGTTTGAAAACCAAAATCATGAAATTTGTCTAGTCTACCCACAACTCATCAATTATGACCAATGAGGACTGCCAATTCTGGACACATTCAAAAATGATGAGGCACTCTCAGAATTCATGGGACTATGGGATGATATTTTGTGTGGGGATCACAAAGAAAGATTCATCATCGAGCTAGATACACAAGCCTATTATGGGGAAATGATTGAATCCCTCAGTCACAAAAGTGAGAAATTAAGAATAATATCTAATTCCTTGAGTGAAAACCACAGTGTGGAACTCTCTAACATGAAAAAAGAAAAAAGAAAGGATGCATCCAACAATGAAAACATCTTTGAGGTGCCTAAGGATGGGGGATTCAATCTTCCTTTTAGAGCTCTTCATCAGGAAAAATCAACAATCCTAGTAGAAAAATGCAATCCAGTCATCAGGAAAAATCAACAGTCCTAGCAGAAAAACCCAAGGATAGATGGAACGATTGAGGAAGTCAACACAATAGCTTCCTGATTTATCCAGTACAATGCCACCAAAGAGGATAAGGATGCACCTCCCCAAGGATAACTCTTCACACCAATTCACTCACTGTTTGCTTGTTGTTAACTGATTGTATTCTGGGAAACCCTAATTAGGGTTGCTTTCTTTCAATCTCTGCCCTTAATCTTGAATTAATCTTGACCGTCTATTGCATTTTTAGAACTCTATATAAACTCTTGTTTTCCCATTTCATTACAATGGGAGAGAGACTTATGAAATTGTTGCTTAAGACTGCTTTGAGAATAAAGTTCATATTGCATGAGTTGCTTTGAATACTTCTATTTTCAAGTGGTTGCATGGTTCCATATTTTTCTTCCATATAGAGTAGATTAAAGTAGTATTTGATTTTGAATGCATGTTAGATGAATGATAGATTGATAGTATAGATTGGTGGAACTTTTGCTCATACTTTCTTTGAATGGATGATTTCGTTCAATGCGTAAAATTACACAGGTCTGGTAATTCCTAGAAAATTGAAAAAAGAATCCACACTTGAACCAATCTTGGGAAAGAAAAATTGTCAATTCTTACTCTCAAAACAGGGTTTTCTCAAGAAATATTTCACTATTTTCGTGGAGGGTCTTCCTCATTAACTCTGTTGGATTACTATCAAATTCATCATCCAGAACAATGGTTGTGAAAACTATATGATTCCCAAAAATTTCTTTGTACGAGGAGAGTTACCACAATCTCCTAGATCATGAGGATGTCCACAATCAAATCAAGCTTCCACTTCCCAAACATCCCATAAATATCCCAACTTCAGAAGTTGGGGAGATCTTGGCTAAGAATTCATAGAGGAGGACCCATCTCTTATCCTATACCTAGATAATAGACCAGCAACCAATCTACCAATGGATGATAGAAGCAAAGGTTTGCAAATGATGCTCGCAATGGGCTATGACAGAAACCAGAGACTTGGGAAAAATGAAAATTGGCTTTTAATACCCCTCATTCCTGAGACACGAATGAGAAATATTGGCCTCGAATGTACCCCTCTGAGTATAACCATATGTGGATGAGGCCCCCCAGCTAAAGCAGTCAAGACTCCCAGTGAACCAACACCAGCTGAACTTCGCTTACTTGTATCCACTGGTTGCGTCATAGATAATTTCACTTTTTACATTTATAACTAACATCTGTAGTAGCAGTGATGATGAGGATCCCAACCTACCCATGCTCTTTGAGGACACCACCCTTCTCATGATTAGCACCCTATCTTATTAGTTTGAAAACCAAAATCATGAAATTTGTCTAGTCTACCCACAACTCATCAATTATGACCAATGAGGACTGCCAATTCTGGACACATTCAAAAATGATGAGGCGCTCTCAGAATTCATGGAACTATGGGATGATATTTTGTGTGGGGATCACAAAGAAAGATTCATCATCGAGCTAGATACACAAGCCTATTATGGGGAAACGATTGAATCCCTCAGTCACAAAAGTGAGAAATTAAGAATAATATCTAATTCCTTGAGTGAAAACCATAGTGTGGAACTCTCTAACATGAAAAAAGAAAAAAGAAAGGATGCATCCAACAATGAAAACATCTTTGAGGTGCCTAAGGATGGGGGATTCAATCTTCCTTTTAGAGCTCTTCATCAGGAAAAATCAACAGTCCTAGCAGAAAAATGCAATCCAGTCATCAGGAAAAATCAACAGTCCTAGCAGAAAAATGCAATCCAGTTAATCTAGGAACAGAGGAGACCCTGCACAACACATTCTATGTAAAGTCATTACTATCAGAGGAACAAGAGCTCCTAGCAGCCTTCTTGAGAAAAAGACAAGTTAATTTTGCATGGAGCTATGCTGACATGCTAAGGCTTGATCCAGAAATTGTAGTTCATCATCTAGTCATATACCCTAAAGCAAATCCTTTCTGACAAAAACTCAAGAAAATGCACCCTCAAATTGCCTTACTAGTCAAAATGGAACTAAAGAAGCTATTAGATGCAAGATTCATTCGACCAATAGACTATCCAGAATGGGTGTCAAACCTGGTTCCTGTCTCAAAACCTGATGGGGCATCAGAATTTGCATAGATTTCAGGGACTTAAACAAAGCATGTCCAAAAGACGACTTCCCATTGCCCAACATTGACATGATCGTAGACATGATAGCAGGGCATGAAATGCTTTCTTTGATGGATGGTTTCTTGGGATACAACCAGATAATGATTGCTAAAGAAGACCAACACAACACGGCCTTCACTTGTCCATGGGGGACTTACTACTAGAATATGATGCCATTCGGCTTGAAGAATGCAGGAGCAACATACCAAAGAGACATGACCTTAATCTTCCATGAAATGATCCATAAAACTATCAAAGATTATGTCAATGACATACAAGCCAAATCCAAAAAGAGAAAGGATCACATAGCAACCTTAAGTACCATTTTTGATAGGCTAGAGAAATACAAGGTCCGATTAAATCCAAAGAAGTGTGTCTTCAGTGTACAATCAGGAAAGTTGCTAAGATGCATAGTATCAATGAGATGTATTGAGGTAGACCCTACCAAGGTAAAAGCAATTCTTGAGATGGAGGCACCCAAAACATTGAAACAATTGAGAGGTCTCCAAGGCAGGTTTCAGTCCATCTAAAGGTTCATAGCACAGCTGGCAGATAAACAGAATCCATATTCTCACCTACTTCACAAGGGAGTAACGTACAAATGGGATAACAAGTGTGAAGAATCCTTCAATAAGATCAAAGAATATCTTCTTACACCACCAGTCTACTTGCCACCGATCCCAAGAAATCCATTAATTCTCTATGTGTCAACAATAGCAGGAGCCCTCGGTGCTCTTCTAGCTCAACACGACAAAAATGGGACAGAAAGGGCCATCTATTATATCAGTAGAGCAATGGTAGGGCATGAGTTAAACTACGTGTTCATTCAAAAATCATGTCTAGCAGTAGTGTTTGCATCACAAAAGTTTAGACATTACATGCTAGTACACAATAAAACTCATCGCCAAGATTGATCCCCTCGAGTACTTATTGTCAAAGGAAATACTCACGAAAGAATGGATAAATGGGTTATGATACTGTAGACATCCAAATTTGACCACTTCCATATGGTCAAAGACGTCTCCTTAATCATCCCTTTTCTCATCTACTTCATCCTCTTTGCCGGTATTAATTAAATCATTCATTTAATTAATATTTCATGTCCTACATAATGTTCCTAAAGTATTTAATTTAATAGATACTTTTACCCTCTTTCCTCTCTAAATTAAATAAATATACCACTTTATTTAATTTAGTCATATTACTTCTTGGAATTTAAATTAATTTTTAATTCCCCACTTTTTCTCTCATTGTCACATCCTCCAACTTTTGCAAGTTGGTCTCTAATTCCCCTTAACCATCTAACCCTCTTCTAATCATAATTAATTTATGGTTAGAATGTGCACACCCCTAATCATCATTAGGGTCACATCCTCCATAATCTCCCACTTGCCTCTAATATGTCATTAATTTGTTTAATTAGGTACTTGCACAACCTTAATACTTAATTAGGTCAACCTAATCTCCATGTCATTTATGGAATGTGTTCTAAGTCAACCTTATTAAAGGCTTTCTCCTTTTGGAGAAGGCATCCCTTTCCCCATGTGAATTTTTAATTCACATTTAATCCCCCAATGCATTCCAAAGAATTTTAAATTCTTTCTCTCATTCCCATGTGGATATTTAAAGAACTTTTAATTCCTCACATGTCCTCTCACCCACATGGGGACAAGGACCTCCTTTATGAGGAGATCTTGACCAAATCTCAACGTACTATGTAGTACCTCCATGTCATGTACTCCCCTTCCAACTCATTTGCACATCATCTTTTTCAAGCCACTTCACATGCCACATGTCAAGATGTGAGGGCTTGTGAGTTCTCAACTCACCATAGCCCTACATATTGGCCACGTTGGTTTAATCTCAATCATCCATTTATCTAGAAAATCCAAAATTCTCTATAAATACCCCCTCTTTTCTCTCATTTTAGGAAGAGATCATTGTCCTTACCAAACTCTTGCAAATTTTTCATTTGAGCCATACTTAGCCAAAACTTTCATTTGCATCTATTCCTATCCATTATCTTATCCATCTTGCATCCCACACTTGCATCTTTTGTCATCCAAGGAGCATACACAACATCAAAAATCAAGGGCCAACCAAAGGATCGATTCAAGACAAGGTAAATCAGCTCTTTTTGTTATCTTTACTTTGTTTTTGAATCCAACTAGGCTAATCTTGAGGTGTTAGGTGTTTAGGTGGTTTTTTGCATATTTTGTGTTGCTCATTTCTGGGACCACGTTTTCCCTTTATCACATTTCTGGAACGCCCGGTGGGACAAATGGGTCTGTATCTTTCATGTTTGCTATTTTTTTCACTTTTTGTAGGTGCAAGTTGCAGAGAAGCAGACCTGACCTGCAAAGGGGTGGACCCGACCATCCAGGGGGACCTGCCCTCCATAGACTCCAAAAACTAATATTTTACAAATTTTTCACAGAAGGGCGGACCTGACCTTCAGAAAAGAAAACCTGACCTTACTAACAGGTGGACCTGACCTCTAGATAGGCAGACCTACCCTCCAGACAAGCGGACCTAACTTGCAGACAAGCAGACCTGACCTAGACAACTTTTTTTAAAAGGTGAAATTTCAATTTTTAGCTTTTTGGTTGTTTTAAGTGTTTCTAACCTCCTAACGTGTCTTGTTTGAGTCTGTGCAAGAATCTGATCACCATTTGGAAAGAAACAAGGACAAGAATCACTAACAAGTTTCCTTGCAGGGTTAGTTATTCATCAACTGCTACTTGTTTTGCATAACTTAGGAACATAGTTTAACTAGGGGTGTCAATTTTTCTTGTGTGTCATGCTTGTTGGTAAGTTATTTGATGTATTCAATCCCCTTGCTCCTTTTGGCAATCATGAGTGACGAGAAATTGTAGCTTACCAAGTCCTTTGAGTCACCCCCTTTTTTCTTTTCTTAGTGGGACCTGCTTGGGGATTTCATCACCCCAAGGGACGATTCCAACCACGCATACCAGCGGGGTATATAAAGGAGGGAGAGTGAAAGTTGTACCTCAATCCAACCATGTTGTAATTGGTGAAGCATTGGGATGACGTAAAGAGTTGGTCTAAGCCTCTAGTATCTTGCTAAGGTTCTCGACCCATGCTTGTAATGGGTTGGTGTTCAAAGTTTGGCCCTCATGTACCAGGTGTATATCGAGGACTCCTTAGCAACCATGTTCATCCTAGAATAGAAGACTTTGTCAGCCATACCCCTTCTACTAGTCTTAGGATTGTGTTGTTTGAACTGTCCTCTTTGTGTGAAACTAATAATTTTATGTTCAACTGTATCCTTTTGATTGATGCTTGTTGTGTTTTGGGTCCTTTGCCTTAGTCGTCTTTTCAAAACTCAAGTTTAGACCTATCTAGGAGCAGACCTGCCCTCCATAAGTGGACCTGACCCTTCCAGGGGTGGACTTGACCTTTTAACCAGCTCCTGTTCAGCCTATTTTAGCCAATTTTGACAAACTTTTGTCAAACAGGTGAACCTACCCACTCCACAAGTGGACCCACCTTCCACAGGCGGACCTAACCCTTGACCAGTCAGTTTTATCATTTGTTTCATCATTCTAGATACCTGTTTCATCGTTTTGTGTGCTCATTTCATCATTCTGGTCACTTGTTTCCCTGTTTTGAATGTTCTTACACTCATTTCGAGAATCCATTCACCATTCTAAATGTCTATCCCCTCGATCTGAGTGATCATCACCCTAATTGGTTTGCTCGTTTACCCATCTCGAATAGCTATTTTCAGCCCATTTTTAGTTCAAATAGTTGTTTCTAACCATTTTCGGCACCAAGGGAAGACCTGACCCATCCACAAGCGGACCTGACCCCTTCCAAGGGAAAACTTGACCTTCAAACATCTTTTTCAATCCTTTGTCTAGCCATTATGGGAATCATTCATTCACTCAGGATTATCGTTTTCAGGTTCTGAGTAATCATTCACCCATTATGAACTTTCGTTTCCTCATTCTGAAAGTTGACCTCTACCATCAAGGGTCCTTTCACCCATTCTAAGTCCGCATTCATCCATTTTGAACCAACATTCACTCATTTGTTCTTCTTGTTCTAGATATCATTTCCCCATTTTGTATAACTATTATTTCATTAAACTTAGTTAAAGCAGTTATCCAAATTGATCTAGGTGTTTGTCTCTAATCATCATCTGTCAAAACTGACTTAGGATTGTCATATGTCCTAAGTTGGTCATCCTTGTCGACCCAATCAATCCACTTCTATCTCAAGTTGGATTCGGTGTCGTTATCATATATCCATCATTTTGTCGATTAATCAACACCTAGCATTACCAAGGATCACTCTTGAACTTAGTTTTGGATTCTAGTCATCATCATTCATCTTACTGTCCAATCTTATTAAGTGGTCATCAATCCAATCCAATCCTTATATCATCAATCACCCAATCAATCTATCCAATTCAATCCAATTTGACCAATTGTTTACTAATCAATCCAATCTGATCTCATCAAACAAATCCACTTCGGTTGAATCAATCATCCAAATCAATCCTATTGAGCCACCTCCTTATCAACTAATCCATCATCGAATCAATTCAATCCTTTCATCATCAAGATCATCCTAGAATCCTAGTCTATTCTATTATCTTCCATGCCCATTTAGACCCGGTCACAGACAAGGAAAATGGCCAAGCAACAAGCCCAAAATTCCCAACCAAATATCCCTCAAGATCCCAACAACGAGGCTAATGTCTCACAAGATCCCAATAATTGTACGAATATCCCTTGAGATCCTCAAAATGGTACATCATCACAGTCCAATATTGACAGTCAAAACACATCACTGCCTGAGGATGAGACCATGGTTAATCAACCTAAACTTACACTTGAGGAATACTTTAGTAACCCTACCAATGCGCAAATGATAGATTTCCTTCTCAAAAAACATGGGGAAGAAATCTTGGCCCACCTAATTAGAAAAGGTGTCAAACCCCCATCAGGTGTCAACCTATCCAAGTATGGCAGCTCCACATCTAACATACCCCAAGCTTCACAAAACACTCTAGGTAGTTCGTACATCCTCAATGTTCCTCCAGTGGAAGGTTGGCATCAACCTGAATTTGGCAACACCATTCTGTATCATGTTAACAATCCCCCACACACCACAATCTCAGTCCTGGGGGTTCCTCAATCAACTAATCCCAATGATCCTTTTTCCTACGGCATGCCACAAAACGTTCCTCAACTGATGCCATTAATGCTGACAGCACCACCCCTTCCCAATGTTGGGGGAAACCCTTTTACTGCATTTCCTCCACCTCCTCGGGCCACAAACCTACCATCACCTTTGTACACATCTCAACAGCCTCCCCAATCTAATATACCACCTCCATTACCACCGCAAGGTACATCCCAACCAAATGTTCCCTTTGGTACCCAACAACCTCCTTTGCAGAATGCCTCTACATTATCTTATTCACCTCATCAGCAACAACCCCCGCATAACCCCTTGGTCTCTTCACAACAACCACCACACTAATTGCAAAGCAATTCATCCCGTCCTCCCGCCTAGACCATATCCTCGTTCCTCACATCCATTCTACGTTCGCAATTTCAACCACAACACAACATCCTGTCCCGGCCCACACAACACCTAACATCACATTAGCAACCTCCCCAACATTATTATTACCATAACCAACAGCAGTCTCAGCAACAACCACCTTATATGGCCTCCCAATAGTCGTAGCAGTACATTTAGTACCGGCAGACCAATCCACAACACTACATTCAACCTCCTCAGCATCCTACCACACATTTTTATCAAACAAATTTGTACTATACCTCGCAACAACAACCCCAGTACCAACAAACTCCCTTGGCATACCAACAAGGGATATCATCATCTCACTATCAAAATTCATACCTCAACATTCAGAGTTTGTCTCAGCAAGATCCTTCATCATCCTATCATCCATATCCATCCAACCCATCTTTGGCTCTCGTGCCACCAGTCAACTCAGATCTATTAGAAATCAAAGCCACTCTGAAAGATCTTCAAGTTGGGACTAGAAAACAATAGTTCAAATTTGAAGACATATGTCCCTATCCATTTGATCCCTCCATCTCATTGATCCCCTTCCCTAAACACTTTGAAATACCAAAATTTGATAGATACAAGGGAAACAAAGATCCTAAGGCCCATTTGAAAGAGTTTTACTCCTAGTGTCAGGAAGTTATGCACAACAACAACTATCTCTTGTGTTTGTTTCCATGGAGCCTAACTGGAAATTCCCTAGAATGGTTCATGAGTCTAGAACAAGGGTCCATAAAATCCTTTGTAGATCTTTCAAAAAAAATTGTTTCTTACTTCTTTAATTTGGAGGACACTGATACCTTGGATCTCTTCAAAGAGAAGCAACGTGAAGGTGAAACCTTTGCTAGCTACCTTCAAAGGTGGCATGCACTAGTAAGCTGAATGAAAACCCCTCTCAAAGAGAAAGACATGGTCACCCTCTTCATGGAGAACTCTCATCCCGACATGGCTCATAATTTTAGGTTACACTGTGTCACCACTTTCACTGAGATAGTGGAAAAAGGACCCATCTTGGAATGCGCCCTTATTGCCAAAGGGCACATCAAGATACACAACCATGACAAAGAAAGGCCATTTGGTGATAAGTCTCACTTTTGGAACAAGATTAAAAATGCAATAAATGATGGTGCCACTGACACTAAACATGTTTAGGTGGCCAACACATCCCAGAGACAACAACCATCTATACCTAATACCATATATGTGCCACAAGGGGCACCTCGTCCTCCTCAGCAATCAAACCAGAATAGTCAAGGGAACGAAAAATGCCAATATGCTCAATTAGGAGAACCCTTGAGTGTTGTCTTCAATAAGTTGTTACAAGTCAACTATCCGATCACATACCCTGTCACCAAACCACTTGATGAATCCAAGCCCAAACCTACCTGGTTTAGGGAGAATGAATATTGTGAATTCCATAAAATTAAAGGGCACACTCTAAATAAGTGTCAAGGTCTCAAAAACTATGTCCAAGATCTTATTGATCGAGGAGATATCAAAATCGACACCAGTCAAGATTCATCATCTAATGCTCAATTGCAAATATACCAAAACATATTCCCTAACCATAATCAAGGCGTAAGAATTTCCAACAACAATCCCCAAGACAACAACACAAATAATATAAGCTATAAAAATGTACCCCTCAATTATGATGGCATTTTCCATTATATTAAACAGGTAGAACCTCGTGTTTCTATGATACATGTTAAGGCTAAAGATTCCCAATGTGTTGTTGCTACCCGACAGTCCCGCATTACTATCCCTATAGTCTCCATACCCGCCCAGCCAAATCCTATAAACTCTCAGTACAACATTCTTGATCACTTAGGAAAGACCCCTGCATAGATATCAATCTTGGATCTGCTTAAGTCTTCTCCTGTACATCAAGAAATTCTCAATAGAGCTTTACAGGAAACTCATGTATCTAACAACATCGATCCCACACGGTTCCAAGCTTTAGTAGGGCACCTAGATTTATCTTACCAGTGGCACTTTAGTCAGAATGACATGCCAAATATTGATGCCAATCACAACCATCCCTTACAAATCGAAGTCTTGGTTGCCTATCATAAAATAAAAAGGGTCTTGGTAGATAATGGCTCTACCCTCAATCTATGTACTCTGAAGTTCATAAAATAGGTGGGGTATACTCAAGCGGATTTGAGTAATCAAATCATCACGATCAAGGCTTATGATAATGTGGAAATAAATTCTGAAGGGATTATCAGTCTTCCTATTCAAGTTGGACCTGTAGTTCAGTATACTACTTGCCATGTCCTTGATCTGGACTTACCATATAATCTCCTCCTCGGTCGCCCATGACTCCATGCCATGCAAGTTGTCCCCTCCACGTACCATCAATGCCTAAAATTATCGGTTAATGGACAAGAGATCATCATTTATGTCGACCCACAACCATTTGAATACTTCCATGCTCTAGAAGCATCATTACCCCATTTACATTAGTCTTGGGATCAAAATGGGGGCATCTCAGTCATCACCCTCCAGTCCATCATCCACCACGATGGCCACGCCATCTCCCGCCACCAATTCCTCTGTTACCAAAGTCCAAATAATTGAAAATGGGTGTGGTGAATATGAAATGCATATAGCCCTAAATGTGGCAACCATGCCACCGTCACCACACATGTACGACAAACCTTCGCAAGCTACTCCAAAAGAGGACAAGACCGTCACCTTCAATGTTAAAAACATCCCCACCACCACTTTCCGGTCTCCTAGTATAAAAATAGATGCACCAGAAGAAGATATTAGTTGGTGGGTATACCATGAAGAACCCCAACTGGATCCTCCCCTAAAGGAATATTTTCAAGAAGTATACCCTTGGTCAGCTAAGTTCGCAGAAAAGTATAACTACCAAGGTGAGGGCCTAGGTAAGGAAGAGTAGGGACGGTTGCAACCTATTGATGTATCAAAGCTACCAAGGAATATAGGCCTTGGATATGACAAAAAGAAGAAAGGCCCTACAACATCATCTAATACTTCCAATAATGTTACTGTGGAAAATAGTCCCTTGGAGGACATACCCGAGGAGGAATCCATCATACGTACGTATGATGATGTTGATCACATGAATCTGTCATCCATGTTTGATTGTTTATCCGTCTTTACCATTAGCCTATCCCTTCGCTATCTCAAACTTACTGATTGGGACCTACGTGATAGTGGGCCTTTCAATGTCTCCTTGGATACATATGTCAACCTCATGGGATTGGGGGAGGATGAATGCTCCAGTCGCAAAAATAAAAACAAGAAAAATAAAAAATGGTCATCGAGTGAAAACCTCCCCGAGGCACTTCTTGACCTAGATAGAGTAAAAATAAATGACACATTCGCTAGTGAAAACCTCGAACAGGTGCTAGAGGATGGAGACGTTCATCTTCCCCTTGTGGGAAATCAATTATCCACACGTGGTCATCCATCCTAATTGAAGAAACTCAAGAAGTTAATCTGGGTACTGCAGAAAACCATAAGATCACTTATGTGGCCAAATATTTATTAGAGCAAGAATATTCAATCATTGTTCAAATACTCCATGATGGCATAATTAACTTTGCTTGGTCATACTTAGACATGCCAAGCTTAGACCTTGCTTTAGTAGTTCATCATCTGGATGTTCGCCCAGATGCCAAGCCTGTCAAACAGAAGCTCTAAAAAATGCATCCACAGGTAGCATTATTAGTCAAGAAGGAATTGGAGAAACTACTAGATGTTAGTTTTATCAGACCCATTGACTACTCTAATTGGATCTCCAACATAGTATCTATTTCCAAACCAAACAGAGACATTCGGATTTGCATAGACTTTTGAGACCTTAACAAAGCCTGCCCAAAAGATGACTTCTCACTGCCCAATATTCACATGTTGATCAACCTGACTGTAGGAAATGAGATATTATCCCTTATGGATGGTTTCTCTGGTTACAATCAAATTTGAATTGCACCTGAAGACCAACGCAAAACTGCTTTTATGACTCCTTGGGGTACTTTTTGTTACAATGTTATGCTCTTAGGTCTCAAGAATGCGGGGGCAACATATCAAAGGGAAATGACTGTCATCTTCCATGAACTCATCCATATTATCATGGAGTATTATGTCGATGACTTGCTAGGAAAATACATAACCCGAGCAAAGCATCCTATCATCCTGAAAAAGATCTTCAAGCGGTTAGAACATTACAAGCTACGACTAAATCCAAAAAAGTGTCTTTGGTGTTACATCAGGAAAATTGTTGGGTTTCATAGTCTCTCGAAGGGGTATTGAGGTTGATCCTGCCAAGGTGAAAGCTATTTTGGACATGCCACCCACGTATAATCTAAAACAATTAAGAAGTCTCCAAGGGAAGCTACAATCCATCCGTCGATTCATAGCCCAGCTTGCAGATAACTGTCAATTATTGACCCATCTTCTGAAAAAAGACTCCACCTTCAGATGGAACCAACAGTGTCAGACAGATTTCAATAAGATCAGGGAATACTTTGCTCATCCACTGATCTTGATGCCACCTATTCCAGGGAAACCCCTCCTACTTTACATCTCTGCCACTTTAGTCGCACTAGGGGCATTATTGGCACAACATGATGAATCATCAAAAGAAAGAGAAATCTACTACATCATTCGAACACTGGTCGGCTATGAATTAAACTATTCTCCCATGGAAAAATCCTGCCTTGCAGTGGTCTTTAGTACACAGAAACTCTGACATTACATGCTTAGCCATCCAGTCAAATTAATAGCAAAAATTGATCCACTAAAGTATATGTTATCCAGAACCACTCTAACTGGTCACATGGCTAAGTGGGTCATGCTCCTAAGTGAATTTGACATAGAGTACATGGATCACAAATCCATAAAGGTACAATTCATAGTTGATTAGTTGGTCAAGGCACCACTAGTGGATGCTTACCCTCTAGTCATCAAATTTCCAAATGAAGAAGTTTTCACAGTTACAAAAGCACCTGCCTGGATATTGTATTTTGACGGCTCATATACTCATAATGGATCAGGCGTAGGAATTCTATTGGTTACCCCTCAAGGTGATTACATTCCAAAATTGTTCAAGATAGCATTCCCATGTACCAACAACATAGTTGAGTACAAATCCCTCCTCATGGGCCTCCGAATTGCAAAGCAATGGCACATAACTCACTTGAGAATCTTTGGTGATTCATTGTTGGTCATTAAGCAGGTTAATGATGAATTCCTAACAAGAGATGATAAGTTGTTACCCTATAAACGTATGGTGGATGATTTCAAGAAATATTTCACCTTCATACAATTTGACCAAATTCCCAGAGTATAGAACAAAGTAGTTGATGCAATGGCTACTATTGGCTCCATGATTGACATGCCTAGAGATCAAATAGAATGTGAGTTCCTTGTAGAACAACTTTTAATCCCAGCATATGATATCCCTGAGACTAACATGGTGTGTGACATTGTGGGTCCCACTTCCCCATGGTACCAAGATATATATGCTTATCTGCATGATAATATTCTACCCCTAGACCTCACTCGAAACCAACAAAAATCCTTTATTCAATGTTCAGCCTGATACATTATTGTCAGTGATACACTTTATTGCCGCGGGTATGATGGAATCCTCCTTAGATGTTTGAGTGAGGCTGAAGCCCATACTACCCTAACAAAGGTACATAGTGGTGTTTGTGGGGCCCATTCAAATGGTATGGCTTTGGGCAAAAGGATTCTCTGAGTTGGATATTATTGGCCTACATTAGAACATGATGATTGTGAGTTCATGAAGAAATTCCTTCCCTACTAGCAACATGCAGATTTGATTCATGCTCCAGCACATGACCTTCAGCCCCTCCTAGCACCGTGGCCCTTCTCTTAATGGGTTTTCGACTTGATTGGCAAGATTTACCCACCATCTTCCTACAGCCATACATTCATAATTACTGCCATTGAGTACTTCACCAAATGGGTGGAAGCAATGCCACTCTCACAAATCACCAGTACTCAAATTTCAAAATTCATCATTTACCATATTCTTTGCAGATATGGTATTCCATCCACCATCCTCTCTTATAATCGAAAACCTTTTAAAAACCAGGTCATGAAACACTTCTGCGACACTTTTCATATCCAACATTATTGGTCAATGCCTTATTACCCTGAGGGTAAAGGTCAGGCAGAAGCAACCAACGGGTAAAAGCACAAAGTTGTGTCACACTTTCAGCCAACTTATCAACACAACTAAATTTAAGTATTGCTAACTAAAAATCAATTTTGGTCAAACATATGATCTAGTAAGATTCATTCTAGCTAAGTTAGATACTTCCACAACTTTTTCAGCTAAAATTGTTGGCTAAAAATATATGGAGCACCACTTTGAGTCCAATTTACCAAAAAATAAAAATATTTGAAAAACTTGAAGTTTCAATAACTCCTACGAATGTAAAAACATTTTTTTAAAATATAAAAGTACCCTTTTGTAGATCCATAAGAGTAGTTTTCAAAAATATATTTATTTTAATAGTTTAATTACTTTTTTATTTTTACGAAAAGTAGGTTATCGAAAAAAAATATTAGGTTGATTACCATGCCAAGGAAAAATACTAAATCTTTAAAAAAAAAATTGAAAAAAATATGATGCACTAGATAAAAGAATCTATTTCAAGATGGTATATTTTTTTCCATTTTAGATAAATATTTAATATGAAAGTTGACGTCTGATGGAAATAGGTGCTTTTTTATTCACACACATTTTAATATTTATTTAAAAATATATATTTATCAAAATTAGAAAAAAATATATCCATGCACTAAAGTTTCAAGTTCTTAATACACACAAAAAAATTGAAAGAAAAAAAATAAAATTTACTATAAAAAGTTTGACATCCCATGCAACTTCATTTTCAGCATTTTATCAGCAACTAAATTGTAGTGTTAATTTATTAAAAACTACTTTAAAATAATTTTTTAATTTTTTTAAAAATACAAACATTAAATATACTAAAAAATTACCAGTTTACATCATTTCAAAATTTAAAACATATATGCCACTTTTTAGTGATTCAAGTTTAAAAGTTGGATCAGCATTGGCCATTTCCTTTATAAAGTGTGACACAACTTTGTGTTTTTACCCCAACAAGACCCTTATCTGCATCCTCAAAAAGGTTGTCAATAACACTGGTTGAGATTGGCACCTCCATATTCATCCCGCCCTTTGGGCATATTGTACCTCCATCTATACCCCTACAGGTGCCACCCCCTATTCTTTAGTGTATGGCATCGAAGCTATCTTGCCAATCAAAGTTGAGCTCCCATCATTGAGGATTTCTCTGAAGAACCTTATCGGCGAGGAGGATGCTCGTGTTGCACAGCTTGCACAGCTGGAGTTACTTGATGAAAGAAGAATCAAATCCTATGATCATCTGCAAGCATACCAAGACCACCTCAAGCGTAACTACAACATGAAGGTTCATTCTCAATAGTTCCAAGTTGGTGATTTTGTCCTTAAAGAGAACCATCGTACCCAATAGGACCGAGATAAAAAAAGGCAAATTTGAAGCAAACTAGTTAGGTCCTTATATCATAACTGCTACATATGGATATGGGGCATATAGACTTGCCACCCTTGAAGGAGAGCCCCTCGAAGAACCTATCAATATCATGCATCTAAAGAGGTTCTACACATAAGTCTGTTTGGTAACCCCACCTACTAAAAAATCCAAAAATCCAAAAATAGTAAAGAGAAATAAATTCGTCCTATGGTGAAAACCACTTTTGGTGGCACCTTGGATAAGTACGGGTAGTGAAAACCCAGTAACGGGCATCATCTGTAGAGGGCTTAATAATTATCTACCTTGGATCCTAGTTACTTTATGACTTCATCCATTCTATCCTCACACCCCCTCCCATCCTATCCTTGGTCGCTTTGTATATTTTGATTGAGCATTGAACGATCTACCTTGGTCGTCCCTCATCCTAAGCTTTTTGTTATCCCACTCTGAGCTTGTGTCATTCATCTAATCATCAATCAGTTTGTGTCCTCACATAGCATCACCCATCGTGTCAGTCTCCATCTAGATCTCATCTTGTCGCGTCGGCCTTCTCATCCTTAGTCGAACTATGTTGCCCCTGCACTGTCACGTAGGCAAGGTTGATCATTTGATCTGCCCCTAGAGTATTCTGACCATCCCGTGATGGTCATCCATCATCTATCTTCATCATCCTCTTTTCATTTTATCCATGGTCTTTTCAGGAACTATGATGGCTTTACGCTTTCACAGAGGCAAGGCTTATCTATGATCAGCCCCCAAGCCCCTAGGTCTGTAGGTTGTGTTGGTCTGTTGTCTGATCTCTTGTGGCATGTTGTCAGGAGTGTCCTTGTCTAGCTGGTTCTTCACAAACAAAATCCTCTAGTGTCAAGAGATCTAGTTAATGAAAAAAATCTTGCGTCAACTGGGTCATTTTTAGTTTAGTATCCATCATCGGTCTCAATAGGATGCATCCTTCCTAATAGACCGCATCAATCTCATCCATCCCCTTGATCCTATGGCAAAAGACTTTTGAAATTGATTGCGATCTTTTGGTGCTTTTGGCTTTTGTTTATCATTTTAGTTCCCTATCATCACTTGTCATGGTCACCTTGATCCATCACATCATGGTGTGCTTTGACTAGTCAACATAGGGGCGTATCTTGATCTTTTCTTTGTTGTGGTCTTCTTAGTTGTCCCACGTAGTACCCACCAAGATCCCTAAGGTCTTGTGTTACACTGAGGCATCCTTGTGTGTTTTTCGTTATCCCAATACCTAGCCCGACCAAGGTCATTGCGACTTTGGGGTGTCGAGATAGCCTTTTTGTTTGTTGTGTTTTTTTCATGCATTGGATGCCAACTCGCCTTGGTCTTATATATCAGGGTATTCGGTATCTTATGCTATAGAAAAAATCAGTGCTCTAAAGATGGAAAATTGTGTTCTTGACTGCATTTCATTTCATTACATGCACCCTTCATTCAGCCTTGTTCATAACCCATGACTTGTGATTTAGGTTGTGCAAAACTTTGATTCTTTTTCCTCTTGGTTTTCCTCTCAGGGTACTAATGGTTTTTTGACAGGTGCAATATCACACCCACGGTACACCTATCGCCTATCTGTATTCCCATGTAAGTCCTTACTGACACTTAGGTTTGCATTATAGGAATTCATCTTCCATTCATATTCCATGTTACATTGTAGATACAACATATTTCATTGTTCATCGACTAATTAGATTAAGCACCATAGTTTCATTTAACCCATACATGTCCATACTAACATTCACATAATACATGCATTACCACCTGTAGAAAACATATTGTTAGATACATCCTAATTACATTTCATACCAAATATTCATATCATCCATCCACATAAACAGAAAATATCATATATATGTGCGTACATAAACTAAATCATCCATTCACATAAGCATGAAATATCCCATACATGTGCATACATAAATTGAATCATCCATCACATAAAACATAACACATAGTGTCAATAAGGGCTATCGCATATCATAATCAAAATAATACAATGTATGTCTCGTCATAATGTCTCAAGCATAATCCACTACATCTCCATCATATATCATCAAATAAGGTGTAAAATCCAAAGATGTAGATCACCTCTGATCTTTGTTGACATGTACTAAACCTCCATCCTATACCTATCAAAAAATTGGTATCCTGTCATCTACTCTCTAACTGCTCTACTAGGAGCTGCCCACATCTGATCTCTGAGGAGAGTCAGGAACTGGCCCTCTGTGCATAGGAGTCCCCTGATAATCATGGGTAGGAGTCCCCTAGTAACCACCATAAGGAGGAGTCCTCCGATAGTCACTATACCCTCTAGTACATGTCCCTAATGACTAGGATGGTATTGGAATCTGGGGTACCTGTCTAACATAGCGTGTTGTGCACTACGCCGAATCTAGAATGGCATGCTCATAAGCACACCTCTAGTAACTCGCATCCTACATATAATCATCTCTTTTCCCAGCTTGATGTCTCACGGCATTCCGCTCATTCCTATACCTGTCTTGATTTGCACTAATAGCTCTTCGCTCCTATCCCCAGGCCTCCTATGCTAATATCACTATTGTACCTACTTTGTGGCCTTGTCCCTCTCAACCTGTGTAGCCTATAACTGTGCATGTAACCCCTATACCTTTGCCCTTGGCTCACCCCCCTCAACATGTGCTACCTGCAGCTAAGACTGTGTTGTGCCCCGCTCACTCTGTAACATCTGCATTTGCACCTCTACGACATCTCTCTCCTTGTGCCTGAGCCTCCATTACATCCTTGTCTCTCTGAAGTGCTTGAAGTCTCAACTCGACTACATCTCACTCTCTCTGAAGACCTGATACCTATGACACCGTTGCATCCCTCTCTCTCTGAAGAGACTGAACCTATGCCTCTGCTACCTGCCTCTCACTCTGTAACACCTAAGCACATGCCTGTGCCACATCCCTCTCTACCTCTATGGCCTATACCTGTGCATGTGCCACGTCTCTCTATGTCTACAACACATATTTGCACCCTTATCTCCTCCTCTCTCTATTGCATCAATCCCATATCTCCAACTATCTGCTCTAAATAGTACACTCTATCTTTGAGCTCATCCTACTCCCAGTGCAAATCTGATCTCTCTCCATAATTTCTCTAGATGTCCCTGCAAACCCTCTATATCTCTTGTGGTCCCTACCCTGTCCCTACTCCAATAGCCTGTCGTATCGCCTCCTCAACCACCAAACGGTATCTCTCCCATCTCACTGCATCCCCCTCCTCATGCTCCCTAGCCACCTCTGCTCGCAACAACTCTACCTCTGTCTGCAAGTCAACCACCTCATCTCATACCTCATCCCTCTCTCTCAACAATCTCCTCTCCACATCTATCACCATCGCGGCCAGGTCTGAGTAGTCTCTCTTGCTCTAGGCGAATCATGTTTGTAGCTCACTCATATCTACCTCTAATCTGATCCACTTCGCCTTTGTCTATCGTAAGCATTGCTCACTAAGTCATAGTCTCTCCAGGGTCCCTCTCAGTACCACTATCAAATCATGTCCTCTAGGGGGTGTCATCGATAGTGGTGGGATGTCATGTACCTCCATATCAATGTCCATCTCATGTGGCTCATACTCCTCACTCTATGTCGATGCCTACATCTCATCCACATCAATCACCATGGGGGCTCCCCGTACTTGCTCTCCACTGGCCTTGGCCTCCTCCTGTCTTTGCCGCTGCTACGCTCCTATGGCCACATCTACTTCATGTCTCTCTTGCTCTCCACTAGCCTCGACCACCTCCTATCTCTCCTACTTCTGACCTCCTGAGGATGTGTGCACTTCCTATCTCCTCTCTCTTTGGGCCTTCGATCTCCTATCCTATTGTGCCACAACCCTGACCTCCTCCTCTCCCTCCTCTACTCCATCTCCTCCTTGGGCTCTACGTTGTCATCTCCTCCTGCTTACCCTCACTAGCTCCTTAGTTTTTTTATTGCCTCCTGTCCTGCTCTCCCCTAACCTCCTCTCTGTTGTCCTCATGGACCCTATCCCTCTCTCTTTTCCCTTAGTTGTCTCTCATCCTCTGACCTGAAACCTAGTGCCCCCTCAATCGGCACCACTGGTGTAATCCATAGAGGTTGATGTCGCCAAAACCACTAACCATACCTATTTGTCATCCCTGCATCTCTCGGCCCCTCCCTCCTACCTGGGTATGACACAAACTGTAGTGCCTCCAACTCCTCCCACACTATCTCCATATCTAACTCATCCCCCCATGGCCACTCTTGTGTCAATCATCAAAACATCACTCGCCCCATAGGAATATCCCGCCTCACTCCAAACTGCCTTGTCACCCGATCTAGCCTGTACAGAAGTAACTCATGTGTCCCTCCTCATCATCCCTCTAGTCCCTGAATCACCGTAGCATATATGAATGTCATACTATCATGTCATCCTGCACCTCATCAAATCACCTCCTCCACACATCCACATCTCTAACATCCTGATATCGTAGTATCGTTCCCACCTCTATCCCCCATCCCCAAGCCACTGTTGCTCTATCATCCTACTCTCCCACTCTCATCACGACCGGCCTAGTCACCCTAATATGCTCCTAGGCCCACACATGTAGTAGTGTGATGTATGTCACACTCAACACCTCTCAATAGCATATCACGTCTATATCCCTGTATAGTTGCGCTAACATACAAGTCCCCCACACAAACTAAGCCTCTCGACCCTCAATGATGTGACGCGACAAACCTAAGGTGCAAGAATTGACCACTCCTGTCTGGAAACAATATCCCACTAATCAGCCTTGCTAGGTATAGCGACACTGTCGGTACCCTGCAGGACAAACATCTGTCCATGTCCAACTGCTGCCAATGGATTGGTAGCTCATCATCCCCAAACACAACCTGCATGGACTCGTCCAGTGCCTCGCCCTCTTCCTGACACTCGCTAACTGAGATTCTTGCTATGGGGAGCCTCAGAATCCTCCATATGTCCTCTAGAGTCACCATCATCACCCCTATTGACAGATGAAATGTCAACGTCATTGAGTCCCAACGCTCTATCAATGCTGTCAGCATGGCCATGTGGGCCTTAATCGTCGGATAAGATAGCATGTTCAATAGTCCTACCTCTACTAACACCTAATGATTTGCACCCGTCATTGCCACTATACATCTCCTCAATACCTCAGACTACCTTTCCCATGTTCACAAATTCCCAAAATCCTGCATCCATGACATGACCACTATGTCATTTCTTCTTCTTTTTCCACATTGTTTTTCCCTTTTCCCCAGTCCTAGGATTCACTTACCTATCCTTTCTTTTTTTCCTCTTTTTTTTTCTCTTTTCCCTCTTGTTAGTCCTGCCCAGATTGCAGCTCAACTCTTGGTCGTGGGCAGACCCGTCCGGACCCATGAGTGAACCCGCCCCAGCGCGGGCGGACCCACCTAAGCTCAAATGGACCCGCCAAGGCCTGTAGGCGGATCCGCCCCAGCTCTCGGGCGGACCCTGTCCGAGCTCCTGGGCAGATCCACCCCCACTCGGGCAGACTCGCCTAGTCTCTCAGGAAAACCCGCTCGAGCTTGGGCGATTCTACCCGGGCTCCCGAGTGAGCCCCCGAGCCGCGCAAACAGACCTGCCCAGTCTCGGGCGAACCCACCCCAAACATAGGAGGACTCACCCAAGCACGGGTGGACCCGCCCTATCCATGGGCGAACCCGCCCGGGCATGGGTAGACCCGCCCCCATGCATGGGCGAACCTACCCATGCTCAGGCGGACCCACCCCCGTACATGAGTAGACCTACCCATGCTCAGGCAGATCTGCTCCTCCACGGGGCCCGATAGCCAATCCCCCCTCTTCACCAACCAAACTAACTTTTTTCTCCCCGATTGAAGCCCAAAATCTTAGTTTTTCCTTCTGCCCATTTTTCATCCCTCCCCACCCGACAAAACCCATATTTTCATTTTTTTTAAAACTTAAACAAAATAACAAAAATCACAAAGTTGGGTTTGGGGCTAACTTGGTGTGGCACGGCACACGCACTGAAGAACCGTTATCTCTCGTCCCTCAATGGATAATGTCGCTATCGTACTCCAACATCCTATATTTTCACCCTCTCCCTCTCTTCTTCTCTATCTCTTCCTCAATTGACAGCTGTCCAAATGGGGAGAGGTAATTCTTACAATTACCCTTTATAACCTTTTTCCCTCCTTTTTTATCTTTTTTAAATAAAGGGAATTTTTTCCCCTTTATTTAACCAAATTTTCCCCAAACTAATCCATTCACCCTCTATCTTCCTGGGGCCACCATTTGCACACCATATACCCGATTGCCTCCATTCAAACCCCAATCTTCTCAGTTTTTCATGTTTTTTTCCAATGACATACCACTCCATACTTTCGAGAAGTTTCTCAAGAACCCTTTTCCTTCCCTGCCCACCTTCTCAAGGGGGCATACCCTACCATTCTCTTCTAATCTTCTGTTAGAGGCCTTCTCTTGCAAGACTAGGGCATCCTCTTTAATTTCCCTCCGTTTGGGTAGCTCATACAAACCCTCCCATACTGGGGCACCTTTTTTCTGGTCGCTTCCTCTATAAAGTCATCTGCATTTTATTTTCTTCAAAACTCTATTATTCTAATAGTGTTTAGAAGAGGGGAAAAATGTAGACATCCAAATTTGACCACTTCCATATGGTCAAAGACGTCTCCTTAATCATCCATTTTCTTATCTACTTCATCCTCTTTTCTGGTATTAATTAAATCATTCATTTAATTAATATTTCATGTCCTACATAAGGTTCCTAAAGTATTTAATTGAATAAATACTTTTACCCTCTTTCCTCTCTAAATTAAATAAATATGCCACTTTATTTAATTTAGTCATATTACCTCTTGGAATTTAAATTAATTTTTAATCCCTCACTTTCTCTCTCATTGTCACATCCTCCAACTTTTGCAAGTTGGTCTCTAATTCCCCTTAACCATCTAACCCTCTTCTAATCATAATTAATTTATGGTTAGGATGTGCACACCCCTAATCATCATTTGGGTCACATCCTCCATAATCTCCCACTTGCCTCTAATATGTCATTAATTTGTTTAATTAGGTACTTGCACAACCTTAATCACTTAATTAGGTCAACCTAATCTCCATGTCATTTATGGAATGTGTCATAAGTGAACCTTATTAAAGAAGCACCCCTTTCCCCATGTGAATTTCACATTTAATCCCCCAATGTATTTCAAAGAATTTTAAATTCTTTCTCTCATTCCCATGTGGAAATTTGAAGAATTTTCAATTCCTCACATGTCCTCTCACCCACATGGGGACAAGGACCTCCTTTATGAGGAGATATTGTCCAAATCCCAAGGTACTATGTATTACCTCCATGTCATGTACTCTCCTTCCAACTCATTTTCACATCATCTTTTTCAAGCCACTTCACATGCCACATGTCAAGATGTGAGGGCTTGTGAGTTCTCAACTCACCATAGCCCTACATCTTGGCCATGTTGGTTTAATCTCAACCGTCCATTTCTCTAGAGAATCCAAAATTCTCTATAAATATCTCATTTTTTCTCTCATTTTAGGAAGAGATCATTTGCAAACCAAACTCTTGCAAATTTTTCATTTGAGCCATACTTAGCCAAAACTTACATTTGTATCTATTCCTATCCATTCTCTTATCCATCTTGCATCCTACACTTACATCTTTTTCCATCCAAGGAGCATACACAACATCAAAAATCTATAGCCAACCAAAGGATCGATTCAAGACAAGGTAAATTAGCTCTTTTTGTTATCTTTACTTGGTTTTTTAATCCAACTAGGCTAGTCTTGAAGTGTTAGGCGTTTAGGTGGTTTCTTGCATGTTTTGTGTTGATGCTCGTTTATGGGACCATGTTTTCCCCTGAACACAGATACTATTAGAGTATGGCATTGAATATGTGGGGTGAAAAGCAATCAAAGGTCAAGTCATAGTAGATCAGCTTGCAGAAGCACCAATCTATTCAAAGAATCCACTTATATCAAAGTTTTTGGATAAATCCATCTTCAATCTCAACATAGCTAATCATTGAAAACTTTATTTTGATGGCTCATACACACAACATGGATCAAGATCCAGTGTTTTCTTCATCACCCCACAGGGAGACTGCATACCTAGATCATATAAATTGGCATTCCCCTATACCAATAATATTGCAGAATACGAGCCTTTAACCATAGGCCTCAAAATAGCAGTGTAGTGGCACATCATGGCCCTCAAAGTATATGGAGACTCCTAGCTGATAATAAACCAAGTGAATGGTGAATACCAGACTAAGGATGATAAGCTCACTCCATACAAGAAACTAGTGGAGAATCTCAAAGAATCCTTCATCGAGATCACATTCGAGCCAATTCATAGAGAAAAAAATAGAGTTGTAGACGCCATGGCAATAATTGGATCCTTATTGGAAATCCCTCGCAACATCCTAAAACATGAATTCTTGGTAGAGCAGCTTCTCGTACCTACATTCGAGGTACCAGAGTTAAAATTTGTGTGTGAAATTGTTGGTCCTAGAGATCCCTGGTACCATGACATTTACACCTACCTACGAATAGGCATCTTACCTGCTGACTTACGCTCAAGCTTAAAAAGAAATTTTATTAAAAAATCTTCTAGGTGTGTCATCCTAGGAAATACCTTATATTGTAGAAGCATAGAGGGAGCCTTATTAGGTTGTCTTAATATTGACAAAGTCATGACTGCTTTAATTGAGGTGCATAACGGGATTTTTGGTTCACACTCAAGTGGAATGACCTTGGCCAAGAAACTGTTGAGGATGGGGTATTATTGGCCCACTATGGAGAAAGAGGCACACAACTACGTCAGAGGATGTCTACAATTTCAATAGCATGGGGACCTCATCCATACTCCAGCTCAAGAGCTCCAGCCTATTGTTACACCATGGCCCTTTTCACAGTGGGGACTTGATCTCATTGGAAAAATCACTCCCACTTCATCTAATGGCCACAAGTTCATCATAACTGCCACCGAGTACTTTACCAAGTAGGTCGAAGCCATACCCATGACATACATAATAGGGAAACAAATATCAAAGGTCATCCTGAACTATCTCATATGTTGATATGGTGTTCCCCAAGCTATTATCTCAGATAATGGAACACCATTCAAGAATCAAGATGTTTGTGACCTTTGCAAAAAATTCAAAATCCAACACTGCTTCTCCACCCCATATTATCCCCAAGGAAATGGCCAAGCAAAAGCCACAAATAAAACCATTTTAAAGATCCTCAAAAAAATAGTCAATGACACAGGTTGTGACTAGCATCTGTGGCTCAATCCTGCCCTTTGGGACTATCAAACTAGCATCTGCACACCCACTGGCACCACCCCATTCTCCTTGGTCTACAGATCAGAAGTCATACTGCCCATTGAGATCGAGCTCCCCTCACTAAGAATATCACTGCAAAACCTCATCACAGATGAAGAATATCGAGTATCAAGACTGAATGAGCTAGAGCTACTGCATGAGTGGTGTATAGATGCTTTAAACCATTTGCAAGTCTATCAGAATAGACTCAAGAGGAGCTATAAAAGGAAAATTAGAAGCAAGACTTTCCAAGTTGGAGAACTGGTACTAAAGGAGAATCAAAAGAACGTCTCTAATCCAGACAGTAAGGGAAATTTCAAGCTTGATTGGTTAGTCCCATTTGTTATCACAACGAGCTACAAGTCAGGGGCATATCAGTTATCAACACCTGAAGGCGAGCCTTTGCAAGAGCCCATGAATAGCTCCCATCTCAAAAAGTTTTATGCCTAATCTTGCAAGGTATAGAACCAAAAAATCAAAAAATCAAAAAATGTAATGAAAAAATGGTTACCTTGGTGAAAACCTGGCAAATAGGTGTCTTGGTGACAACAAAAAAAATCAAAAATATAAAAATCCAAAAAAAAATTAGAAAAAGGATTACAAACAGTAAAGAGAAAAATCATCCTCTAGTGAAAACCACTTCGGTGGCACTTTGGACAAGTACCTTGGTGAAAACCTAGAAAATAGGCACCTTGTGTAAATAAGCACTTTCCATCCACTAGGATCTTCACAGATCATTCTACATCAACCATTCATTATGCTTTCATCATCCATCGCATTCCATATCTGCATCCATCACCCATTCGCGTCCGCATCATAGCTTGGTCCTGTGTATGTGTCATGATCCCTCCTAGTACTACTTGACCCATTCTCAAGGTCAATTTGTCCTACCTTTATCAGAGTATTCTATTGCATCATGCTGGGGGCATGTTCTCATCAGATCAGATTCGTGTATATTCTTAAAGTCAGAAAATCCAAAAACATCCATAAAACCAAAAAATCCCAAAACAAGTCAAAAAGTCAAAAATAGAGTCATCCTGTTGAACTACAAGTCTTTGAGCCTTGAACGTAGGCAAGGTTGATCTTTGATCATCCCCCAAGACACTTAGGTCAGTCCTTTAGGAGTCTGTCATAATAAACTGGCATTTCATCATGTATATCTTCATCTTTAAATCGGTCAAGTCGTCAGTCGAACTACATGGTCTCTGCGTGTATAATGTAGGCAAGGCTAACCTGTTGATCAATCCCTGAGGCCCCTAGGATAGTTCCTTAGGTTAGTCTCTTGGTCCAAATCTCAGAAAACCCCAAAACATTTGAAAATCAAAAATCTAAACATTTGTAAACTCTTGAAAATACCAAAAATAGCCTCAAAATAGTTCAAAAAACTCCAAAAACATCTAAATATTTGAAAAAATCTATCCATCCCATTTCATTTTCACCCGCAATAACATCACTCATAATAAACGATCATCATCCTCAACCTTTGGTAAAACAATTGGAAACAAGTCTAGCAAGCTAAAAGTAAAAACTCAAAATGTCAAGTCTCGAGTTTAGGTTAGTATGTAAACAAGTTGGTCAACTCTTTGTGTCGATAGCCTATCATCCAATCAGTCCCAAATAAAATCATCTAATAACATCATGTCCTAGGATGTATCCTTCCTACAATGGGCATTATTTATTAGAAAGAACACTTTAGATAAAAAAAAATGACGTGTCGCCATCCACTAACATGTCCTTCCTACAATTGGCATTATCTTTTGGCAATAGTTTTGGTTGTTATCCTTAAAACACATTTCCTTTTGGTTAGCGGTATTGAAGAACATCAGCTTGTTTGTTTACTTTATCTTTGTTTTTTGACTTATCTCTTTGCACTTATTCCAATAACCTCTCGATGATGTCCAAACAAATGGATTTAGAGAGATAGGAATGGGGAAATGATCATTATCTTTTGTCTATTGTGCTTGTTGGATGTTCTTGTAATATAACCTAGTGCATACTTGCTTTATTTAGGTATGTACAGAGGATGTTTTAGATATCTTTTTTACCACATAGGAAGGCTTACCTTCCTATGTTTTGGTTTGAGATGTGTGAAATACCTAAAGTGCATCCTAGTAAGGTTTTTGTATGTTAGGTGTGAACAAGGATCATATCTGATTGTCGAGTCAAAGTCCATCACACTAAATACAATGCCATCCTGGTTCTTAATACCTTGATGCATCATATTTATGTGTGTTATCAAACATAAGATAATTGGCCCTTTGAAAATCCTAACTCCACGGCAGATATTCATCATCATCATCTTTTGTCTTGTTGAAATCTCTTCCTTCTTTCATTCCTTCTCACTTTTCATGCTAACAGGGTACTATGACAGTTAATCATTTATCATTAATAATGTATTCATCTTGCATCCACAAATCGTCAACACAATGCATATCATATAGAAAAATTGATCATCTCATATGCATATAAAATATATTTGTTATTATAAGCATCTCATAAATCATACATTTGCATAAGGCATCCATTGCATAATCATATAACCACCATTGCATCACATAAATAGGTTAGGCATTTGCATCCATTTGCATAAAGCATACATCATCATAAACATGCATATCATCCATCATCCATCCATATCATAATAGAACATCTCATAAATAACAACATTGCAATCATTTTGCATAAACATTTCATAAATCATCCCATATCAGTGCACAATTAAACGAAGCATAACAGGTACATAAGCATTATAAACAAACCATTGCATTAAGTGCATACATCCATCCATAATCATATAAAACATCTCATAAAAGCATTCATTATTCCATCACATGTACATCATAAGGTCATTACTCACATATCATTTTGCATATACACCATAAATCATCATCTCCATACCATTTGGCATAACATATCATTTCATGTATAACATCACATCACATCATTATATAACATCATCATAAGTACATATCATACATGGAAAACCACATGCATTCATCATTGCATAGACACATATCATGATCACTACATTCGCATCATCATCACCATCATAACAGAAAAAGATATCAAAAAATAAATCATTTCATAAATCATCACATTTTCATCAACATACATAAGATCATCATATAGATTGCACCATTAGAAAGAAATAGTATATCCATCACATAACACCATAACATTATTGCATAGCATATAGAAATAGAACCATCCATAAATGCATAATAAATAAGTAGCACATGACACATCACATCAATATCATCATCTCATATATCATCAAGTAATTGTCATAGTAAAAAATAATAATTGAATCACTATACATGTGTGTATGTGTATGTCAATAAGTACAAAAAGGCCCAACAGGCTATCAAAAATGAGCTCATATGGCACGAAAGAATAATATCTCAATCAAAAATGAGGTCTAACCCTCTTGTCTGTTGCCCTCGCCTCTATCACCGTGACCCTCTATCAGTCTATGGCTGGTCCGCTATGAATAATATGGGGCCTAGGCTGGTCTAGGTATGGCTTGATGTTAAAGCAACTGATAGTAATCCCCCTCCCAAATGGCCTCCCTGTATGAACTAAGAGGCACTGTTCTATGAGAGGAGGAAGCCACCATACTCTCTAGCTATTGTCTTTGGCCCATCTCTACAGCTGCCTGTAACTCTGCGGCCTGCTTCTGTAGAATTGTCTAATCTCTCTCTTCACAGGCCCGGTCCCTCTCTCCTGTCAAGGCCTGGACTTGGGCCTTCAATTGTAATATCAACCCATCCCTCGGATCTAGCTAACCCACTAGCTATACTAGCGGAGGTTGCAAGTCAGGTTGATCCTCATCCCTAGCTTGTGGTGGTGTGGCAACCTGATCTTGGTGCCCGTCATGTCCATCGTCCAACCCCTGATCTCGGTCCTACATGTGTGCATCAACATGAGGCTAATCCATCTGAACCTGCGCCGGCTAGACCTATGCTGGCTGTACCTATGCTGGTTGATCCTATGTTGGCAAATCCTATGTTAGTTGTCCTGCTGGAGGACCGCCACCTCGTCCTCAACCTGCCCCTCTCCCCCTAGCTCTCCATCAAACAGAGGGTACAACTAGAACTATCAAACATAGAGGTAATCAAAACCAATCTCTATACACCTAAGTCACTCCTAGATCTGCGACCCCCTAATCATACACCCATGGTCGGTCCACTAGCTGCCTGAAACTGTCCACTACCTTAGAGGCAGGAATGTATCACCCCCAAGTACCCTGCGATACTGTGCGAGAAAATATGTCCACGTAGTCATCATCTATCCTATCCTGTACCTCACCAAACTAGCGTTGAACTCGTCTTGGTAGATACCTCTCGATCATAGTGTGCTCTCGCCCTTGCATGAGCCGGTCCTGGTGGGCAAAGAACACATTTTGTACATCATCGGTCCATCCGAGCCGACCAAGGTATGGGCGCCATGTGAACACCGTCATCTCATCAATGACCCTCCTCCAGTGAGGGATCTCATGCTCGCCTATGTGTGTGAAGGAAACACTACTCCTATAATGTCAAACCATTGGATCATCGGGCCCGACCGGCACTAGAACAACCCATGGATGAAGAACAGAGATATGCTCCCATGCCCACACATGAAGGAGCATGACCCCTACACCAAGTGCCCTACCATCCAAATATGCATACTCATGTAAAATCCATGTAAAGGGAGGCAAGAAGAATGGGACCCCATGCAAAATGGACTAGCCTATCACGAACCATTCGCTCCTAGCAAAGCTCCCAGCCAGGACTGAAGTATTGGCCTTGTTGATTTGGAGTGACAAGACCTGAAATGATGGCAGCAATCACTAATCAAAAGGGTGTCGTGAGCATCCTATGGTGGTCTAGCTCTATCTATCCCTTGAAAAACATAATGTCCTCTATAGCTAGAACTGCATGGCAAGCATCCAGTTTGACATCCATATCATAAATGACTTAACGAACATGTATCGGCAATCTAAGGATGTGCCACACATCCTCCAAGGTAATGGTGGCCTCACCAGTGGGAAGATGAAAGGATGACATCTCACTATGCCATCTCTTGGAAAGCGTATACATCATGCCAAGATGGGTCCGCATAGGTGTTGCGTAGGAAATGTACCATAGCCCCATCTCTTGAAGTTGGTCCTGCTCCCTGTTAGTCAGATCTCACAAGTAGCCAAATATCTCTCACGATATATGCTCATGAGAATAGAGTTCCCTTGCCACCTCTTGCATCAGGAAAGGTCGTTGTGTTAAAATCATCAGGAAAATTTATCCCAAGTGTTCAAGAAACTAGCCCAGTGTTGCAAACTATGAAGGCGTCGCAGTTTGAAATTTGCAAATAGTGACACTAGCACCTTCAAATCCAAAACTTCACCACTGCGTCAGAGTTTGAAATCTAGCGCTTCATTTCACAAATGCGTCAGAGTTTGAATTTTGTTCCCAAACTCCAAACTCCACTGCCGCAATCCATCTTGTGATGGTGGTCGAGTTTAAAAGAACGAGTAGTCTAGTTTGAAATTTAAGCGGCACTATATAGCACCGTAGTGAGGGACCTAGTTCTAAATGCAATAAATGAACGTGTAAAATGAAAAATGAAGCTCAAGTAAGGATCACATACTGATGCCCCAATGTCGGGAGGTCGTTGGTACGTTCGTACTCAGCCAAAGATATGCAATGGGAGTTGTTAATGTTGTGACATCTCGTTAGGATATCAAGGCTCAAATCGTGAAATCTCTTAAGGCTAAATGTGAAAATCAATTGGAAGTGGCCCCTCAAGGCTTATTTAAGCTTGAAAGTTAGGGTTTTTTTACCCCATTCGGCCACCCTGCTAGGATTTTCAACCCCTAATCTCATTTATGCATCTTCTAAACAATGAGGAATCATTTCAAGTTGTTGTCAAGCCCCCCTCATTGTAACCCTATGGGGCAGTCACACATTACATAGGAAGGTGAGCTATTAGGTAACCCACATATGTGACATGTGGTTTTCCAATAAAGTTAAAATGAGGAGACAGTTGTGTATCACACACGAGGAAAAAGGAAACAAATGTGGTGGAATCAGATGACAGATTTAGGTGGGACAGCAATATGTATTCTCATGTCATTCAGGACAGCAACAATGTCTTTTGACTTTACTAAAGGAAAACAACGAATGATATTAAAGATGGCATTACAGATGGAAAAGAAAGGAATGGTTTCAAATGCCCTATTCAGTGTCACATAATGATCAATTTTCATCTACATTTCTTGAAGTTTCTAAGACCCAAAGATTACCTCCACAAGTGATATGCAGTTGACAATAACTTTATTGATGGAAATGGAGAAAACATGGTTGAATCAATCATGAAATAGCACAAAGTGACCTCTTGGAGAGAAGGTTATGATATAAGTGGATGGGACAACACCTTACCAAATGCTACAGGAACATGAGGTAATAATGATACAACTGGTAAGGATGAATCAAATAAGAAAACAAGGAAGGTACTCAGCAATATCATTAATTCTCATCTTAAAGGAGGTGGAGTGCACATGAAGAAACATACACCAAAGTGCATAGTAATGCAATGGTTGTCATTCATCATGAGAACAAAACATGCACATACTTTACCGTTTTAGTCATTGAAAAGCTATTGAATTGGAAGATCTCAATTGAAACTGGGACTAGGCCATACAATGCAAGCTACAGTCATTACACTAATAACAATAAACTCTTACAATCTGACTTTGTGCTGCATTATGAAGACATTGAATCAATAGCAACATTTATGACTATATAATGAAAATCTGATGACACTACCATCAAAAGGATGCTACTGTGATGATATCTCTACATGAAAATTCAATGACCTTAAGGCATGGAGCACGAGGAGTGAGAAGTTCAAGCTATTTTTCTCTGAAGCCTCAAAATATGTTCCTTTAGAACTGTGTCTTCCACAAAGGCTAGTAGTGTTGAGCTAGTGGTGTTGAGCTAGCACTATTGAGCCATTCTTACCTCTTCCAAAGGATAGGGATTATCTACAACCATCTAATAGTGACACTGATTTTGATGATAAGGGATTCATGAAATATGAGCAGTGCACACAATAGTATTGCCAAGGGTTTGATGACAGCCTAGCAGGAAAATGCAATGAAACAAAGGTCTCATAGTGGCACCAAGCAAGGTTTTCCAAAAAAATACAGAGACATCTCACTCTCTTATGGAAGTTTCTACAAAATTATGAGCAGAGTTAAGGGACTTTGAGTCATAAGAAAGTATGACAACCACTCAAGGACAAGAACATTAAATCATTGTCACAGGGGAAAGTTTATCAAGAGGGCATATTCAGGTCCAAAATGATAGTGAGCAGCTCAAAGGAAGTAGGGTAATCAATGCATTAGGAGAAGACAGGAAAAGACAATGATTATCAGCCAAGCAAGGCTTGCCATGGAGTTCTTTCTTTTTTCAGGAGAAGGATAGCTGCTTTCTTGGAATTGTTTTTCATGGAGTTGTATTGTAACTCAGACAGACCTATTATATAGTAAGCACTTTGAATTAATATATTGGAGCATTGTATCTTCTCTATTCATGTTTTATAGTGTGTCGTTAATGGTTGATCAGTCTATTTTGTGAAAATTCATTTTCCTTACAAACTTGTCCCATGTTTCATGCATCCATTTGATAGAAAATGTATGTTTACATGTTATAAACTGTGTTGTTTAGTGGTGTTATTGATTATGAAGTCTATTTTTCCTTTCGAAAACACTATTACATACCTCTTTATAAATTATTGATGTGAACTGCATTGGATAGGGAGTTGTGTGAGTTATCTTTGAGATATTAATTTGAATGTGTAAAGCTATTAGCAGGTCTAGGTTGTTTTGGTGCATCACCTTAGTTTATTTCTAGCATTGGGTTTATTTTATGCAACTCTTACCCTTAATTCAAAGATTCAATAGTTAGGTGACATCAAATGGGGAAGTTGGCCCATAATCCGGAGGTCTGCTTTCAAACAAGTTACCCACAACCTGAAAGCAGTCCCATGTTAGTCCAAACCTGCTAAGTTCATTAAGAGCTTAGCAAATAGGGTGTGAATTTGTTGTACTAACAGATCTAAATAATTTTACATTCAACAACCATGTCTAAAGTACATTATATACCCAATGTATTCCCCTATTTAACACACTCATAAACCTTGTTACTAATCTCATTCGAAGAGGTGGAACAACCAATCTTAGAGGGATCATCATCCATTGTTTTTTATCTTTGTTCTTGACATTAATATCCACTACATGTTTAGGTGGTTATCAATAGAATTAATCATTTTAAAGAAAACGTGGGAGAGACAAGGGAGCCATCAATCTAGGCTTTAGTACTACTCTAGAAATAGTAGAACTAGAAGCTAGAATCCTAATAATGATAGCCTTTGGATAATAAACAAGTTTTCCTTTTGAAGGGATTGGGGAACACTTATTGGATTGGTTTTATTTCCCCTTCACCACATTTTGATTACAATTAAGAATTGAAATAATAAAATTATCAAATTGGTATAAGAAAAAAATAAGCCCTTGGTGGAGGGGAACTCATTTTTTCCCCATGTGCAACTCTAATAATAGATATCTTAAATTACATGAGTAAATGAAAAGGGAAGCTAACAAGTCACATGCATCTAAGATTATTTATAAGATAAAAGTGATAGGATAAACAGCATTTATAGTTTCCTTCTAGGATGAAATAAATAATCTAGTAGAAACATTTATATACTTGTGAGGAAATCATCTATATGTTCCTTCCTCTTGTATTTACTTTCTTTGTGAGACTTCAAGCCCTTCATGGATAAACCACTTGTAGTAGCAATACCTTCCTCAATGGCTTTAAAGGTTAACCTTCTTACTTTTTAACCAAAATATTAATAACATTCAATTTTGTGTAATTTATGGAGCACTATTATCATTTTAATTAAAAATAATGTAAGAAATTATATAAATTAAAAAATTAAAAAATCCTAAAATAATAGTTTTAAATTAATTGAAAGCATGGTTTGACCCCTCTAATTTTGTGGAACTATTTCTTAAAAGCTATTTTAGTTGAATTTTATATAATAGGGAAAGGAAGCCACATATGGCATTAAGACCTTATTTGATGGTCTTTACTAGGAAATTTTTAATTTCATTCATAGGTCTTGAGGTATTTTAGACAAAAGTTGTGTTTGGAAAAAGGTATTTGGTACAAACTCTCAAAAAAATTATGTTATATGTTTGTGCTATTAACACATGAAATTTTGGGCCTTAAAATAGCCACATCATCCCCATATTTTAATACAAATGATACATTGAGGCTTTATGTCACTTATAATAGATCTACATTTATTTGATATAGCTCCACTTAGATCAATCCATATATCCTAATTTAGATATCAAATCATAGGGTGTCAATTTCAATAATTACACAATGAAGCACATACGATTTTTCATTTGCTAGTAGAGGGTTATCTTATTATGCCATTAAAATAAAATATGGTTCCTCAATACTTTTCATCTTTCTTTTCCATCATTGCATTGAACCTTATAAGGGACATCTTCATTGGGAATCATCTAATGCATAAAGACAAATAATGTCAAACTTGTGCCCTTAATTTTATAAATAACTTAAATTAATTTATAAATGTTGGGTAAACACTAGAGTCAATCGCATAATATATCATGTCTATCATTCTATATCTTTGTTTATTTTTATTGTGGCTAATGAATTTGAGCACCTCTACATTCCATTGATACATGTGATTCACCCATTTTATTATTTTCTTTGCTGGAGTAGAATTTTGAGTGATGGCAAAAACTTAAATTTCATAAGAATGTTATAGAATAGAATAAATATTATCATCTATGGATTCTGTAAAAATGTTATAATTGAGAACATTCAACCTTTTAAATCTCCTTCCATGATTCTTCATCATAGTTTTAGTATCATTGTTAGACCAAGATTTTAAAAAATACATATCAGAGTTGCTTTATTATGATATATTATTGTATCTATAAAGGAAGATTTACATTCTTATTTATAGGCAATGAAGAACAATTTAACTACCACATATAAGAAAACTAGATTTTAATTGAAAACTAAATGGGATAAATTGATATTACTAATATTAAGGTATATATTTTGAACATATATCTGTAATATGATACTTGTTCATAAATGTTTGTTCCATATGCACATTCAATGAGACATGAAACATGTATTCCTAAGCTTTGTGCAATAGTGAGCATCATATATTGTTTGGAATCTTTGTATGTCATGTTTATGACCTAGCTTTCTTTTAGAACATCAAAAAGCTAACACAAATTATCTCTATTATGTACGAGCTAACATGAGTCATTTGGTGGGTATCAAATTAGATTTCTAGACCAATTCCTATGTCATTAAAAAATGATGAAATAATTACACTTCTTATGAAACAATTGAAGATACCGTATATTTTTGTATCAAATCTTGTATGAAAATCTTATGTAATTTAATACCAATGTTGGAAGCCATCTAATAAATATTTTCACTAATTATAATTTTTGAAGAATTAGCCTATATGACATCCTTAGAGAGAGAAAGAGAGGTGTTCCATGGATAATGAAAAAAATAGGGTTACTATTTTCATGTATCATGTGCCTTAAGGAGTATCAATTCTTCTACTTTTTTCTTTAAATAAAATATCGCATCATTCTAAGAAATGTTTCAAAACTCCTAGAGGTGATATATTTTTTATTCAATTGGCCTCATCATGTATTGTGGAGTATGTTTAGTGAGGTCTCTTTTCTATGTATGTACACTATTTTTAATTTTAATTTTTCATAAATTCAATTTCTTTATGTTTTGTCAACAACATATTTAGTTTGGTAAGGTTAACTTTGTAAATGATTGGAATGATCATGCTACATCAACTAATCATCTCTCATTTTTGAGATGCTAAATATTTTTATTGTTCTTTGAAGGTTCAATTTTTTTAATATGATTTCATCATTAACTATTTAATTTTTCTATATTAAATATCATTGGAGTATTTGACCTATACTTGGTGATTATCTTGTTGCTTGTTGGATATTTATTTTTCAAATTGACAACTTTGTAGACTAAGGTCATCTTATTCCCTTTTATTTATGACCTTGGTAGTTTATATATTGACATTTTATAGATTTAATTATTAGCTTCCAAATAAAAGCATCCTACTAAATAAATTAAAGTGCTCAATTATGGTTACATGTTACCAATTTTACTTCTTGTAAAATAAAATAATCAATAGACTCATAAGATCTTCTAAACATACAATCAATAGCTCTCTCACTACTTGAGATTCTTTACCTTTTACATTTATACTATTAAAATTCATAATTAACCATGGCAACACTTAATATAGTCTATTAATAAAAATATAAAGCCTTCATTTCCTTCCTCTTTTGGGAGACTTGGATCTACAACCAATTATGTGCATCATTCCATCTTTCATCAATGATTTGGAACATCAAGGATTGATCATTGTGCATCATTATACAAAGCTAGTCCATTATATCTAGTTGTCGAATTTGTATAGGCAACTTTTAAATTTTAAAAATGTAAGAGTTGATTTATTTTACTATAATATCCAAGAAGTTTATAAAAATAAGAGTAATAAAATAATTATTAAATATTATCTAAATGAGCAAATATAACCATATTTTCATATGGAGGATTTTATATTATCTATAAGATTTGAGATAATAGAAAAAATATGTACAAAGATTAAATCAAGTCATTTTCTCATATTCTTTCATTATTTCTTTATTTTTGTACTAGGGTTAAATCTTCATCTACATTTGTTGTGTACTTATAAGAAACCTTTGTTCCTTAGTGTCATGTTCTTATACAGTGTATGGTAACTTTCATGATAAATATTATGTGCATGTGTCCCTTCCTCCTATCAAATTTTCTTTATGGATATGAGAAAGTTTATTTCTAATTTTTTGGTTTCCTCATCAAAATATTTCTTCAATAATTTAGAAATAATATTTACAAGCTTATATCATCTCTCTCATTTTCTTCTCTTATTTGTACCTTCAATAATGACTAAATTGGTTTTACATTACCACCAATGTTAAGTAATGATGCTTTCCCTTTATTACTAGTTTTAGGAAATAAATATTAGATGCAACCTTTATCAATATTTTTTAAGTCTTTAATGGCACATTTTGTACTAGAGTGCACACTTGTAAATTTAAAATTAAATAGAACTGTTTTAGATTATGTTTTGTGTGCAATCTAGTAATTTGAATGTTTTGATTATTAAAAACTAGATAGATGTTGAATTTTTTTTGTTAATGGTATGAAAATATTATTGATGAGTAGATGAATTATTACAATTGTTTTATATTTCTATTCCCTATATCTACATAGATTATTTACCAAGGTTTCATTGCTCCTTTAGGTGTACATACATATATATATAACATGGAAAATGCAGATGTTCTACCTGAGCTAGAAGATTTGTTTGCAAATACCACTAATGAGATTAAGAAATTGAGAGACTTATTAGCACAGGGTGCAAACCTAGGGGTATATATTGAACCATGCATGTCAATATTACATAGTCTAGAAAAACTAAAAGATGAACTTGAGAGGACTAGTGCATATTCCCTAGATAGAGTAGCTATTATTCTTTCCCGCATGTGGGAAGAAGTACATGGTAATGTTCCCCTTAAACAAATACAGGATAGTGTGACCAAAGAAATGATAAAAACCACTTTTTTTTCCATTCTATCAAAATGTGTGTAAGGTTAGGGGATACCAGGTCACTAGATGTGTTGATCGTGTTATGGCCTCATTGATCTACCCACAATTTCTCATAGCACATGGTCAATACCCAAACAATGATTAGATTCCATTTTATTTTGTTCAGCAGTTGTATTTTGAGGTCCATTTGGGCCTCAAAGTCAACTACCTAGACATTCCACCATATGTTAGTCAGGGGTGTGGTAGGATTGCCGATAGGCCCACCTATCATCAAGTAGATAGACGAGCCCCAGTGTTTAGGGTATTGGTTGGTGAGAGGTCTCCTGTTCTTACCCTAGCTCTAGCCCCCATAGTAGATGAGGTTGTCGTTGCTTCCCAAAAGGAAGCAATTGACATTGTAGGTGACATTGCAGCTGCCACCAATAGGATATCTATTAATCGTGTAGGTCAGTATTTGATGTCTAGAGGTTCTCAATCCATGCCATCTTCAGCACAATGGACCACCATGGATCCTTATACAACAGTGAACATCCCTACTCCCACACAGCTTCACATACTTACAAGAGATATGGCATGCATGACTCTGCATTGTTTAGTTGAGGACCTCTTGGAGGCATATGCCTTCATTGCATCAAACTATGGGATCGGTATAGAGCATGTTAGAGATCGTTTGGGATGCAAATATTGTTCACTTCCAAGATCCCATCACTCTCATCCTAGCACTAGTGCACATCAGGATCCACCTACAAATCATTCGGTAGCTACACGGACTATGGGTTTTACTGAGATTTCAATTGGTTCTAGTTCATCATCGTTGATGCCATCTCACCTGCATAGTCCTCTTCACTCATCATTTATGGCACGACATGGGATAGATCAGATGGATGCATATGTTGGTTCGTCGCTTGACTATATAGTTGATATGGTGGAGGCGGTTGTTTCAGAGGACTTAGGTCATCTGATATCAAATGATGTGCATGTATGTGTGCATGTGCATGTTTCAATTCTTTTTTAATTATTTTTAAATTTTATTTTTAACTAGATATTCATGTACTTATATATATATATATATTGTAGGTGGACATACCTCATGTCACTCCTAGCCTTGTTCCTCTAGATCATGTACATCGACATGACTCTATGGATGAATCTGTTGCCAATGGACATGTGAGTGTTAAATTTTTATATATACATGTGTATATGTACATGCATATGTATGCACATAGATCTAGATAGATATTTAAAAATATACAAATACATTCTTAAGAATAACTTTCATAAAATTTATTTAATATAAATTATATGTATTTAACACATTTTGTACACATTTTTATTTGCAGGGCTCAGCACATCCATCAAAGCAAGACCGTTCTCATTCAGATGGTCGTTTGACTAGGAGTCGACATTCATATTAGGCCCTGCACTAGATCTATGATCTTTACTACATGTATTTGCTTATATGATGATCTTTAGTATTCTACATTTGATGATGTTTGCTTATATACATACATTTGGCTCTTTGCTTATATACATACATTTGGCTATTTTCTTATATACATGCATTTGGATCTATTCTTATAACATGTTACATGTTTATACATTGAATCTATTTAAATGTATGTATGTGTTTGCTTATTTTTACATGTTTATATGATATATGTATACATTTGCTATATATTCAATATACATACATTTGCTTATTTGATGATCTCTTAGAACTTACATTTCCTTATATGATATACATTTGATCTCTAGTAGAATTTTAGGAAATGAACATGCCACTTTATAATTAAGTTCATTCATGTTGACCACAATAAATAATTTCACGCACACCCATTGAATTTTATAGTAAGAAGTCAAAAATTATAAAATAAATGACTCTCAAGCTCAAGTAAACTAATGATATTTTATAAACGAGTTATAAAATATAATTATAAAGAAGAGGTAGGAACATTCCTTTTATAATTATATACCATCCTTCAAACACTTTCCCTCTAAGTTATAAAAATTTTATGTTAAATTATTTCATAAATAATCTCTTAATCTACACCATTATTAAATTATATGAAAATTTTATTCTTTGAAACATTAAGAAAATTCAATTCAAATTATACCTCTATTGTCTTTTTGACAAGTAACAAAATTCTAAAACTACTCTAAGATATATGTTGCATATCTATACATTAAAAAACAACAAACTCCACAATGAAATAACTTGTTTGATTACCACTTGATTCATTTAATGATCTAGGATGTAGTTATTCCATACACTAGAATAATTTTTTTCCCATATGCATATAGATACAAGCTTACTTTTCATTATTCCATACCAAATTGCAAGATTAATTCGCATTTATATCACTTGGAGCTTGCAGATTTTGGAGAAAAGGTTTTTGCACATTTATCAAGGAGGAAAATATTGGAGAAGACAACTTTTCATTTTTATTAATCAAGGAAAATTTTGGAGGAGAATTTAATTAAGTTGCTAGAGAATTTGTTTTGAGACATCTTTAACTTGAAGAAGAAAATGGGACAACAAAGAAAAAGAAAAAATGTGTCTCAACGAAAATTGTCAAAAGAAGAACAAAAGAGGCGTGAACAAAACTTGGAAAATTATCATAGAAATAAACAAGGTATATGCTTGTTTCTTCTCTCTCTCTCTCTCTCAAGTATGTGTTTAGGACTTTTATTAACACCTCAATCTGTTTTGCTTATAAATATGCATGCCTTTTATGAAAACCATGTTAGATTTAACTTGGAAACTTTAATACTAAAAAATAGTCATCTGGCATAGACATTACCTAAATTGCTTATCATTTGTTTCCAATTGCTTTTGTTCCATGGAATTCTTAAGTTTAAGAATATTTGTTTTTATTTTTTTCAATTTCACTTAAATAACTCATATTCTCTCACTTTCTTTGCTTGCATGTAAATTCAAACAGGTGGGAAATTTTCAAGCTGAAGTTGAGCCAAATCTAGATATTGGATCAAACAAATCCGTTGAAGAACACATGGACCTTGAAGTTAGGGAGGAGACCCAAGTTCAAACAATGCTTGTTGGAGAGGGGTCGGGATCACTTCCTTCTACTGGTATGGATGAGCATATAAAACTAGTTGTTCAAAACTTATGCCACTTATAGCATCATGTCTTATCACTTTGTTTGCTTCCATACATAAACTTCACTTATATAGAATCATCTCACTTTTCTTTGCAAAGTGTTTTGTGACATGTAGAAAGGGCTCAACAAGTAGGAAGTTCTCATGTTGAATTCAAGCCAAATCTAGATATTGGATCAAATGAATCCGTTGAAGAACACATGGACCTTGAAGATAGGGAGGAGGCCTAAGTTCAAACAATGCATGTTGGAGAGGGGTAAGGATCACTTCCTTCTACTGTTATGCATGAGAATATAAAACTAGCTGAAAAGGTGATGAAACAAATTTGTTATAGAAATTTAGATCATTTACTTGAAATGGATATGGAGAAGTTGAAATGTTATGCCAATCAGCCTTATAATAAGAGAAAGAGATCAATGACTAAATCTGTAAATGGAATAATCAATCATCTTGATACACTTGAAAAAACCCAAATGTTATCACTTTTACTTCTTCGTAATGAGCTAAAAGAGTCATTACAATTTTTGGGTGTACATTCGGCATCAAATAAGAAGAAACACATGGGATTACAAAAGGATATTGCTCAAAATGTTAAAAAGTGTTTAGATTCAATTAGGAAAGGATCTCGGTCAATGGATAAGACCACTACAAGAAGGGTGATGTTGAAATCTATTGTACATCAAGATATAGCAAGAAAAAGAAAAATGTCTGCACTTTCGGCTGAAGTTGGTTATAGTAGAACCACATTAATAAAATATGAGAAAAAAATAAAAAATTTGGATGAGAGTTCAAAAGGAAATTGGGCAATTATGTGTAGAGCTCCCCATTCTAACAGGATTGAAGATGTTGTTAGGAACTTGATCTCAAGTTTTTGGCATGATCAAACTCATCCATCATCAAATACTAGAGATGTTATGAGACATAAGATTGGGCCTAGTATTTATGAAAATCATATCAAACATTAGCTAGACATAACACAATTTGAGATGTATATGAACTTTTGTAATACATATCCTCATATAAAGATTGGGCAAACAATATTTGAAAGGTTAAATCCATATTATGTGAAGATAAATAAGTTTTTTGAAACTTGTTGTCATTATCATATTGAATTTGATCTCTACTATCACGTGTTTCGAAAGATGGGAGAAGAAAGTTGTGGGTTTCAAATTGCACCTCCCAAACAAGAAAGTTTTTTCATAAAGGCTATTTTATGTGATCATGAAAATGGACCTCAAATAAACTACATAAAAGGAATTTGTGAGACGTGGAAATTTGGCTAAATTTCCTTCAAGAAATGAGGATAATGACCTAACAAAGACAGTAAATTCCAAGAGGTAAGTACCATTTTTAGAGAGTTTATTTGTTTCAATTTGATTATATTGTTATTTGAATTCTCTAATGTAATGTTTCATTCATTGTGTGGTTTATTACTTATTCGCATATTTTACTCACATAGGTACAAGTATGTAAAGTTGCAAACAAATTTTGGGAAAGAATCCACAAGGTTGAACTATGTAGAAGAGGAGATTCCTATTGGAAAATTTATGGAAGATTTTCAAACATTGATACAACCATACATGGAACATTCCTTTTTTGCTTAGTGGCAATCACAACAATTCCAAACATTGAGAGATACTTTCCCACTTGGAACAGTTCTATCAGTAGTCAACTTTGTAGAAAATTACTCCTTCGTACATCAAAAGGAGATTCAATCAAAGTATTACTTTTCAAAGTAGATCACTATTATGGTTCATGTGTGCTATCGACATGCACAATTAGAATTGGATGGTGTTGAGAGTACAAATGAAGAACGAGCCATAAAGAAAGAATATCACTTTTATATTAGTGATGATAAAGAGCATGACATGCCTTTTGTCCAACATTGCTTTACAAATTTTTTTGAGAATTTGAGAAGCAAGGGAGTAAAATTTGAAAAGCATTTTGTATGGTCAGATGGATGTGTGGCACAATTCAAATCGTCATGGCCATTCTATGTACTTTGTAGATATCATAAAATCTACAAAATACCACATGTTTGGAGTTTTTTTTAGAGTGGGCATGGAAAGGGTGAGCATGATGGAACAGGAGCTTGCATCAAACGAGCTTTAAGAAAACATCAAATGACTTATCCAAAAGATTGTATAGACAATGCACATGATGTTGTTGAATGGTGCAAGAAACACTTTGTATCAAATGTGGTTGGCACATCTTCGAGAACAAACCGACACATTCCACATAAACTGTTTTGGGAGATATCAAGTATGTATAAATTACATTTTCAAAAATTTGAATCTATTTAAATTTAAAAATTATATATATATACATGTTTGTTTACATAAGTTTTTTGTTGTACATGTATCTAGGTGTGAATAGAAAATCAATGCATGGATGCAAGAGGGTAGAAAAAACAAGATCTTTGCATTGTGTTGGGAGTTCATATAGTCACCATGGATGGGCATTGCACACAAGGGATTACTCTTGTTTTTGCACTGAGTACATTGCAGGAAACTTTGATCATGCATGCTACAACCAAGAACTTGGATATGTTGGTAAATGGGATACAGTGCCACTAGTTGTTTCAGAAACATATGATGAAAATGAGGAAGAAAGATTTGAAGACATTCCTTTGATTTCAATTTATTATGACCATATATCAGGATTGGTTAGAAAAGGTACATGTGTAAGTTTTCAATAATTTATATATTATATATATCTAGTTAATGATCTTTAAAGTCTAGATACATTTCTAATTTTTTTAGAAATTTTGTGTGTAAATTTGGTGTACAGGAGACATTTTTGCAGTCATAGAAAATCCTGGAAACATCGAAGTTCTTAGCTATTATTTATTGTGTTGCACAGAAGAGATGAATAAGCTAACACAACCTGAAACAAGTGATGGAATGTCATTTCCCATAAGTGAGTTTGAATTTAAAATTATATATACATTGTGTTCACATGTGCATGCATTACATTATAAACATTAAATATATATTGTACAAACCTTGAGCACGAAAATTTTGTACACGTTCATATGTCTTACCAAGTAGGTTCATGTTTACGATGTAGGTTCTATTGTAGTGCAAGGGACATATCTAAAACAAGTCAAAGTTGTTCAACATGGGATTCATTTTGTTGACTATCAACCTGATAACAAGGTATATCAATATAGTCACTTGGTAATTGCTACCGCCCTACATCTTCACACAGTTCCACATGCATGTGGCTGAAGAAAATGGAGACTAGATAGTGAAGATCATAAAAAAATTCTACATGTTATTGAAGAGAGGGCTGAACAAGAATCTTTGACTTAGATTATATCTATGATTTTCAAGTTCTCTTGTAACCCTATACATGTTCAAGTGAGAACTTATAGTAACTTGTACATAGTTGTAAATAATTTTGCGTAAATTACAATTATATGTACATATTTGTTCCATGGAATTCTTAAGATCAAGAATCTTTGACAGCATCATCTCTCACATTTAATTATATACAACTTATATGTGTTTCATGGAATTCTTAAGTTCAAGAATCTTATATAAAATTATATACAACTTATATTTGTTCCATCGAATTGTTCCATGGGCAATTATGCAATTATATACAACTTATATTCGTTTCATGGAATTATTAAGTTCAAGAATCTTATATACAATTATATACAACTTATATTTGTTCCATCAAATTGTTCCATGGGAAATTATGTAAATTTTAAAATTAATTATTATCAAATTATAAAATTATTGCACACATATTTAAAACATAAATCAATGTACCCTCGAGCTCCCTCTCTCCCCTCTACCCAAGTAACCCTTAAACCCTAAACCATTGTACCCTCTACCCTTTATCTCTCTCCCACTCCCCCCTCTCTCTCTCAAGTCTCTCTCTCCTACCCCCTCTCCCTCTCTCCCCTCTACCCTTAACCCTTAAACCCTAAACCCTTGTACCCCCTACCCTTTATCTCTCTCCCACTCCCCCCTCTCTCTCAAGTCTCTCCCTCATACCCCCTCTCCTTCTCTCCCCTCTACTCTTAACCAAGTTAAACCCTAAACCTTGTACCCTCTATCTCTCTCCCACTCCCTCCCTCTCTCTCTCTCAAGTCTCTCCCTCCTTCCCACTCTCCCTCTCTCCCCTCAACTCTTAACCCTTAAACCCTAAACCCTT
>VDFB02193867.1:137165707-137186901 GCA_007258455.2 Sequoia sempervirens | reverse complement strand
CTCTCCCACTCCCTCCATATCTCTCTCTAAAGTATCTCCCTCCTACCATGCGCTCCCTCTCTCTCCCACTCCCTCCATATCTCTCTCTCAAATCAATGATATGGGCCTTTCATAAAATTTTCCAGCCATAGCTGCCATTCTCTCCAGCTGAAAAAATCCAAGTAGGCATTAAAAAAAACATAAGAATAGTTAAAGAAAACCCATAAGCACAAATCTAATGAATCTTCAACTTCACTGCTCAGGTGGTTTAAAGCATGAGAACAAAATAACCTTTTGGGTCTCTAAGTCTTATACAATATATGATACACAACAATTTCATCATGGTGGGAAAATCATTGCACTAAAAAGATTTCTAGAGAGAATAAAATCCAGGAGGTTCATAGGGTTGTAAATACATTAGAATTAGAATAGGTACAACTAAAAAAGGAGTGACTCATAATCATTTTAACCACAGTTTGCATTTGAGAATACAAAAATATGGAATATGAATCATTAAATTAGTTAGGTTGTGCAAACAGACCTCATTTTTCAACTGAATATTCTCAATACGTAGTTGCTACTCTTGAACACTAACTTTTGCAATAACAACAGGTCCTCCACAGTTGGTGCATATGGTATTTTTGAATTTGCTGAGGAGTATGCATGTGATAGTGCTTCTTTTTGGGATGATTATCTTCCCGCTCATCACCAGATCCATTCCCTTCCATGTTGTCACTGCCAGACCTGCTCTCATACTCTTCATCTCTCTGTAGATCCCAAGCTGAGACTCTCCACCACTGCTACCAAACATGTCTCCTTTTCCTTCCAAGCTACTTGTATGTCTAACAATTCCCATCATAAATATATACTTATATCTATAAACAAACAAAATGCCCCTAAGAAAATCAAATTAATACACATTTCCACATCAATACCCATGTTTTTATAATTTCCGATTGAAGATAACACCTACCAGCGTCAAGGAGAGCTTGGGTGTGGAGCTATAGATGCTCATGTTCATATTAGACCTTGGCTGAGGGGCAACGAAACAAGGTTGTGTCATTCCAATATTGTTAGATGGGATCTCAAAGAAAAACCTTTTGTTTGAATCGTTCCTGCCCTCAACTAAACTACCCAATCCAAAATTCATCCCAAAATGCTTTTCAACTGTTTCTGATATATATACTTTTTAATTATATACTTTTAATATTATAATAATAACAATTATATATTATTATTATTATAATATATTGTAATAATAAGTATATTATATATTATAATATAAAAAAGAATATAATTTAGATTTATATTAATATTATATATTATAAAATACAACTATTAAAAAATGGGAAAACAAACAAGAAAACAAACGGTGAAATGGATCCGTGTCAAGGGGTTCGATCGAACCCATTTTCCAGGTTCGACTGAACCCCTTTAAAGTACATTTTTTATTGTATTTCAAAGTGGTTCAACCGAACCTATGTTCATTCGAGCATATTTTTTTGGTTTGACTAAACCACCTTTTTTTCACCTTCACCCTCCCAGCCACCAAAATTGTCCAAAATTTTGCACTTTGAAGCTCAATTTGAAAATGAAAATGGAGGAGACTTCACAAACCCAACTAGTATCAGGTAGCCCTCAAAACGAGCTATCCAACGAATAAAATTTTAATATGTTTTGGTTTTATTATCTATTTGTTTTTTAAGTTTTATTAAATATAGGTTTCTCACCAAAAATGAAGTTCTCTATTTTGCACATGTGGAAAAATAGAAAATTATCAAAAAAAATTTGAAAAATATGAGTGCACCAGATATTGGAGTCCTTCATCCAACAAAAAATAAATAAATAAATCAATACATACAGTAAAATTTATGCGTTATACAGTTGCGCTATGTCTGAATTGTAATTGGTTTGACTTTGAAACTTGATTAAAGAAAAAATATTCAATAAAAAACTATCTAACCAAGTGGAAGCACTAGATATCAGAGTTACAAATCTAAATTTGAAAGAATTAGAATTTTATCCTTCAAGGAAGAAAAGTTATGCATTATACGATTTGCATCACTTTTTAAAAATGTTGTTTTCTGAAAAAAACCAGTTTTCGTGGGAGATGGAAAAATAAGTACAATTTGATTCCAAAAATTTTGAAAAAAATATTTTTAGAATCTACAGAAAAAATGTGGAGAGACTCTAGTTTGCATCATCTTCAAATTCCTCATGGTTTATCCGCTATAGGTGCCCCAATGTGAAGATTTAGTTAAAAATAATAATTTTAGTGTCCAGTTTGGCCAAAACTTGTAAACCACTATTGTGGGATCACCCAGCATCGGATGAAGAATCAAGAGAAATTCCTACCAAAAAGGAAAAATGGGATCCGCATGAACAAGGGACATTGGAAGTCATCTCTCAAGCAAGTGAGCATAGACCCTTTCAGATCAAAGGTACACTATTTAAGGGACGAAAAATTATCGCCTTGGTGGATAGTGGGGCTTCCCACAATTTTATCAGCAAAATTTTAGTGACAAAGTGAAGATTGGAGGCTCAAAACTTCAAAGTTTTCAAGGTAGAACTTGCAAATGAAGCCACAAATCAATGCTCAAAGATCATCCCTCAACTAGAGATCACCTTGGATGGACATACCATAAGAGGGGACTTCTATGTGGTGAACCTACAAAATGGTGTGATTTTAGGGATGCCTTGGATAAATTCCCTATGGCGCTTTACCATGGATAACCCAAACTTAGAAGTCTGCTTCAAGCACAATGGGTAGGAAGTTACACTTAAAGGACTACAAAATGAGTCTCCCAGGGTGGTATCATGCAAAAGGATGGAGAGGATTGTAAGGCACGGCCAAGGGGAATGGATAGCGCAATGCATGGTGCTAGATAAATCACCCTCTCATGAACAAGCAATTCACATCGATATCTAACCTATTCTAAGGAGACACGAGAATTTTTTTGGAGATATTCCCCTCGGTCTACCTCCAAAAAGGGGATTTGATCACTCCATAGAATTGGAAGGAGCAAAACCTATGATAACCACCCCCTATAGACACCCTTGAAAGTTCAAAGAAGAGATCAAGAAAACTATTAAAGATTTGTTGGAAATGGGACACATTTAACCAAGTAATAGTCCCTTTGCATCATCTGTCATATAAGTCAAAAAGAAAGATGGCACTATGTGAATGTGTATAGATTACAGGGCCTTAAACCAGAAAACTATCAAGAATCGGTATCCAATCCCAAGGATAGATGAATTATTGGATGAAATCCATGGAGCGAGATATTTTTCCAAAATTGATTTATGATCGGGATATCATCAAATCTGAATGAAGAAGGAAGATGTATCAAAGACAACATTCAGATGTCATTATGGGTATTTTAAATTTCTAGTCTTACCCTTCAACCTCACCAACGCTCCAACCACCTTCCAATCATGCATGAACCACATTTTCTGCCAACAAGTAAGGAAGTTCTTACTAATCTTCTTTAATGATATCCTGATCTACAGCAAGACATGGGAAGAGCATCTTTGTCATATTGAAGAAGTTTTAAGTATTTTGGAATCATAATCCCTTTATGCAAAAATGTCAAAATGTGAATTTGGGATAGAAGAAATACTCTACTTGGGACACAAAATCAATGCAAAAGGGGTAAGCGTGGATGAGGAGAAGATTAAGGCCATCAAATAATGGCCCAATCCAAGGACTTTGACTCAACTTAGAGGCTTTATGGGATTATGCATCTATTATAGGTGTTTTGTAAAGGGCTTCTCCAAGTTAGTCGCTCCCCTCATAGACTTGACAAAAAGGGGGGCCTTTATGTGGAATGACCAAGCACAAAAAGCCTTTGAGCAATTAAAGGAATTCATGAGTACCTACCCTATCCTTTCTATTCCCGACTTCACACTACCATTTCAGTTACAGTGTGATGCCTCCAAAGAAGGAATCGGTGCAGTTTTCATGCAAAGGAAATATCCAATAGCCTTTGAGAGCCACACATTGACTGAGATCGAGAAGCACTACTCCATCTATGACAAATTATAGATGTTGGCTATTATACACGCCCTAGCCAAAATTAGACAATACCTAGTTTATGGAAAATTCATCATTAGAACAGATCACAATAGTCTAAGATTATTTATGCATCAAAAGGATATTAATGATCGTCAACAAAAGTGGGTGAGCCGAGTTCAAGCCTATGATTTCAAAATAGAATATGTTAGAGGAACTAGTAATGAAGTGGCAGATGCGTTATCCAGGAACCCCACCTCAACACCGCCACAAGCATTTCAAAGGACTAGAAAAATGACATTATTACCGAGTATTCCAAAGATACACAAGCCTCCAAGATCTTAGAAGGAAGGATGCCAAATGAAGAATACAAGATATGGGATGATCTCATCTTATATAAGAAAAGGATATTTCTTATTCCCTACTCAAAGATAAAGAAAAAAATTATTAAGGAATTCCATGATAGCCCTCTGGCAGGCCACCAAGGATACTACAAAATGTATAAATAGATTAGAGAGAAGTATTCATGGAAGGGATTAAAAAGTGATGTGCTCAAACATGTACAAGAATGCATGACTTGTCAACAAAATAAAGTGGAACAAAGTCATCCTATAGGACTACTACAACAACTACCCATTCCCAACCAAAAATGGGAAAGTATCTCAATGGATTTTATAACTGGATTGCCCAAGATACATGGAAAAGACAGTATTTATGTGATAGTGGAAAAACTTACTAAATATTCCCACTTCTTTTCAATTTCATCGGAATACAAAGCATCTAAGGTAGTAGAATCATTCTTTAAGGAATTCTTTCATCTTCATGGGATACCCAAAACAATCGTCAGTGACTGGGATAGTAAATTTCTTAGCCAATTTTGGCAAGAAGTTTTTCGACTAGTAGGGACAAATCTAACTCCAAGCACAAGCTACCACCCGCAAACGAATAGGCAAAGAGATAGTTAAAAAATGGATAGAGGGTTACTTAAGGAATTATGTCACAGGTCAACAAACTACATGGATAAAATGGCTACACTTGGGAAAGTATTGTTATAATACCACCCACCACATGTCAATTGGAATAAGCCCCTTCCTTTGGAAATTTGGTCACCCAAGAAAGCAAGGTACAAAGTGCACAGGACTTCATATAGAAAAATATCGACCTCATGAAGACCCTTAAGGAAAATTTGCAACAAGCCCAGAACCAGCAGAAAATATATGCTTACTGACACCGCATAGAAAGGAGATTTGAAGCTGGAGATCTAGTCTTTCTGCAGCTATAACCATACAATCAAACATCAATCAAAAATAGTGGGGTTGAAAAGATAAAACCACATTTCTATTGTCCTTATAGAGTTATAAGAAGAGTGAGAGAGGTAGCTTATGAGATAGAGCTACCAAAGCACAGCAAGATCCATAATGCCTTCCATGTATCTTGGCTTAAAAAGGTCCTTGGGCAGCAAGTCCTCCCTTGCAGTGAGCTACCTCCTCTAGATGAAGAAGGGCAACTAACTTTAGAACCAGAATTTATCATAGACACCAGAGAAAGGAAATTGTGGAACATGATAATTACCAAGTTTTTAATCAAATGGAGGGGACTTCCTGAAGACGATGCTACGTGGGAAAGAGAAGAAACTATTAAGGCATTTAATAATAAACAAATTCAGGAAGGGAAAAACATGATGTCCCTTGACTAGAACAAGAAATGGACTTTTGATGTAATGTCTTCAAAATAAGTTAATAAGATATTCTTCGTGCACAAGGACATAACTTGAGTATAGTGTGCAGTATTACCTTACAATACATGTAAGATCTTCACCAAAATATAGGGTATCCATAAGGCCTGAGAAGTGAAAAGCTTGCTTCCAAGATTATAAGGGTGGATACACTTGAGAAATCAGGTATCCAGAAGGCCTGGAAGGGATGTTACAATCTTTTCCAGGATTCTAAGGCTGAGTACACTTAAGAGTAAGGTATCCAGAAGGCCTAGGAAGAGACATCACAATATTTTCTCAGCATTTTAAGGCTGGGTACACTTAAGAATAAGGTACCGAGAAGGCCTAGAAGAGGTGTTACAATCTTTTCTAGGATTACAAGGTTGGATACACTTAGAAATAAGGTATCCAGAAGGCCTGGAAAAGGGGTTACAACCTTTCCCTAGGATTCTGAGGTTGGATACCCTTAAATAAGGTATCCAAAAGGCCTACAAAGAGGTGTTACAACCTTTTCCCTGGATTCTAAGGTTAGATTCCCTTAAATAAGGTATCCAAAAGGCCTATGAAGAGGTGTTACAACCTTTTCCTAGGATTCTAAGGTTAGATTCCCTTAAATAAGGTATCCAAAAGGCCTGGGAAGAGGAGTTACAACCTTTTCCTAGGATTCTAAGGTTGGATACCCTTAAATAAGGTATCTAGAAGGCCTAGGAAGAGGTGTTACAACCTTTTCCTATGATTCTAAGGTTGGATGCCCTTAAATAAGGTATCCAAAAGGCCTAGGAGGAGATGTTACAATCTTTTTCTAGAATGAAGACCACAGTACCGGCAAAGAACATCAAGAGATTAAGAAAAGAGTTATAAGGATTGCTTGAGGAAAAGCAATTTCAAGTGGGGGAGACTTGTGATGTTCCCATCATAAATAAGTAATTAAGATAAGTACATATCCTAATACATTTTCATTTTTCAATAGATAAAAGATATACATATATAGCTATATATATATATATTTAAAATAATTGTATGAAAACTAAAACATATCTTTTATTTATATATTATACTAATCAATTGGTAATATAGCCAATCAAACATAAATCCAAGATGAAGACACATACGAGCAAGATAATCCAGTGATGAAAGGGATGCAAGTAGCAAATGACCATATGCGTATCTTCTGGAGGGTCGCATGAAGAATGGAAGGGATGCGTCTGTTGAGTTACCCGTGCCTATATCTAGTTGAAGGCAATGAAGAGAAGTAGCATTAGAAGAAAGGAAATCAATCGATCAAGAAGAAATTAGAGAGAATAAGGAGAGAAGATCAGAGGTACATCTCAGAATCAATATCAAAACAAGATAGAAAAATAGAAGACACCAATACCAATCCAATAAATAGATATCAAGCCCTTCTGCACTGAGACAAAGAGGCACACACGTGGACAAAAGAAAAGAAGACGTCAAACATCAATCGCTGAGACACAAGGCCAAGAGAAGGACATACTTAGAAGAACAATTCAGGAGAAATGTGACAAAACATCAAGCATATACGAGTGATGGATTTCAAAGGAAGTGAAGGCACGAAGTCCAAATATTATCCATGAACTGAGATTGATACTTCTGCAATCACCAGATTTGGAGGAGCAACTTATACACCATTTAACATCATTATATTATTTTGAATCATCAGACTTAGATCAACCAATTGAATTAATCATCTTTCAAATCTTTGATTGATTGGTGTGGTTACTTATCTATTACATTTGAGTGATTTCTTCATTTGGTTTTAGTTGGGCTTTTGACAAGCCCTAAGAATAAATTTCTAATAAAAGTAAAAGAGAGATAATTGTATTTAATAAATATTTATATGTGGATGGAAATGATTTTTTTTGAGTTTCATTGGATTTTTTAATTTACTAATACAATTTAATGTGTGATTGTTTAAAATTATTTCCTTGGAGTGTGTTTTGGTAATTATGTCACTTGATTTCTTGTAGAAAATATTTGGTATTAAATTATTGATAATTGATATAATTGTAAAATGCGAAGAGATTGTAAGTTTTTTCAAATGACATATAGTGATGTCTTATCATGTGTGAGTAACCTACATAATACCTATAAATAAATAAATAAAGATGTACAAATTTATTTTTTTAATGCCCATTGTAATAGATAATATTTAAATTCTAAAAATGTTGTCCTTGGAATCTAACAATTTTAAAAAATAAAATCAAGGAATGATATCGTGCTATCAATCTCAAATAGAGTGATTATATTGTTGTTAAATAGATTCAAGTGGTTTTGAACAAATAAAAAGGAATATATATGAGTGGTGGATTAGTTCTTAGGTAAGTGAATGCACCAAATAGTTAAATCCTGTGTTGCAATCATGCATATAATACATAAACCAAAAGTAGCATTAAATAAGGGTGGAAAACTATTAGGGTATGCACTTTATGCTCAATATTTTGCCCCCATTTTGATATGTGTGCAAAATCAAGTGTGAATAAATTTTCAAAAGTAGAAATGCAATAGAAGAAATTAAGAAGTTGTAATTGAAATTTTATCAATTTTTTTGTACTTTGAAATTTCTAAATCACTAAAACAACTACAATCCATCAATATCTTATGAATTTTTTATATAAAATGAAAGTAAAACTAATAGATGATATACCAAATTGATTTGTGTGCACTATATAGGAGTGCACATAAAGTAAGGATAAAATAAGATAAAAACTATAGCTAAAATGTGGTACAAACATATAAATTTAAAAGTATACTTTTTTAAAATCTAAGTATAAAAACTAAATAAGACAATTTAAGTACGAGTAGATGATACATACCTATTAGATACCTATGTGAGTGAGAAAGGTTTTGAATAGGACCCAATATTATTGGGACAAGGTGTTTGTACACCTTGTCTAGAAATATTTATATTTTATAAAGTTGTGGCTTATTACAAAATAGGAAAGAAAACTTTGGGGGAGCCCAATATTTTCTTAATAGGTCATTCTATGTAACATCGTAAATATATTTAATGATGATTGTATATTGGGTAAACTAATTTAATATTTGGGGAGTCATGGCTTAGTGAATATATGGTTTATTGATCTCATTATAGGAATGCAATTATTTTATAGGAGTCACAATAAAATGAAACAAGATTTTAAAAAATAATTAATACTTGAGTCACATGTAGCAAGTTGCTCTTGGGAATTAACTTTGAGTGACTGTTGTCACATGAAATTGTACCTTGTTGAACACAAATTTCGGCATTCCAATGACACAATGGAAACAACCTCAAGGTGTAGGATCTTTGTGTGTATGAGGTTGAATCTCTGGAGAAGGTTGGATTCCTCTTTCAATCCAAGTGCAATGTATTGGTCCAACCCAGCACATGAAATCCTACCACTACCCTACTCTAACAGCTCACGAGGAAAAGGAGAGAAGGAATGCATGAAAAGGAAATGGAGGTGATACACCAAGATGGAAAAGTCATTTATCCCTGACTTAGACTGCTCAACAACATCAATGAAGAGGGACTAGGGGACTCTCATAGATCTATGTTTGGTCGATTTCCAAAGGCAAACATGGAGGTTAGGGTTTGACGAGTTGCTAGACGGAAAGGAAGGTTTCTCAAGATAGCAACTATAAACAATTTAACTCAAACATGCATGCATGAAAAGATAAAAAAACACTTAGATATGAAGGAAATGAACTTACACAAACATAAAAAAAGCTAAGAGAGGCAAGCTTGATCGATTCCATTAATGTAGAGGAAAAAGTCAATCTTTACAATTGTAGAGATGCAAAATACATGTCTACCAAAAAAAACCCTAGAAGAACCCTTGAAATGAATATATTTCTTTCCTTTATAGATCACGAATAACTTGGAAACATAAAATAAACCCTAACCCTAACCAGGGTTAGTAGCAAAGTCCAAGTGTGAAAGGATGGAGCCATCCCATGAAAATTGTGATTAGGACATGGATCTGTCAAAAAAGGTCAACAATCTGCAATAAATGGGAATGGTTGCCCATGAAATCCACTTGTAGAAGTGAAGGAAGCAATAAATGTCATCCTTGAAGTACAAAAATCAAAATAGGCTGCTCAAAAGTTAGATCGAGCATTCATGGTGTTGCCCAAACAAAATGCCAAATTCATTTAAAGGTCAGGGCATTAGGCCTAAAAGGAAACCTTTTCTTATGCTTTAAATTGTCTAGAGCTATGAAACAACATCTTTTTTTAGGATTTGGCATCGGGCCTACTTCATACTTTATGCTTTGTTGGCATCAGACCATCATGGATTGAACTTCGGGTGTTCACCATGTCACATGATAGAAGAGGAAGAAAAAGGAAGAAAGCAGAAAAGGAGAACCACAAAGTCTGAAAAGGTCATCCTTATCAAGCATAGAAGATCGGGGAGAAGGCTTACACCTTTTTGTAGCTTCAAAAAGATTAAATAATAAGATTGATGCATGACACTCGAAAGGTTTAGCCTTAACCGAAACCTTTTAAGGAGACATCAGAGATCAGGGATAAGGCTTACGCCTTTCCACAGAGATCAAAAGAGGAAAGTGGAAGACTAGCGTTCAATGTCTAAAAGGATCCATTGAAGGTTGAAGGGATGTGCTACCTTTTACCAAAGAAAGGTAAGAGGTAAAGGAGAAGCCTGAATCTCAAAGTCAGAAAAGTTGACACTTAGTTGATTATCAAGGAAAAATCGATTGAGACTTTGAAAGGAAGGAGAAAGAAGAAAGGCCCAAGGCCCAATAACCAAAAGCCAAAAAAGATATTTTAGAGATCAGGGCTTGGGTGGAAGCCTTATGGCTTAAGCATAAAAGATGGAAAGAGGGAAGAGGGAAGACCGATCTCTGAAGTTTGACTATTTGATACTTATTCAAATTTCAAGGAAAATTCGATCAAGTCTTTGAGAGGAAGGAGAAGAAGAAAAACTTGATCGTTGAAGATCGAAAGTGAAATCGAGGCTCAAGGTGAAGGGTTACACACTATCGAAAGGAAGTGATAAAAGGTAAGAGCGAAGACTAACACCCGAAAGCCCAAAGAATGAAGACTTAAGCAAAAAGATGAAGGCTTCATCAAGGCTTCAGAGGTCGAAAGGCGACTTTAAGTCTTGTGAAGAGAGAGTGGTAAGGGTTAAGGGGTAAGGCCGAAGGTAGAAACCCAAAATACTTAGGAAAGCAAAGGAAAGAAGAAGCAAAAGAGATGGAGGATCGAGAGCGATGAAGGCATGCAAATATGAAGGGAAGCAAAAACCTGAAAGCCTAAAAACTTGGGACTTAGCCAATTTTAGTAACCCTTCAAGGAGAATTCATGTAGGATGGCCCATGTAGGATCTCTCATATCGTTTATCAATGATGAGTCTTCAAAGGGTGGCATGAAATGACAATAGTGAAAAATCAAGTTCCTTATAGAATGTGGTGTGACTTGTTTATAGTGGCATACTTGGGTGCTTGTCAAGTGGAGATGCACATGAAATCATTGATTATTGGTGATTAGTATATAAAATAATGGAATTCAAAAAAATTAATCTTTTATTTTCTTATTTCTCCCTTTCTTATATAAATAGAAGGGTTGGGATGGACGTTAAATATCATCATTTATATATGTATTCATTATGAGTGAATCTTGGTGTAAACACTTATAATGTTGATTCACTTCTTGAGGAGATCTTAAGAAGAAAGTAACATGATGTACAAATCTTATTATTCTTGAATCGATCTCATGAGGAATGTAATAACAATTGCTCACTACTACAAGGACACACCTTGCATTGCATCTTCCTTGATTGAAATTGTTCATCTCTAGATGAAGGCTTGGAGGATATTGTTATATTTTACTATTTGTTTGTTGAGAATGTAATCTAGGGTAAAATTCAGGTTAAGGTTATAAAGCATCAAAACTTAAACCATAAAACCCTAAACCAACAATGAAGTACAATCCAACATAAAAACATAAACATAAAGTAAATATTACCTATGTCGTGGTTGCTTGACCTCCATTGTCCTTCTCCATTTTTTCTTGAATATGCATGATGCCCTCATATTTGAGTATGTAATAGTAGCCTAATGTCTACGATAGCAAAATATTGAAGATAGTAGTTGTCTCCTTAAGAAACATGTAATTGTGCATAAACTAGATAGATAGAAATAACAATGATAGCTAACTTTTATAGAAAGACAAATGTGAATGAAGGGTTGAGATTAAATTTCAATAAGATAGGTCAATCAATGGTCAAGAATGAAAGTTGTAGTATGAAATAGGGTTAGGGATAAATTAGGGAAAATGATAAGGGTGAATGGATAGAATTGAACTATAAAATAATTCAATCAAGAGTAGAAATTAAATGAGATGTGAAGAGATAAGAATGACACAAAAAAAGAGGTTGTAGGAGAGACCTAAATAATTATAAAATTATTTAATTTGAGAGTGAAGGCGAATAATTAAATAATGAAAATATTATTTAATTGTAGAAGACATGTGATAGGTTTACTTTTTAATTAAATGAAAATTTAATTCAAAAGTGGGAAGAAAATGAATAATTAAATAAAATTTATTTAATTATAGCGGACAATGACATTAGTGATGTAATTAAATAAATATAATTTAATTAATTAATCAAACGAGGAATAAAAGTAAAAAACTGAATTAATTAAATAATTAAAATTATTTAATTAATAGAGTAATTATGACATTAGACAATAATCAAATAATAAAAATTATTTAATTATTGAGGACAAAAAGGGAAATTGATGAGGAAAATAGAATTTGCATGCCTAGGACAATTTTTAGTGTCTACATTTTGCCCCTCTTTGATACTTGATGCATTTTATTACATTGTATCAAAGAAATTTAGTCAAAATATGCCTCGGTGTAAGTAGGGTGGACCTATGCCACCTTAGAATTTTTTTGCAAATTTTCCAAAAATTTCAAAAAATTTGAAAATTGTTCCAATAAGCTAAATTGACAGCTAGGAATGTGTTGGTGACAAAATATTTGACTTTTAGGACATTCAAGGTAGTGAAAATGATGTATCGGACCTCTCATAGAGTGCAGCCAATACAAACCCTAGATCAAAACCCTAAAATTGATTACCTATAAATACAAATTTGAGTGGGAAATTGGCTCATTTGTGCATTTTGACTTTGGAGATTAGAGAGTTGTGATAGTGACCTACTACCAAGATGTCACTCATTCCTCACACTGAGCACCATGGATTTTGAGCTTACACCTTTAGATAGCCAAAGGGCGCAGAGGACCCGGTAAGTACACCTTGCCCATTTCATCAATTTTTCATTTTTACTTAGATTTATGGCTTAAAAAATTTAGCAAGCAGATGCGATGAATGTTATTCACCGCAACTACCATCATGTGTGATGCAAGTGAAGGTGGTTTGCTGAAATTGCTAGGGTAGGATGGCAATCGAATGCAATGCAATGCAACTATAAAGTATGCCACATTTGCTTCCTCTACCACACCCGTGATCAGGAATGACATATTCGACAAAGTGAACTGCATGTGCTAAGGGAAACGATGCATGTGTCAAAGTGATACACAATTGATTGGGGGTTGACCACAAGTGACCCTAGGGACACGTTTACTAAGGAATACAAAACAAGTGCAATTTTATAACACATATGCAGAAAAAATGACACATGTGCTAAGTAGAATGACACAACTAACTGGTTGAAAAATTTCCCCAGTTTATGATGAAATTTCTTGTGCAATGTGATTCCAATAGGTTTGACTAGGGTTTTGGATTGACACAATGACTTTTTCTTGTGACCACAAGTTGTGCTTGTCCTTATTTATACTCGGGAGTAGCGACCATCTACATTTCAAATTTGGGATTAGTTATCCAACACTGAGAAGCATCGACTGATGCATCATGGGTTATACCATGTGACCTACATACCCATCATTAGGACAAATAGGGGATTGTTGACTAAACTCGCAAAGAGGTTGCATTTTGATACATGTTCATTCCACTTCCTAATAGGAGAGGCGACCGTGACTCTGGAGGATGTCTATAGGATATTGAGGTTGTCAATCCGAGAAGAGTAGGTTAGGTATGACCCAAAGTGGGGATATCGAGCTCTCGAGGACCATTATGAGTATGAGGAAATGGAAGAGCTTGGTGTAGAGAGATATGAGATTTGATCGAAGTGTCTAGCGAAGCGATACAAGAGATATGATTGCATTCTATGTACTCTAATTGCGATGTCATTATTCCATATCGTAGAGGCCATGGATTTCCCATCAGATGGGGGGAGATTTTGGCGAGGATGATTTGGCATGGGAAAATTTATGCATGGGGGTCCTATTTATTGGTGATGTTATACTTTCAATTACATGGCATTGGGTATCGCGATGATCAATCTATGAGTTATGGTGTGACCTTATTGATGGTGTGGGCATGGGAACACATCGTCATGTTTCACCCTCTAGTCGATAGGTAGTTGGGGGATGGTATTCCATATGTTTACTTGTACAGAGGTTTCATGACTTAGACTCATGTGGGGGACACAAGGTACTGGCAGCATGGGATTGATGTACTTGTGAGCTTTGTATGGAGGCCATACAGGGATTGCTAGTAGTGGCAGGATGAGGATCAACATCTACCATGTTGTAGATAGACCAGGTTTTTGATTGGGCAGACAATCCAATCCCAACACATTATAGAGCAGTATATGCTAGATCGAGTGAGAAGACAATTTGGAGAGGTGTAGGATGTGCCTCAGGGGACAACAAAGTTTGCATGATCATCATGTGAGGTACAGTCATGGGGTCAGATGATACCAATGGTGACAACAAAGCATATCATAGATGCACTACAACTAATGCAATGGGGATGGAGGGGTGGTAAGAAATATCTTAGCATTACAACAAATTATGATGCATGGTGGGCCAATCATAGGCTCGAGCCATATACAAATCTAGATCAGTCGACGTTGGTAGAGTGTCGATGTAGGGGGCCACGAGGTTGGAGAGGGGATCGAGGAGGTAGAGGGGATGGAGGATGAGGAGATGGAGGATGGGGTGATGGAGGGCGAGGAGACGATGGTGGTGATGGATGGGGAAGAGGTAGAGTAGGAAAATCCCTATAGAGGAAGGTGAGGAGATAGTAGGTAGTGAGACCATTATCAGCAATCAAAGATGAAGGTGAGGAGGAGAGGGTTTCAGAGGAGAGGGTTGTAGAGGAGGAGTGATGGGAGGATGTGCCACTTCTAGAGGTTGGGGAGCATGACATATCCAAGGAGGAGGTAGAGGTGGAGGAGAGAGAGTAGGAGGAGAGAAAATAGGAGATGGGAGAGGCTGAGCAGATCCTCCAAGAGAGGATTATGATGGGTGTGGATGTGGAGGAGGTACCGATCAAAGGAGGAGAGGGCTCAGTGGATCATAGGATAGTTGATTTGTAGGCACAACTTGATCAAGAGACAGCCAAGATACATGCTTTGGAGGTAGAGGTGGGGACTTTGAGGATCGAGAGGGATGCGGAGATGATTGGTAGGTAGCAAGAAAATTAGATATGTGTGGAGTTCATTGCCACTGTCATGAGTCCTTCAGCTGTATTTACTCAACAATTATCTAAGGCTAGTGAGGAAGAAAAATATTATAGGGACATATATGAGCAGTGAGTGCCAGCGGCTGAGAGAGCACCCTCCTACAACTAGACACACAGTCAGAGTAGGTCACACTCCCACCATAGAAAGTCACAGAGCAGTGGGGATGTGTCAGGGACGAGATGATCAGGTCCATATGATAGGCCACCCTCAGACCCTAGGCCATCAGGATCATGAGCAGAGGAGAGACAGGAGCACCGAAAGCCATCACCACAATAGCCACCTACATGGGATCAGGGTAGCTCTAGTTAGAGCACCTTTTGACATTGTATTAACACTCATATTTTTTACCATCGATCCTATGAGCTCTATTTTTGGGATGCATCTTGACATTGTACTATGACACTTTTTGAGCGATATATATGATATGATTTTGGTAATGATTTATTTGATATGCATTCCTATGTTATGATTTTATGTGATGGATGATTATGCCTTTATGATGTTTATGCATTCTATATGATTATGTGGTGATACTACATGTTGATGCATTATGATAGATTACTAATGTATGTTCATGCATTTTATTAAATGATTCCTAGATGCTATATTGATGTGTTTAATTTTATGATGCTTTATGGATGTAATACAAAGATTATGAATGTCATGTATATGTCCTATGATGTATGTTGAATGGATTATGGATGTAAAATGATATGATATGATTATATAATGCAATGTGATGTTTATTATGACTTATAAATGCAATGTGATGCAAATTTTATAAAATACAAATGCCATGTACATGTGATGTGATATATGATAGTGGATTATTATTATAAGATGACATGTATATGTTTGATGTATGGTGGTTTATGGTTATATGTATGCAATGATTATGAGTACGTGCAATAATGTGTATGCAATGTTAATGATGGACATTATGCAATGATATGGAATAATTATGAGATTTGTTGTCCATGTGGGATGCATATATTCTATCTATGTTTTTTTTGTAATAAAATATGCATTTATGATGATGTGTATATGCTTCTAACATTATTATGTGTGCAATATACTTTTTGTGTCACAAGTATGCCATCAAGATGCGGATAGAAGAAATGTTAGCATGGTGGATATAGATGTTAGTATGGCATTAGTGGAGACAACTCTAAAGATGAATATTTTTCTATGTAAGGCTTTGCATTTAATCATCATTGGGCAGTAAAAAATATGAAAAATGGATAATATAAACACCATGATATGACATAGACAAAGGTTTGTAAAGTCATCCATTTGCGAAAAACACATAGTCGCAGAAAAGGAATGTCCTATCTCATACTAAGAGCAAGTAGCCCCAATCTTTTTTCTAAGACAATCCACAGACAAAAATCAAAGAAAAGATTAGTCATGAGACATCATCGCTCCTCTAAATTCTTCATGGGATGTCCTCAAGGTCGCTACTAACATAACTCGAAAGACAAATTAGACCAAAAAATTCAACAATCATTCAAAGTGTTTGCCATAATTGTTTGTTGATGTTTGATTGACTAGATGAGTGACGGGTTGATTATTTTGACAAGGCCTAGTTTCAAGAGAAGGAACACATCATATAAGACATCAATTCTAGTTTTGATCATGTAACCACCTGTATAAGGAAAATGACGAGTTTGATATATTGACAATTTCTAATTTTTAGGAAGGACACATCATGTATAAGACAAATGTTTGACTAATGTGATGTTTGATGTTGCTTTGTGTTTGACTATTTTGACAATTGATCGATTTGAATTGAAGACTTGTTGACTAGTTTCTCTTGTTGATCTTTGATCTATATGATGTTTTGATGACTATTTGTGTCTGAGTTGACTATGTTTGACTTATTATGACTAACTCAAAAAACCCTAACGGACCAACCTCGGGCTTTGAGGACTCATCGATAGATGGCCTTTCCTACATAAAAATGTGTAGAGACCTCGTAGTTCGACAGGACTTTGACTTTATTCGCCAAACCCTAAAGGATTGACCTAGTGGCTTAGGGGCTCATCGACTAATGGCCTTTCTTACGTTATACACGTAGAGGTGTCGTAGTTCAATTGGACTTGGACTGACATGACTGGCATTGAATCTATTTTTGGGATTTATGAAAGTTATTTGAATGTTTTTGTGTTTTTTTGGACATGTTTTGATTTTTTTTGGAATTTTGAGATTTTAGGAATTTTTTTGTCTTTTTGGGAATATTTGTTTTTATTTTTTTTTATGTAGTGACCTCCAACAACAAGTGTAGGATCCAATGAAGACCTAGGTTGAGGACATGCCCCTAGTTGGGTATGAAACCAACTTATTAGGAGGGGAATGGGATAGGCGTTATGGGGGATAGATATGGGAGGTGAAAAAACACATAATATCAATCATTCAAGGTTATGAAAAGGACAACCAAGCATTATTATGGATGACAAGGAAAGGGCGAAGTATGGATTTATTATGAGTGACGGGGAAATCCAGATGGAACGATGATAGATGACGGAGCGAAGATCAACTACACATGGTGCATGTTTGCTAGGTTTTCACCATGGCACTTATCCAATTTTAAATTATTTAATTATAGAAGAAGAGTGAAAATTGACTTCTTAATTAAATAATGATTAAATTCAAAAGTGGGGAAAAAGGACAAATTAGTAGATAATTAAATAAGTAAAATTTATTTAATTTATGGGGGAAGAGGATGATGAATAATTATTTATTTATACTAGAAAGATGATAAGAATTAAATAAATAAAATTTATTTAATTAATCAAAAGAGGAAAATAAAAGGACATGAATTAATTAATTAATTAATTAAAGTTATTTAATTAATAGATGAATTATGAAATTAGACAATAATCAAATAATTAAAATTATTTAATTATTAAGGACGAAAGGGGAATCGACGAAGAAAATAGAGTTTGCAGGCCTGGGACAATTTTTAGTGCCTCCAGAGAATATATCTATAATAGAGGTGGAGAGATTAATTAGAAAAAAAATGCATTTTAAATGTTAGGATGATACATTTACTTTATTTTGATAAGTGAATTATGCATCATGTTGCTAGTTTCCTTGGAGTTCATTCTTATGATGTTGGAGTTAGTCATACATTGATCTAGAGCTCCTATTTTGTAGTATAGCATAAGTATTCAATTACATGGAGATTATAAAGTTATCCATATGATGACCTAGAGGTATTGTACATTTTGTTAGATACTTTTTCATGTGGAGGTTGTGGAGTTCATCATATAGTTCCCTAGAGCTCCTAGAAAATCCCCTAAATACACTTGGTCACATGGAGGTTGTGGATTTGGTTCTATGGTGACCTAGAGTTCATGGAGAACCCCTAGTCCTTTTGGTTTTATGTACCTAATATAAGAGAGATATATTTACTTGAATTTCTTAGATGCATGTAATTGGTAGAGGTTTTTAAATTGGTCATATGGTGACCTATAGCTCCTAGAAACCCCTTAAATTTTGATTCATGTGCTTCCATTCAAAATGTGAATCATGTAGTTATAGATTTGTAGGTTTTTTTGATGTGATGATAGGTTAAGATTGACATTATTTATTTTGTAGATTTTTATTTAAAATGTGTTATTTTTTGTAGATATGTGGAGGATTATTTTTGGGTTGTAATTATTGAATTTTTTCCAAATAAAGAGATATTTATATTTGCATGTTTGCTTCTAGGATGGTTGGTTTTGTAGGTTTTCTATTTAAACATATGATATTTTTAAGTTAATGAAAGACCATTTTTTAGGTAGTAATTCATAGATGTTGTATGGATGGAGACAATTTTCATATTTGAATACAAGTTTTTGATTATGGTGAAAGATATTCTCACTAATCTCTAGTTCCTAACTTTCTATTATCTTAGAGTTGTTTATTTTTTTAACTTATTAAATCCAAGGATGTTCTTGATTTGGTATTCATTCCATGAGAACAATCTACATGATGCTTCATTTTTTTTTTGTTGGTAGAAGAGGTCTAAATATGCATATTTTGGTGTATCCAATTTTTTTTTTTTTGCAACTTACTTTATTTTTAGTTTTTGTTCCATGTACATTCTTTCATCACCTTTCTTGCAAGGAACTTGTATGCAACATGAGGTTATAGGTGATAGGTTTGTGTACCCACATATTGTATAGAGAGCTTGAGAGAAAATTTTTGGAGTCTTGATGATGTAGTGTGTGTCTGATAGATATACTTATCATGATAATTGTTGTAATGATTTGTTAGTCCTTTTGACAATCTTGATTATTTTGTAGACTATTTGGATAGCATGGAATTCCAAGTTTATAATTTTTAACCTTTAGGAATCATTAAATTGGTTGTTGAGTAGTAAAGAGGTATTTAGATAGACTATTGAGGTCTTTTGAAGACCACATAATGAGAATAAGGATATTTTTTTAGATTTTTAAGGATGTGATTATATTTTCATGAGAAGACACTCCAAAGGGATCTTTTACACAAGAAAATAGGTGGTTATGATAGATTATTTTCTATGTTGAAGAAAATTACCATGATTGTATAATTTGGAAAAGGGGGTATGTGGGTAAGTGCACCAAGTAGTGACACAAAAATGGCTCTTAAGATGCCACTTTTTTCTAAAATCAGAAAATTCTGATGTTCATGAGAAAATGAATATAGTTACACTCAAAATTTGAAGATGCAAAAAGAACAAGAGTTGTAGTTCTCTGAATCTACTTTCTAAGCTACTATTTTTTTTTGAAAATAATGAAAATTAAGGGTTTCGAAAAGGGGGCCCAAAAGTGGTCCTTTTTTTATCCAAAAAATAACATAGCTTTTGTGGGCCCCTCCTTTTTTCATTAACTTTTTTTTAGAATTTAAAAAATATGAATGGTGAGAAATTATCTAACACCATGTAGTTTATCCTGGTTCCTTCAACTAATTTTTTAATGAATATATAAGATTTTACGAATTTTTGAAGTGGATACATCTTGAAATTTTGAAATTTGAGCATGCTCCCCCCTAAAAATTTTAAAAACTAATCAAAAATCAATTTTTTTCATTACATGTAGAATGGAGTCTAGTTTATAAAAATGTATTTCTTTTTAAAATTTGATGAACAACTAAAAATCTATACTAAAACTAGCACATGTTGGTTTTTGACAAAAAATGGAGGCACTAAAAAGAGAAGTTATAGATGAAAACCTTAACATAATCAAAACATAATATATATATATATATATATATATATATTTAGATAGCTAAGAGAGATCCTAATTTCATCACAATTTTTTTATAAACTTGCATTTAAATACATGCAAAACCTAATGGAGAGCATGGCCAAAAATGTGTGAAATTTTGTTACCCTTTCAAAAAATCACATCCTTGGCATGAAATCGTCGTCCAACCTTTTGGGTTGGTATTTCCCAATGCAACCCATCTGGCGAGTGCCAAATTTGGTGCTCACAAAATGTGAAGCATGACTTTTGGAATGCATTTTTTAACTCCTTTTTTTTCTATCTACCAAGGAAACTATATACATGAAATTTCAAGGAAATCATAAGTTGACATTTACATATTGACATTTACTTTCTTATACTTTAAATTATATTTCGTGTATATAGTTTCAAGATGTTTGAGAGTGGTTTCAAATCTCTTGGAGTTATAATGAAAATTCATTTTTTGGAAGATCTTATAATTTTTCAAACAATCAAATTTTAGTAATCAACATGTCAAATTTCAATAATCAGGAGGTCAAATTTCAATAATCAACAAGTTGTATCATCTTTCTCTCTCTCTATCTCACTCATTTTCATCTCTTATGCTCTATACCTCTCTCTCACTATCTCCATCCCTTTATCTGACTCTCTCTCCCTTGAGCTCAATAACTACATCTCTACATGCCCATATATATCTC